>CM021104.1:82169068-82322503 GCA_007115665.2 Sequoiadendron giganteum
AGAGGGTATAGGGGTTGAGGGATTAGGGTTGAAGGGTTGAGGGATTAAGAGGGTATGGGGGTCGAGGGATTAGGGTTGAAGGGTTGAGGGTTGCGGGATTAAGAGGGTATGGGAGTTGAGGGATTAGGGTTTAAGGGTCTACCTATTTGTCCCTCTATACCTATTTCTCTCTCCCTCCTTGCCTCCTCTCTCTCAATATCTCTACCTTCTTTCCCTCTCTACCTCTCTCTATCTCTCTCTCTACCCTTAACCCTAAATCCTAAACACTTAAAACTCTCTACCCTCTACCCTCTATCTCTCTCCCACTCCCTCTCCCTCTCTCTCTCAATTCTCTCCCTACTACCCCCTCTCCCTCTCTCAAGTCTCTCTCACTCACTCACTCACTCCTTCTATGTCTCTCCCCTCTACCCTTATCCCTCTACCCTTAACCCTTAAACCCTTAAACCCTCTACCCTCAACCCTTAACCATCTACCCTTAACCCTCTACCCTCTATCTCTCTCCCACTCCCTCCCTCTCTCTCTCAAGACTCTCCCTCCTACCCCCTCTCCCTCTCTCAGGTCTCTCTCTCTCACTCAATCACTCACTCCCTCTATCTGTCTCCCCTCTCCCCTAAACCCTAAACCCTTAACCCTTAAACCCTAAACCCTTAAACCCTCTACCCTCTACCCTTAACCGTCTAACCTCTATCTCTCTCCTACTTCATCCCTTTCTCTCTCTCAAGACTCTCCCTCCATATCTCCCTCCCTCCATCCCACCTTCTCGTCCCTAATCCCTCAACCCTTAAAACCTTGAACACTCAACCCTATACTCTAAACCCTCAACCCTCAACCCTTAAATCCTAAACCTCTAAAACCTCTACCCTCTACCCTCAACCCAATACCCTCAACCCTAATCCCTCAACCCTTAAACCCTTAAACCCAATTAAACTCTCTACCCTAATCCCACAACCCTTAACCCTTAAACCCTCATCCCTCAACCCTCTACCTTCAATCCTAAACCCTTAACCCTAAAACCTCAACCCCTATACCTTGTACCCTATATGTTGGACCTTGAACCCTAATCCATCAACCATATACCCTCAACCATCTACCCTCATCCTTAAACTCTTGACCCTCAAACCTTAAACCCTAAACCATTAAACCCTTAACCATTAAACCCTTAATCCCTTAATCCTCAACCCTTAAACCCTGAACCCTGAACCCTTAGACCCTCTACCTTATACATTAGACCCTCAACACTAATCCTTCAACCATATACCCTTAAACCTATACCCTAAACCCTCTACCCTCAACCCTAAACCCTTAAACCTTCTACCCTCTACCCTCTTCCCTCTACTCTATACCCTATACCATCAACCCAATACCCTAAACCATCAATCCTATACCCTCAATTCTCAACCCTCTATCCTATACATTAGATCCTCAACCCTCATATATCTCTATCCCTCTCTCCTCTTCTCTCCTTCTCTCTATCTCACTTCTCCCTCCATCTCTCCCTCCATCCTTCCCTCCCTCTCTACCCTAATCCCTCAACCCTATACCCTATACCATCAACCCTTAAACCCTTAAACACTCAACCCTCACCCCGATACCCTCTACCCTAAACCCAATACCCTCTACCATCAACCCTATACCCTCAACCCTTAAACCCAAGTAAACTCTATACCCTAATCCCTCAACCCTCAACCCTTAATCCCTTGACCCTTAAACCCTCTACCCTCTACCCTCTACCCTCTACCCTCAACCATCTACCCTATACCCTATACCCTCAACCCTCAACCCTCAACCCTTAAACCCTCTACCCTCTACCCTCTACCCTATAAATTAAACCCTCAACCATCAATTATCAACCCTTGACCCTTAATACCTCAACCTTAGGTAGGTAGGGGAACATAGGTGAGATACAAAGTGATGAAGGGAGAGGTAGGTAAAAAAAGGGATAGGGGAGATAAATATAGGTAGAGAGGGTATGAGATGTAGAAAGAGGAGAGATAGAGAGAATTAGAGAGGGGAGGGAGGGACAAGTAGGGAGGAGATAGAGGTGTGTGTGTGTGTGTGTGTGTGCGAGAGAGAGAGAGAGAGAGAGAGAGAGAGAGAGAGAGAGAGAGAGAGAGAGAGAGAGAGAGAGAGAGAGAGAGAGAGAGATGGTTGAGATATAGTGATGGAGGGAGAAGTGGGTAAAGAGAGGGGGAGGGGAGATAAAGATAAATATAGAGGGAAGGAGATGTAGAGAGAGATGATAGATAGAGAGAAGTGGAGAGTGGAGGGATGGTGGGAGAGGAAAGGAGGAGATTGAGGTGAGTGTGTGTGAGAGGGAGAGAGAGTGAGAGGAGAGAAAATGAGGGGACAGAGGAAGGGGGAGAGAGAAATAATAGATTAGATAGAGAGGGAAGGGGGGAGAGATATAGAGTAGAGAGGGAAGGAGAGAGTAAGAGAGAAAGATGGGTTAGGGAGAGAGTGGTAGGTAGTGGAGTGAGAGGTAGGTAGAGAGGGAAGGAGAGAGGGATGGATAGGAGGGAGAGAGGGAAGGAGGGAAAGTGAGATGGAGAGAGTGGTGAGATAGAGAGTATAGAGGTAAGGAGAGAATGAGAAATAGAGATAAAGAGAGAGAGGGAGGTTGGAGGGAGGGAGAGGTAGAAAGGGATAAGTGAGACATAGAGAGGGAATGAGGGAAAGTGGGATAGAGAGATAATGGTGATTTAGAAAGGAGGGAGTGAGAGGGAAGGAGGGAAACTAGGAGAGAGGGAATGGTGGTTTAGAGAGGAGGGGGTGATAGGTAGAGATAGAGATAATGGTGAGATAGAGAGGAGAGAGTGAGAGACAAAGAGAGGGATGGAGAGACAAAGAGAGAGGTAGGTAGAGTAAGGGAGAGGAGAGATAGAGAGTAGAGAGGGAAAGAGGTAGGGAAGGAGGCATAAGTGAGATAGTGAGGGATGGAGAGAGAGAGTGATGGAGGGAGAGGTATGTATAGAGAGGGAAAGCAAGAGGAGAGATAAAGAGTACAGAGGGGAGGGAGAGGTAGGGAGATAGAGGTGTGTGTGTAAGTGAGAGAGAGAGAATGGTGAGATAGAGAAAAAGATCGATTGAGAGAGAAAGAGGGGAGGGAGGGAGGGACAATAGTGAGAGATATTGGGAGGAGAGACAAAAAGAAGTGGAGGGAGGGTGAGGTCGAGAGAGGGAGGGAGAGGAGAGATAGAGATAAGTAGAGAGGGAAGGATGGATGGAGGGAGTGTTAGTGAGGGAGATAGAGGTTTGTGTGTGAGAGAGAGAGAGATAGAGAGAGTGGTGAGATAGAGAGGGGAGAGTGAGAGGGAGGGAGAGAGAATTATGAGATAGAGAGGAGAGAGTTAGAAGAAAGTGGGGGAAGAGAGGGATAAAGAGTGAGAGAGAGATGTAGGTACAGGGAGGGAGAGGAGAGATAGAGAGTAGAGAGGGAAAGAGGTAGGGAGATACAAAGTGATGGAGGGAGAGGTAGGTAAAGAGAGAGAGGGGAGGGGGGAGGCAGATGTAGGGAGGAGATAGAGGGGTGTGAGAGAGAGAGAGGGGAGAGAGAGAGAAAGCAAGAGATAGAGGGAGAGGGAGTGGAGAGATAGAGAGTAGAGAGAAGGAGAGAGAAAGTTGATACAACTTGCTGACTACTAACATTTGACCTCCTGATTAATGAAATTTGAATTGCTGATTACTGAAATTTGACTAAGTGAAATTTTTAAGATCTTCCAAAAACTAGAATTTGCATTATAATTCCTAGAGATCTGAAACCACTCTCAAACATCCTGCCTATATACATGTAATATAACTTAAAGTATGAGAAAGTAAATGTAAACTTATACTTAAATGTTTATTTCATGTATATAGTTTCCTTGGAAGAGAAAGCGAAAATAAAAGAGTTTAGAAAAATGCATTCCAAAATTCATTGCAAAAAGAAAGAGAACTCACACGTGTTCACTCATTGCAAAATTCAAGCCATTTGGAGAGCGCCAAATTTGGCGCTTTTTAAATTTGGCGAGCGCAATATGGCCTATTACGGGTTTTTTTTGCAATTTGGCATCAAAATTGTGTCACAGATTGGTGCACTTACCCATATCGAAGCACATTCTGAACACACACAATTTTGTCTGCACTATTTACTAATTTTCTCAGAAGAAATTGGTAACTCATCATATCAGAACACCTGCAACACCATAAAGATAGCTCCATGTACTCACAACATATCTACAGTATTTCAACTAGACATGCATCACCTGCAATCACTTGTTTCCTTTCACTGCAACAACCTATACTGTGTTGACATCAATAACAACATTAATGACAACACCACCATACTCATTCATAATTGCAACAATCTCCCCCTTTGTCATTGATGGCAACACATGATGTGAAAAACCATCAAAGACAACATACACACTTTCCCCTTTTTTTTGGATTAGACAACCTATACAACATTCTTGCACTCTCTCCTTATAAGATTCTCTCTCCCCCTTTCAACTTTTTTAGATCTAGATAGAATTTTTCACATGACTCTCTCTCCCTCTTTGGCATCAATGGAAAAAAACATTTTTACATAATTCTTCAACCATATAAAGTTCTAATCAATCCCCCTTAGGAGTGCACCCATGACAACACACATATCATACTCATTCATACTTGCAACACATAGATGCTACAAACAATATTTCTATAAACAACATTACTTGTGTGTATAATACAATGGATGTAATTTGTCATTTTTTACACTCTTCTATGGCACACAACACAAGAAAGTCAAGGAATGTGTTGGTTCCCTCATTGGGAAGCCCTAGATGTTGGGTATTAGGTTTGGAGCTTTGAAGCTTAAATGCCAAAGATAAAGATAAAATAAAGAAAACATATTCTCTAAGAATGTGCACATCAACAAAACAACATGGACTAGGCCAAAATTTTTATGTATAGAATTTATCAATATTTGCACTCTAAAGCAACATCTGGCAAAACAATATACAGAACTATGCTAGTGCATGAAACAGCCCAACTTTTAAGTAGGTGGAACATAGTAGGCAATTATTTATAGGTACACACAGTTTTAAAGAACTTTATGAAGATTTTTATTTTTTTTAGTATCACTAATGTTTAGACAAGATTTAGAGATGGAAGGGGCTAAAATTTTGGACTAAATTTTTTATATGATACCATCAAACAAATGACCAAGATTACACTAGCACCAAAGTCACATGACTACTTGGATATTAAGAGCTCAAGACCAAAAGTTGAGACTTTCACCTGACAATTAGTCAACAAAAATTTGGTAAAGAAAATGATTGAAAAATATTTATATTTATTAACCAAAAATATATTTATCATTCCATGACAAATCCATCTAAGACATCATAGTGAACATAAAAACACATGTCGAATCAGTAAATATCATTGTAATAGAATACAAATAATAACTACAAAGGTATTTTCCTATTCAATATATTTTAATATGCTTATTTGAATATCACTAAAGTATGGTCAAGCAACTTGGTCTCAGGGAGAACTTGACAAAAAGAAGGATAAGTACATAAAGGACTAGGTGGAAAACTCTCAAATAACTTGGCAAGAGAGTTGACTATGCTCATTTTCTTGCAAATAAGTCAAACATGTGAATTCTCAACCATGCTCATGAAGTGTATTGTGATTGTGACAAGCATAGACAATATAAAACATGGCAACAAACAATACTCACTATTTCGGCATCTGTGGTGTTGGCTTTCACTGGATAGATTGCAAATTTACCTATAGTTAAGAATCTACCTAATAGGCATTAATGTGAACATAAAACCATGTACAAATAGGAAATGTCACTCTAGAATAATGCAAATCATCAATATAAAGTTTTTTGTATTTTTTATACTACTAATATGTTCATTTAAAGTTGTCTTCATACAAATAGTTCTCTAGAATAAGTCAATAAGCATAAGATTAAAAAGGGTGAAGAACTCTTCACTAACTCAGCCAAAAAGATAGACAAAATTCATTTTCTTGGAGAGTAGTGTTAAACTTGTGAATTGCCTCATATGACTTACATAATATTTTTAACATTTTTTTAAATTTAAAAACTATGATTGACACACACCCATATAAGCAAACGTTTGATATGTTCCTATATGGTACTTCAGTATTTCAGAACCTTTGGTAATGAGCTTCTTTGAGTCTCTTGTTAGACCTACTACGCCCTTGATATTAGAGTATATATAGTGTTATGAGTAGTCAGCTTGTGGCCACCTTAACTCTTAATGAAGTCATATTATCACTATTATATTGTTATTTAGTTATTTAGGTTAGTTTGAGGCTTCTATAGGGTTATCTAGGTCAGCCTTGATGATCTCCTAGGCATAAGTAGGGTATATATAAGAGGTAGTGAGTCTTGTTTCATAATCATATTGTGAATTGTGTTCTCATTAGAAATATTTGGAGATTTTCCCCCTCAAAGTGGCTTGTTATTCTCAGCTATTATCAAGTTTTTTTAGCATATTTCATATTATATCTTCCATTGTGCAATTTATTTCATTATAGGACCCTTCAGCCATGTCCCCTTGACTCGTGTCAGGGCTGAGTGCAAATTTATCTATTAATATTTTCTTATAAACCAACAAACTAAACCCTTCCCCTGACATCTGCCCTCATGAATATATGTACCTACATGTATACACATAAAAATTATGTAAGGAACCCTAGAGGATGTGGTGTAACAATAAAGTTGGGAACTCATAGAGTATGAATAACATTCAAATCCTCCTCACATTAATGAGACAACCCATCACTCCAATGGGCATAAAGCAAGGTTGTGGTATAACGATTATCAAATGCATTCAATGGCCACCAAGGCTTCCAAATATTGTGAATGTAGCCCAAGTATACTACCCCATACTGCCTTAAAGGCAACACATAACCTCACCCAAGATGTACCAAGAAAAAAAAAGATATGAAATGACTATGATTGAAATTATTAAATCCTTGTTGTTACCAACTATTTACATGGTATGAATTTCCCAAAATGAATCTACAAGAAGTTAGGACCACCAACTTCTTGATTTGGCACGCCTTCCACCACTGCAATTTCACCATCTATATAAATAGAGATATACAAATGGTGTCAAAAAAGGTAAAGTGTGTCTAGCATTTAGTTGGCGGCCCTAAATAGCTCAGAGCTCTTCAAATTCATGAGGATATTAAGTCCTAGACCTTAATGGCTAGCAATAAGAAGAAATAACTTGGGCATCTCAACACTCTTTTTGGAAGATAAAAGCCACAAATTTTACTATCTGAGCTTCAAAGTTTGAGCACTCACAAAACACAAATCCACTTAAATTACACCAACAATATTTTGACACTAAATTTTACTCTATAAATCTAAAAATAGAAAAAAGAGTCCAAATTCATGGGCATTCTAATTTTTTAGAAACATGAAGACAAAATCTGAGCATCTAAACTCCTTTCTTGGGAAGTGATAGTCCCAATGAATTCTAAAATCTAAAATTTAAATGGAGCAGTCATATAAACAAATGAATTCTTGAACTAAACTGACCACAAATCCAAATATGGGCATTTTCAGTCATTGACCTCATTACCCATTGGGAAGAACTTGAGCATCTTAATGCTAGCTTAGGAAGCCAAAATCCCATTGAATATCATTAGCTGAATTTTAAAATTTTGAGTAACACAAAAATAAATCCACTAAAACTACAGTGAACAAAATTTGACACAAAAATTGACTTTACATGTATATAATTTCTAAAAGAACAAACAAATTCAATGCCTAGGAATGCAAAAAGATTGGGCATCTAAATGTATTTTTTGGGAGGAAAAAATCCAATTAATTTCACCCTCCAAGCTTTAAATCTTAAGTACTCACAAAAATTAATACACCAAACTACACTCACCAAATTTTGACACTAAATTTTTGTTTAAATAATATATATATATATATATATATATATATATATATATATATAATTCTTAAAATTTTCATTTTATAAGAAAAATCAAATGTCTAGCAACATGAGGAGCTTGGGAACTTGAACCCTTTATTAAGGAGCTAAAATCCCAATGAATTTCACCCTCAAATCTTTGAGTTTTGAGTACTTAAGAAACAAAACCACTCAAATTACATTGAAAAACTTGTGACTTAATTTTATTTTAATAACTGAGAAGAGATTTATCTTCATAGACATTTTCAATCCTTAATCTCAATGCCTAGCAAAGGGAAGAACATGGCCATCTAGACACTTATTTGGGTGCTCCTAAGATCCCAATAAATTATGCCACATAAGCTTCACGCTTTAAGTACCCACGATGTCAATCCAATTATGCTACACTGTTCAAATTTTGACACTAAATAGTATGAAAAAGATCAATGAGTATTAATGGGAAGAACTTGGATTACTACACATTTGTTTGGGGAACTAAAAACCCTATAAATTTCATCACTTAAAATTTTAATTTGTCTTACAAAAACATAAAATTAAAAAATCAAAGCCTACCTAATTCTAGGAAGAACTGGGACATCTAAAGATGCTTTTAGGGAGCAACAATTTCGGTGAAATTCAATCTCTGAGCTTTATATTTTCACTAGCCAGATAAACAAATCCACTTAAATTAAACCGACTATAATTTGAGACAACATTTAACTCATAAAGCTAGAGAATTTTTATTTTATAAAAAATAAAATCCAGATATACAAACGTTTTTAGCCATAAACCTTAATGAATACACAAGAATCTCAAGCTCTTTTCAGGAGTTCAAAGGAAAATGAATTTCATCTCCTAAAGTTAAATTTTAAGAACACACAAAAACAAATCTACTTAAACCACGTTAACTGGAATCTCGACACAAAATTTTAGTTTAAATTTAAAATTAGGTCCATTAGGCCAAGAACTGCTTGTGGGTTAAAGTCTTGGGTTCGACCTCCAGCAAGCTCGCCCCCCAAGGCATTGAACGTAGGAAGGATTGCCTAGGACAGGACCACAAGTCCCTTTGAGGCAAGACACTGGCCTAGGAAAGAATTGGTGACATAAGATCTCTAATTACCATTAGCCCCTCTCTCTCTCTATATATATAATTATATTACTACATTCTAATTTCCAAAATGAAAAGGAAAAAAAGATAAAATCCCAACGAATTTAATCATCTAAACTGCAACTTCTCATTAACCAAACATACACCAAATAAATTTGACACTCCATTCTAATTTGCAAAAAGAAAAGGGAAAAAAAATCAAATGCACCGCAAAGGGAAAAACATGAGCATATTTGCATTCATCTTAGGAGAGGCTCTAAAATCACAATGAATTCCATTCTTTGAGCTTCAAATTGTGAGCACCCACAAAAAAAATTACTAAAAAGATCTCTCAAAATTATACAGACCAAAAATCTAATGCCAAATGTTACTCCCAAAACTAGAAGAAAAAGTATATAAAACAAAACCCATAAGCTTTATTTTTGTTTACCTTTCTATCATGGTAACAATTGTTCTAAATACCATGATAAGAGAGCAGTCAGGGTTTGAACCACAGTTCTACCAGCAACCCAATGTGGAAGTGAGCGAATCCCCACTGCTACCATTGGGCTTTGAAATAACGGTGGAGAGACCTCCATCAGTTAATAGAGGATTTGAGGGGCCCCCCACACGAATAGGGTCATTGTCTCCTAATTCATTTGTAAAAGTTCTCCATTCAAAGGTCTCATGAATAAAATGAGCTTCCAACACAAGCCCACATTCCACACACACTGTGTCTCCTGCAACATTGTCCAAAACTACTTCGGTAAACTACTTCGGTTCACCCTTGTCAAAAAATCCAAGCAAATGAATAAAGAACACAAAAATGACAGTGTAAAAGACATAGGAACTTACAAATGCCTCTTTTGTCGCTCCCAATACGATAGATATAAACCCTCTCAACAGACACAGATTTCACCCTCATCAAACAATTCGAGCAAATGAATAAACAATGCAAATAAATAAACAACACAAATAATTTGCTCGACAAACCTAAAACTTCACACCATAAGCCATTAATGATGCCTACATTGCAGTCTATTCGTAATAAATGAAAATTAGGAACTCATAAATGCATAATGTCCTTGTTAAAACACCATGCGTCGACAAAAACACTGGGTGCGAAGACACAACTATATCAAAAAGCATTACAAAGTCATGAAATATTTCCAATAGCAACAAAACATTAGTAATTGATTAAATTAATTAAAAAAATACAAAATCACTAAGAAAATGCCAACAGTCAATGAGAAAATTGCAAGAAAAGGCCAAAATTCCTTATTAATAAAATAATTCCACAAACTATAGCTTTTACATTACCCGCACGGTTTCGAGAAATGCATTAATACCCATGAACGCACTGAAAACATTATTCTCCCGCCTTAAGAAACAAGAACTAATAAGTGTAACTTATTAATTATTATTTTGAAATTTAAACTAATTATAACATAATTATAAACGAACTATATTATAACCCTAATCTTGATTAATAACTATTTTTAATTTTATATATATATATATATATTAAAAAATATTATTATAATTAAATTATTACTAATCTATCTCTAAATAAACAATAAATACTGAGTCAAAAACCTACTTATAAATCAACAACAAATGGTTTTATTACAATGTACTTACTCATTAAATGACACCTATTACATTTATTTATTATCAATAACCCAATAAATATTCTAAATATGACAATAACATTACGCACGTTGTCCTATTGCTTTCTTAGAAGACTTGACTCTTGTCTTTTTCTTTGGATGCTTTCCTTGTATAACATTCACACATTCACACGTTCCGTCCCGGTTCTTTCTACGGAAAACATCTTTTTCCACAGTTTTTCTGAGATGCCGCTGACTTGACTTCCTTGCATAACATCCATTACCCAACAACCACAGAAATAACACTATATAAAATGAACCTTAAATTGACCTGTTGCCTTCCGAGAAGACTAGTTTTTTTCTTGGATGCTTCCTTGTATAACATTCGCACACTGTCCGAGTGCCTTCTTCGGAAGGCATTTTCTTCGACAGGTTTTCTTAGATGCTGCTGACTTGACTTTCTTGCATAACACCCATTACCCCACTATCACAGAAATGACACTATATAAAATGAGCATTAAATCGAAAACCTTGCTTACACATCTGAAGCAAAGCAAGCAGAAGGTTGCAAACAATGGATTCTTATATGGATTCCGAATCGACTACCCCTCAGTAAGCATGTTTTCATGAATTCTTATTTGAGTTTAGAGACATTTCTTGTGCTAGACATTTGCTTCTGTTGTTAATTGTAAAATGTTTGGCAGACCTTAAAGAACTAGTTGCCATGACATTTTAGCTTGGATTTTTTTGTTGGGTATACAAAGCAATAAGCAAACCTTCTTTCTGGGTTTAACAGAAAAGCATTGATTTTATAGTAGTTGAATTTTTTAAAATTGAAGGGTTTAAAGCATGAAGACTTGATTTTGTATACCCTCATTGTGCTGATCTGTAGAATTGTTGTTCTAGGTTCACTGCTGGTCAGGAGACTGCAAATTTTCTCTCTTCGTGTGGAATCCTACACCAGTCTTGGAATGAGATACATAATGTTTATACAGAGAACATTGGTACTTTTCTTCTGAAGAGAAATGAAGGTTTAGTATATGTGACTTTCTCTTCACATTATATGGAAGTCAGAGATGGCAGATATGAAGAGTGCAATATCCAGAACGCAGACACAGTGTCATATCCCAGCTTGAAGGGTGATGAGGGTCAGACGGTCCTTGTTCATAAAGGGGCTATTAACCGATTTCGGCATATTCTGGAGAATACAGATCTCAAAGTCCAGGTAAAAAAACCTTTAACTCCATCTTATAAAGTTGCTGCGTGATATAGGATCATTGTTATTCCATTCCCCCGGTAATTCTCATATACCTAATCATAGTTAACCTATGCAGTTGTGTTACAGTTGGTGTCGTCGGTTTATGGGGCACACAAATAATCAGACTAAAAACTAAAGTATTTTTTAACTTTTGCTCATGTATATTGCTTCACATAATCATATATATTATATCCGGCTATTTAAAATTTGACAGCTTTACTTTTCTTGAAACGCAGATAAAGATCTCTACTAAGAATCCCTTTGTTATATTTTGTCAGATGGTTTGAAACTCATCTAAGTTGCAGGAAATCTCATCACAATCTATAATGTTTTCAATTTTATTGTATAAAAAATTTGAACACAATCAAAATCCAGAAATAACAAAATTGATTGTAATAATAAATATTAATGACGATTGTTGTTACTTTCTTATATTGAAGAAATCTGTGATTAGTAAATTCATGAACTCAAGATGCAGTAGATGCCATTGAAACAAAAAACCATAAAAAAATCTCAGAAACATATGATATATGTCAAGTAGCTGGAAAATCTGCAGGGTGTCTAACAGATTAATGTAAATTTTAACTGGGAAGAACTTGTTGGTCGAGGTGAGGAATAAAGAATTGGTTATTTTTAAATATAACTGAAAAACATTTAAGATTTAAGACCCGAAAGCTTAGAAGTACTTGTGCATTGCAGAAGTGCCTTTTTTTTGTGAACCATTTCAGTTGTTCCATCACTTCTATGTTGTTGCACTGTTATGTTTGAAAGAATATCAAACAGTAAATTATTGTTCATGGTTCAGTCAATGAGAGTTTACAGAAGATCCCTAAGCTTTTTGGCCCACTTTGTTGCTTTTCTAATGACTGGGTAAGCAATCCTACAAAATCATGTCTTAGATCTTAGTAATGACCCAACTTTACCAGTCACTCACATGCCTGAAAAATATCAAGCAACATCAAAAATGACTTGTTCACCAATTATTTAGTGCTATTAGCGGAAGAATATATTTTGCCTCATTTGGTATGGATCTTAGTTTGTAAATAAAAAATAATGATAGTTATTTGTTTGTTCCATCAGCTGCGAGGTTTACAGGAACAAATCACTATATTTGTGGGGCATTCCATAGGAGGTGCAGTTGCAACCCTGGCCACTCTTTGGTTTCTGGAAGAGAGGATGAAAAACACATCTGCTTTTTGCATTACATTTGGCTCTCCTTTAGTAGGAGATGCCAGTCTTGGGGAGGCGATAGCTCACCAAGGTTGGTCTGGAAGATTTTGTCATGTGGTATCTCAACATGATATTGTTCCTCGGATGCTCCTTACCCCTTTTGACTTAATTGCTGAGCCTCTGAAATCACTTTTGCCTCACTGGAGGAGCATGATGGGCATTGACTCTGGTTGTAGATCAGATTTTCCGATTCAAGAAGCTTCCAAGACATTTATTAAAAAGGTCTTAGAGTGCACAGATTCTCCTGGAAGTCCGTATAGGCCCTCTGGTACTTACATGTTCTGTACAAAGACCGGTGCAGCTTGTATTGATGACTCTGAAGCTGTCCTGAAGATGCTACATTTGACCATGCACAGCGACCAAGGATTGTCTTCTGATCGAATTGCAGGTCCCTGTATTTCAGAGCACACAGGTTATGGCGAATTCTTGGAAGATTTAATGGACGATATAACTAAATACTTACAAAGTGCAAAGCAAATTGCAACCGTTGTCAAGGATTCCGTTGTCCCAGACTCCTCCTTTGAGATGGGAATAGCTCTGGAATTGGAAGCGATTGGCATTGGGGCTCAGGTGATCTCATTGTTTCAATTTATTTTTTGTATCTATCAGAGCCAGAGTGATTTTTCTTTCCGCATTTTAATAGCATATTTTTTTATGATTGAACTTTCTACAAGCCTAGTTTTCACTTGCCAGTCTATCCAAGTCTTTGTCAGTTTTTTTGAACTTCTAACTATTTTCCAAGCAACCATTTGCACCTTCCATTCGTTGTTGGAAAAACAGGGGAAAACATAGAATATAGAAGAAAAAGAAGTGGTAGATGTTTTTCTTGTCTAGAGAACGATTTATATATATTTATCGTAGTTGGAAAATTTCATTTTGGGAACATAGATAATGTACTAATTTTCGTATTCAAAATTTCTGACAAATTATTTACATATAAAATAGCCATCTTTTTATTCATTTAACTCACGTACCTAATTTGAGATTGGTGTCTCCGTCTCTGTACCAATACCAGTACCCTGTATCTCCTGACAACTATATATATATGATTTTAGACTACACTTAAACAATGTGTTAATCATAAAATGCAATAGAAAAAATTGATTTAAGAAATCTTCAAAGCCACTTTTAAAACCATACTTTTATTTTCAATTTTACTCTATGAGGCTCAACATGTTAAGATTTAGATCGAGGCTGGTTAGAGAGTGGAGATGAAATACTAATATGGAAGTCATTGGGAAGAATCTCCATTCCCTGGATTCTTAGAGGTGATACTTCGATCATTTAATAATGATGGCATTTTACCCCGTGTCATACCTTAAAACCAAAATGGTACAGGTCTATGCCATGTATATTAGGAACTAACTAGAGTTTTTGTCTGTTTGAACTGCATTTGTTGCTTGTTAACAATTACCATTTATCTTGTTAGATGATGTAGTTTGCTTAGACATTAAGACTGATCAACTTTGATTTTTAAGCAGAATGAACATGCACTTAATACGCTCAGAAAAGCCAGGGAGATTAAAAATGAGCAAGACATGAACATTGATAGACTAAATTTTAAGTTGAGCGAAAGTCAAAGCTATATGGCACAACTTGAATGGTACAAATTGCGCTGTAGAGAACGCGGCTACTATGATTTTTTCAAAGTGAAAGACAGAATAGATATTGATGCAAATTTGATTAGAACAAAATTGGCATCATTTTGGGATGACATTGTTGAGATGGTGGAGAAGCACAAATTACCCAGCGACTTCCAATCCCACAACAAATGGATTAATGCTGGCAATGCATATAGGAAACTCGTGGAGCCTCTGGACATTGCACAGCACTACAGCCAGGGAAATAATGGAAACTATCTAGGGGTTAGGCACCACCGTCACAAGGTACTTGAGAAATGGATGAGAGAGAAAGACCAAACTCGCAGCAGTAGAGGAAAGAGACCCCGCACGAAGTTTGCATCCTTAACTGAGGACTCTTGCTTTTGGGCTGGTGTAGAAGAAGCCCTAAACACTCTTCAACATCATGTCCTGAATGAGGAACAGAAAACAAGCCTTAAGGAGTTTGAAGATTCTGTATGGACGATGATCGAAGATCGCAGTATCTCTAGAGAGATTTTCTTGCCGGAGAGTAGCTTCATGATTTGGTGGCAAAAATACAAAGATCTTCCGGATCAATCCCTGCACTGGCAGCCAAACTCTCCTTTGGTTATCTTCATGAACACCAAGGGTTGGGAAGCCGTGGGAATTTAGAAGAAACAGCCATTTTCTCCAGTGAGGATGGTTTTTCAGGGTTTTATTTTCTACGAAGTCAGTTTGTGTGTTTTCTCTTTTCAATCTGGATAAATTTGTTGTTGTTATCCAGGATATTTTGATTGAAATAACTGTCTTTATCTGGAGTTCTTTATATTTAAGTATGTTGGTATGAGTTTTTTCGGTTTATGAATGTATTCTAAACTTTTGGATTTATTGCGTATATCTTTCAATGGATGTTTTGGATCACGCTCAGTGATCCATCATCAGAAAATAAAAATAAAAATAGATTAAATTTGTTTGTAACTGAACACACTTTCCTTATAGAGGATTTGGAGTGTTGTTGAGACAGTTAAACAAATGAGTCCTTAAAGTTTTATAAGTGAATTTGTTTAAATTTTATTGACTTATTTTAAAAAGTTGTAGATTGAAGACTTCAACTTAATTCTATTGGAGAAGATTTGTAAGAGAAAAACATAGGAATCTTTCAACTTAATTTTTTTGGAGAGGATTTTTCAAGAAATTTGAAATATTGAAATTAAAAGTTATTGAATAATATTAATTAAGTATTATATTTTTATAAATAATTATTTTAATAAATAAATTTATATTTTATTAAAAGAACATAATTAATTTAAGTATAAAAATTAAATAATAAAATTTATTGGTCAATTTCTTCTTAAGAATTGAGGAGAGGCTATGATGTATCAGGAAATTATTATATATGTTTTTCAATATTTTTTTTTCTTTTTTCCAATTTTTTTTGAATAAACATGATGTATAATTATTGATTCTTTAAACAAAATAAATAAAAGATTATTTTCTACAATAGATTAAGTGAATAAATCCAAACAACCACTAATAATTAAATTATCATAAATGAAACAATTGAGTTTTGAAAGACTACAAACACACTATCAAATTGATAAAAAATAATTATGAGACTTAACTAACTTTTTATGTGATATGACAATGTTTCAGTGTGACTTGCACTACTTGATCCAATCCTAAGTTTTTTTAATCCAATCTAGAGCTATGGAGCACTCAACTCTAGTTTAATCATGCACCCATAAAATTGATCCCTACACATATGACTTTATTCCAATTTCTATAGTTTTCAACATTTAATACGTAACCCTTTTACTTATAGCTTTTTGAAATCCAGTCATCCTAATTATCTAAAAATAGTGGTGCTAAGAATGAACATCCTTGAATCAATGCAATTTTACATCACACAACACATATTGTGTCTCACATGATTATCTTTAGGTCGAGAGGCATCCTACAGGGGCAACATCAAATGCATGTACATGCATGTACATTTTTATCCTTTGCATTTAAATTGACGTTCATGAGAGGGTAAAACGATTGTAACGAATGGTAGTGGAAGAGTGGTGAATCATCCCCAAAGACATTACAACCTCTAAATAGAAATACATGCTTTCCAATACAAGCTCTCACAAATTTTCGCTTCAACAAATTCAGTGTCTCCACTCTTTATCAGATAAAAATTACACTTTTATGTGGAAAAATGATTAAAAAATAGATGCTTAAAAAAAAAAATTCTCTCCGTATATATACATATATATTATTAAATATATATGTTAGTTTGTATTTCTCAAAGAATATCAAAATATAATGAATTGTCCCGTAATTATGTACTAAATGAATATGTAGAAGATGAACTCCCAATTGATGTGACAAAAGAGTAGAATTTGAGCATTTGATTTTTTTTTAATTATTTCAGGTTAGATATGTGGTATACAAAAGAGCTCCCGTACACAACAGAAAATCTCTTTGGAATCTTAAGACGAAGAATGAACGATGCAAGGTAGTTGGGCAAAGAATGACCGCATAGCTGCAAACCCTAGACTTTTTTCTGGTTGACATTCTCTATTTGTCCTATCGTGTCTCCTATCCTGTCTCCATCTTGCCGCCATTCTCCTTTAATCTTATGTGTCTGCAAGTGCTCCTTGTGTGGCCCGCCTGGCCGGAGGCTCCTTGCCCTCGTCTGGTGTGTTCGCCTCCTCACTTGTCGAGTTTTCTGCGCCACTTCTTAGGATTTTCGTCAGATTTTTCCTAGCAATAACAGAGCACTATTTAGTGCTTCCCTTTCTTCAGCTGTGCAACCCAGAAAACCAAACGCAACATATATTGGAGTTCTCCTTTCTTTAAAACACTGATGAGGCTCAAGGCGGCTGCAAGAATGGGTGGAGAGAGTTCCAACGTAGAAAAACATACGGAAATAGCAAAGCCGAAATCAACTCCTGGTGCCTCAGAAGATGTGGCTATGGAAGCTCACTCTATAGAATCAGACACCCAATGCCCGAAGAACAATCAGGTAAAACCCTTGAAATACAACTCGTTAATGATATTGTAGAAGTTATTTCAAACGCCAAAACTGAACTGTTATTTTATTTTTCTTACAAGGCGTCCCCTCTGAAACTGATTTTTATAAATGGACTCGATTAAATTGGGAAAATCGGGGATGGAAGATTGAAACCGTAAGAAGCCTAGGAAGAGGTTATGTGCCATGCATGTTTAAGTCAACGGAACATGCCCAAGCTATATTGCAATATGACACTTGGGTCATTTGTGGAAAAATCTGCTATTTGCAAGCTTGGATTTTCAATTTTCAACCCAAAGCCCTGTCCCGCTCGCATTATCCCATGTGGGTTGAGTTGCCATACCTCAATTTTCTTTTAGACCTTTCTTACATATATTGCGACACAATTGGGTAGGGTTATCTGGTGTGAACATAATGATGACAAATTTTCCAATCTAAGAGTACATCCTAGGGCCTGTGTGGAAGTAGATCTAAACAAAACGTTGCCAGAAAATATCAAACTGATCAGACCTGATTTTGAATTAGACTAGCCATTAGTCTATTTGAATAAGCATAATGCTTGCTTTTACTGCCACAAAGAGGGTCATTTGATTCACAATTGTCCTATTAGGAAAAATAAGTCCTCATTGCCTCCAAATTTTGCCCTGTCTAGTAGCCACTTGTCTTCTCCAGTTCGTGCTTTGTCTCCTTCCATTGAACACCCTTCTCCTCTCTCACATGCCCCCAAGAATTCACCTTTCTCTTCTTCCACTCCTAATAGTCTTTCTGAAGGCCATAATGTATCTGCCCCTCTTTTAAGGACATTGCCATGTCGGACGGTTGGACATTGGTCAAGGAAATGAAAGAGCCACCAACATTGTCCCCTATCATGTCTTCCCCTTCTCCAAATACTTGAATTTCCTCTTCCCCTCCTCGCTACTCATCTCATCCCCGCCACTCGTCTCCTCCACCTCGCTCTCGAGATTCTTCTCCCAACTCATCTTTCTCCCGTCAACAAGCAAGATCTCCTTCCAACTCTAAAGACCATGAGGCTAATGATTCAAATTTGGCTCTTGATAATAGTTCCAATGTGTTGCCCCAAGTTGACAACCCCTCTCTTTCTCTCCATGAATTGTAAAATCCTTTCTTGGAACGTATGAGGGATTTCTCTCCTCCTCGCAAGTACAAGGTGAAGGATATGGTCACGAAGTGGAAGCCATATGTTCTTTTCCTCCAAGAAGTTAAAGTTAGCAATATTAAGCTTGAGGCTTCGCTATTCAATATTTGGAAAGATGTTAGTTTTTTGTATACATCCCATCAAGATGGTAGAGGTGGGGTTGTTATTGGATTTTCTCCATGGGTTGCTAAGCACATCATTAGTAAAGGTGAGGACCCTTCTCATAGTTGTGTTTGGGCTCTCACTTTTATTAATGGTCAACTCATTGGTTTTTATTAAATTTATGCTCTCAACTTCACTAAAGACCAAATTGATCTTTGGAACTGGATGTCTAATAACCTCCCAAATGTTGATTGGATTTTAGGAAGTGACTACAACATGGCTGAACACTCCCATGATCGTCATTGCTCTAGACAATTTAATCTCAATTGTGATGAATTTGATAGCTAGTTATTCTATCGAAACTCCTTAAGAGTGATAGATCCCATCCATGACAAGCTTCCCAATCAATCCAAAAATTGGTTTACTTCGTCTAATTGCGGAATTGGAGAGGCTAGGAAGATGAGAAGGTTGGATAGATTTTATATTTACCCCGTCTTACCTTTGGCTCAAGATTCAGAAGGTCTTTATGTTCAGGTGGATTTTTCTACCACTCTTTATGATCTTTATCCTATTATTTGCAGCATATACTTGTCGCAAACTTCAAACAGTGACTCTCTTCCTTTCAAATTAAATGTTTCACATCTAAAGAATCCTGGTTGTCTTGCTGCTCTTGCAGGGATTTGGAATTCTTTCCCTAAACCTGATGAAAGGGAGTCATGGTTTGATTGGTGGTGCAAGGCCATTACTCAATGCACTAACTTTTTATGTTCCTTTGGTAAAAAGATGGCTTGGCAACGTAAACGTAAGGAAAAATCCCTTCAAGGAAAATTTTCCCAAGCTAGAAAACTCCTTAATGATTATCCTAGCAATAGTAGAATTCAGACTTCTATTGCAGTTGTAGAAGCTCAATTGTGTAAACTTGACAATTACAAAGGGCAAGGGGCCAAAATTAGATCTAGACTACACTGGATAAAAGAAGGAAATAAAGGCACTAAATATTTTTTTAATTATCTCAACTACAAGCATAAAAAGGAAAAAAATTGTTCAATAAGGGATGAATCCAATGTTCTTCAGTCTAATCCTTCTAATATATGCAATATCTTTAAACAATTTTATGAAAATCTATTCAAAGATGACCAATGGCAGTATATTCAACAAACCCTTGAGGATATGGTTAAAACATATATTCTTACCATAATAGACTCTGATTATAGTCAATATCTAGATGGAATTTTAACAATGGAAGAGATGGAAAAGGCCCTATTCTCTATGGCCCCTTATAAAAGTCTTGGCAGTGATGGTGTTCCTATGGAATTTTACCAAACTGTGTGGCAACACATTAAGGATCATTTTTATTATTTATACTTGGAAGCTTTTAAAAATGGGTCATTGGGCCTATTATTAATGGCGGCATAATCAAACTCCGTCCTAAAGGGAAAAGAGAAGACTTTGTTTCTAGTTGGCATCCTATCACTCTTCTTAATACTTCATACAAGATTACTACAAAAGCCTTGGCCATAAGGATCAAACCAATGGTGCAAAGAATTGTTCGAGCTGAGAAAACTGGATTTATTGTTGGCAGATTCATTCTTGATAACCTTATGTTAGCATGGGAGACTTGTGGATGGGCTCAACAATCTGTTCAAAATGTTATTTTGATTAAACTTGATTTCGACAAAGCTTATGATAGAATCTGTTGGAGCTTTATTCTTAAAATGCTTGATTGGTTGGGTTTTGGACCCGAACTTCGAGCTCATGTTCAAATTTTGTTTAGAGATGCTAATGCTAGGATTATCATCAATAATGTGATGACAGAGCCTTTCCCTTTACAAAGATCTATCTGGCAAGGTTGTCCATTGGCTCCTTATCTTTATGTCCTTATGGCTGATGCTTTGGGTTATTTACTTCAAAGTTCTCAGTACATGAAGTTGATCACGGGAATATCTATTTCTGATAACACTATTGTTATTAATTCTCATTATGCTGATGACAACCTATTATTTCTCTAAAATTCTGAACAAAATATCTCCAACACTATGAAAATTCTTGATCTTTACTACGTTGTTTCAAGGTCTAAACTTGCACATGATAAAACACAATTTTTGATGACTCAAACTGGTTCTACTCCCCATTGGATTCCTCACGAATGGAAATAGATTAAGCATGGGGAAATAATGAGATATCTCAATATAACTTTTGGTATCGGAGTTTCCTTTTTTGACATGTGGAATTGGTACCTCAATAAAGTCAAGAATAAATTATTCAGTTGGGGAAATAAATTTCTCTTTGATTGGAAAAATATAGGTTGCCAATAAGATATTTCTTGCTAGACATGTTTATTACTCTTCATGTTGGATGCCATCAAAAAAGGGGTATGATGATTTAATCAAAATTATTTGTCAATTTTTGTGGGCCAAATGGGATGGAAATAGAGGATTTATTTCTACATCATGGGATCATTGTATTCAACCTAAATGCAAAGGTGGTTTGGGGCTGTTAGACCCAAGAACTCAAGGATTTTGCTTGGCTACCAAATGGATTATTCGGGTTGTCCATGGGAATGAATAGTGGAAGATTATAATACGAAATCGTATTAACCTTGTCGCTATCAAGGGCAAATGGCAACATGTGGGTTGGCTTGACAAAATTCTTCATGCAACTTTTTTTCTCTCTAAAGGCTTCCCCTCCCCTCCAATCTATCTGGAGAGCTTGGAAACACACTTGTCATCTTTTAAAATGGAGAGATAACTCATTTCAACATGGTTTCAACTTCTCTACATACTCCATTTGGTGGAATAAGCATATCCTCTATCAGGATCAACCTCTTGCTTTAAGTTTTCCAAAACAATCATATTCTTTGTTCAAAAAATGGAGTTCGTAATGTTGGAGATCTTTGGGATTTTTGTACCATGAGCTGGTTGGCATGGCACTCTATCAAAGCCCTATTTAATCTTAGCAATAAATAAAAGACATTTCTGATTTTTGTTCAATCTTTTATTCCGATTTATCTAACTATGAAAATATGCACTCCTATCCATTGTAACTTTTATAAAGATTGGTTATGGATATCCTCATATCCTTTTCTTCTCTTTCCTTTGAAAAAGGCCTACCTTCAATTGCTTCCAAATTTGTTCTTAAGATCTTGATTGAATTCCAAGTGGAATTACAAGTTCAATGAAATTTTTTGGACTAAATTATTTGCTCATATTTGGAAATCAAAGGCTAATATAGATGCTCAATTAATTGCTTGGAAGGATTTACATTGCAAACTGCCCATTGAGGACATGCTGAAATGTATGATGGTCCAACCAGTTAATTGTCTCTTCTGCCAAAGGAAAGAATATATAAGGCATATTTTTTGGGCATGCCAATCTATTAAAAGGCACTAAAATATTATTTTTAATGACTTACCAGCTATCTTTGGGCATCACTTAAATTGGAAAGAAGCTCTTCTTGGGGTTGGGTTGCATCATAATATCATTGATGATGGTGTTAGACATGTCATTTTATCTTATATATGGAGAAACAAGTGTAAAACTATCTTTAATAACCATAGTGATCACCAAGGAGCTATACTTTGATGACTTTACTCAGACAGTTTTTATTGTCTGATTTATCTATTTTCTCATCTGCAAGCCGAGGTTGAGAAGAATTTAAGGATTGACTTTCAAATACAACAGATCAAACTTCAAATTAACCAACTGCTCAACAAACAATAGATTATGGTAACTCGGGGTCTAAACTCTTATTTTCAAGACTAATTCTCTTTGTTGTTCATCATTGCTTCAAGTTGTTTGTGAATGTTTCATGTCTAACTGTTGTTTCCTTGTTCTTCTTAGACTGTTCTACCTGTTACTAATGGCATCCTGCCTGTTTCAAGATTGTTGTAGCTATTTCTTTTACTTTAGTATTGCTGCTACAACTCTTTCCTACGTACTTGTTATTGTTGTAGTAGTTTTTGTGCTCCTCTATATCATGGTTTGGTTGGTTCGTTATTTCATACAGATCTTTGTCAAGTTTCTAGTGTATTTATTACTATTGTAGCAATCTTTGCTACTAATGTTTTGTGGCTATAAGTTTCTTTTGCAGTTTATTACTGCACTCTCCTTATAACATGCATTATTATCAATAAAATAAAGACAAATAATGAATGTTATAAACATCGAACCAACAAAAGTGTTCCCATATGTTTCCTTCAACAACAACAGATCACAGGTTCAAACCCAACTTTAGAAGAATTCAACTAAGGGATAAGGTTTGCACGCATGCTCATGGCCTATGCAGAAGAAGTGTGGAGAAGCAACTTACTCACTTTCCAGTAAATGTTGGGAATAGGATGCCATTTAATTACAATCCTAAACATATTTCATGTATCTCCTAAGTCCTTGGAAAGTGTTCTCCAACACTAGGATTAGAAAGAGATTAAATTCGAATGAAATGAACATGTAGATTGACATTTGTAATTATTCCTAAATAATAGGAACATGTGGGGACGTCCAAGAAGAGCTCTTACAAGATAGGAGCACATGGGGCACCCACAAGGGAGGTGGAACCCACCTTACTTCAGTTAACTGTTTGGAGGATTGATATCACTTCAGTAATACATGTCTTGTTCGTACAAAATAGGGATTGATATTTATATGAGTGGAGTGGCACTATCAATTCATTATCAATCTAGTATCAATTCAATTCAATTTAGTTCAGTTTAGTTTAGTTTAGTTCAGTTCAGTTGTGGTTCAGTTATCTTCAGTTGCATGTAGTTATTTTGAGTTGCATGCTAGTTGGCTTGAGTTGCATGCAGTTATTTTTAGTTGCATGCTAGTTGACTTAAGTTACATGTTATTTGACTTGAGTTGTATGACTAATAACTTCAATTGCATGACAGATAGTAGGTGGATACTTTTTGTTAAGTGGGGATAATCAATCATGCATGATGTTTGCATGAATTGGTGGAGAAATATGTTTCAGTTAACTAATATTGACTTGGGTACACCTTGGGTGCCCAAGTTGGCATCTTTCAGTTAACACCTTTTGCATGAGAAGATATTTACAAGGCTCAGTTAAGTGGGCTCATTCTTGGGCACCAACTTTGAGGTGAAGCTTCCAAGATATCTTCTTATCCAGAGTTCAATTAAGTGTTCAGTTTGGGATGCCAAAATTGAGGAGACTTTGGTTTTGGCTTCAAGTTACATTGTGAAACTCTACATGCACAATTTGGGCATAAATATTTGTGATGAAATTTTATCTCTTGTATTGATTACTCTTATGTGAGTTTACTGTAGGAGTTGAGAAAATACAACACCGCAAACCCCAAAGATCACTTGCATGCAAATAACCTGTCACAAAAGAAGAGATGGAGACAAACAAGCAAGGGTTCTCTGAAAACTGAAAATGTATATATCAGAGAGAATGAGAGAATGAATTGATATGAAATACAATGGGATCAATCCTTATAAAAAGGAGATCATGCAAACTCTAATAAAACCCTAATAGGAAAAACCCTAATAGAAGCCCTAATAGGATAACATTTAATAATTAATATAATTATTAAATGTCATTTTATGCAAACTAACGTGAAATCTTAAGAAGGGAATAAAGGTAACTTAATCAACATAATTAAGTTAAGACCTTTACTCTAACACCCCCCCTTAAGATGAGCAACAGTGCAGCTACAAACAAATGCAGAAAAGCAAAGGTAACTACAATGCAAGAAGGCAAACATGGGTCCCGACAACTAGGCCAGATCAGGTACCCAAATACAACCAAATCTCTGTAAAATGGAGAAATAGAGAAAACCTCATGGGAAAAAGCTCTACTCCAAAGGAGAAGAAGAAAGCCAAGAAGAAGAACATCACTGAAGCAGAAGAAGCCGCAAACAACTGTCGAAAGATGAATGCTATGGTGCTGAAGAACCTCCGCTGAAGATAAGATGATTAGGATCAAAAAGACAACAATCTGTATGAGTGCCCCATATGACACTACTCGAATCAGATGGCAAACAAAGGCAAACACCTAGAACGAAGATACAAAATCTGCATGAGTGCCCCAAATGACACTACTCAAATCAGATGGCAAACGAAGGCAAACACCTGGAACAAAGATACAAATGGTACAAGAACTAATAGTCTGAAACACTGATCAACTGAGAATGGAAGATTCCTTCCAAGGTGAAACCAAGGAAGCATTAGCACGAACAATATAATACCCCCCCATAATGGTGAACTGGGAGCCTGACAGATCAACTGAAATGGTGTGCAACACCCTGTAGTGCATGAAGAAGATACAACATCTGAAAGTGCACAAGAAAGTACCTGCAACTGAAAAGGTGGTGTGCATAACAAAACACACATGCATGAGGCTGGAATAATATGGATTCACTGTTGTCGTGGAGGGACACTCACCAGACAAAAATGTGATGGAAAAACAAAGGAAAACTACACAACCCCTCATGGAACTTTATAATATCAGTGCGAGTACAAAATATGGCACAACCTTATGTGCAAAATCCCAAAAGATGCATGTACAATAGTGTGGCACTTTATCTCAGTGTGTTTACATAAAAGATAGCTTACAAATGATGCTCAAAATATCCTTAAAGGACAAAATGCTGGAAATACATGAAGAACAGCCAAGAACAAAGCATCCCATGTGAACAAAAAGTTTCCAAGAGCAAATATGTCCAGGTAATCCACCAGAGTGTGAAAACACAAATAATTGAATAAAATATACCTGGAGTGGAATTTGGAAAAATGGCATGGATGGAACTGAAGAGCTCTGAAATACGGCTCCAATGTCGCTGAGATTGCGAAAAATGGAGAAACTGATCAAAAGTTATGAGCTTGAGACTGAAAATAGCCCCTTTGTCCTCAACTGGCTGTAGAATGCACCAACGGAAAAAAGAAGTGATGAGACCCACACTACTGGAAAGATAAGAAAACCAGATTTCCGACGATATCTCGTTTTCCAAAAAATGATATCGTATGCCCAAGTTACGGCCTCCAGAATAAATCAGCTCCAAAGAGGGAAAAAACCAGTGCAGGGTTAAATTTGACGGTCATATAGCCGTCGCAGCAAAAACACTAGGTTAAATTTGATGGCCAAACGACCGTCACCGTAAAAGCACAATTGGGCTTATTTTCGAAAAATAAAATAAAATTTAAAAATAAATAACAATGATAAAAAATGTTTTATATTTTTGGCATGGGCGGGGGCTGCCACTGTACTGCCGTCGGCGGTACTATCTACAGCCGGTCAGCACTAAGGCCGCTGGTGATCGGCAGTATGCCGACCGGCAAGCAAGAGGGCCTGGAGGCCTGCAAGTGCAGCTACCTGTGGGTACTGGGCCGGCAAGCCCTAAAACTACGATTTTTTTTTTAATTTTTTAATAATAAAAAAATCAAAACAAAAACTGCATTAACAATTTTTTTTTGCAAAAAGAAATATTTGACGAAATTTTTTCCGAAAAACAAGCGGAAATTTTTTTCCGAAAAATAAAATTTACCAGGCAGGCGACGACCGTACGGCCGTACTGCAAAAAAAATTTGCCTCAAATTTCAATTTTGTCCAAAATGGACGAATGAACAGTCGATTTAGGGGTTTTGGACCGCTACGGACGCAATGGCAATGTCCGTTTGAGCTGAAAATGCTTCAAAATTGTAGGTATTCCCTAGATCAAGAAAATAAACTCCAAACCCTTGAAGCTCCAAAAATCTTCAAAACAAGAACAGGAAGCTGCAGGTGTGGAGCTCTGATACCATGTAGAAATAAAACTCTGATACCATGTAGGAGTTGAGAAAATACAACACAACAAACCCCAAAGATCACCTGCATGCAAATAACCTGTCACAAAAGAAGAGATGGAGACAAACAAGCAAGGGTTCTCTAAAAACTGAAAATGTATATATCAGAGAGAATGAGAGAATGAATTGATATGAAATACAATGGGATCAATCCTTATAAAAAGGAGATCATGCAAACCCTAATAAAACCCTAATAAGAAAAACCCTAATAGAAGCCCTAATAGGATAACATTTAATAATTAATATAATTAGTAAATGTCACTTTATGCAAACTAACGTGAAATCTTAAGAAGGGAATAAAGGTAACTTAATTAACATAATTAAGTTAAGACCTTTACTCTAACATTTACATGCTCAGAATTTTCTATAAATTGCAGTAGTGTATCAGAGTTTTGTGAGTTCAATGAGAGTCAAAGATTGTTTATTGCAAGTTATGAAGAAGGATTATTGAAGGCATGAAAGCATAACAATCAAGGATTGATATAATATTATTGTAATTTTGTTCTAAAGTTAAATAATTTAAGCACTTTTGATTCTGGTGGTGGAGTTTTTTCTCGAAAGGGTTTCTCCATGTACATGTTGTGTCACTTTTATCTTCTTGTCTTATTCTTGTACAATCTTTTGTCTCTTTCTACAATTGGTAAAATTGATCTAAATAGATTAATAATACACAAAGAATTGAACCAAAGAACACTTAATTAGATCTACAATATGATAGTTGTACAAGTTTTAAGCTACATTTTCACCTTTATTTTCAACAATAAACGCTAAGGCAACTTAAAAAATTATCTTCTTCCATAGAGAAGACGCCATAACAAAAGTTTCAAAATATTTATTGAGGCACTCCTAAAATAGATCTATAGTTTCTCTCTACAAGACACCATGTAACTACAAAATAGCTTGCTCTAAGACCTACTACACAATGGCACATACATTTCAATGAGGCCTATCAGTACCTAAAATTTGTGCACTTTTCAACATTCTAATCATACTAGATGCCTTCCAGGGGCATAAAAAGGTTTAGTTAACATCATATTTTTTAGCTTGAAACAGGGAATGTAATGGCCAAACAAAATGGTGGCAGTACTAAAGGCATTAGTTGTAGAGAGATGGGGAGACAATTGCTCACAAAGATTTTGTCATGCGATATCTCAACATGATATTGTTCCTCAGATGCTCCTTAGACCTTTTAAACTAATTGTTGAGCCTTTGAATGCACTATTACCTCACTGGAGGAGCATAATGGACATTGACTCTGTTGTTGGATCGGATCTTCCTATTCAAGTGGATTTTAGGACTCTTCTTAAAAATGTCTTGGATTGCACAAATTCTTGTAGAAGTCTGTATAGAGCCTCTGGTACTTATATGTTATGTTCAATGAGTGATGCAACGTGTATTGATGACTTTGAAGCTGCCTTGAAGATGCTACATTGCACCATGAAAGGTGACAAGGGATTGTATGTTGATCGAATTATAGGTATCTGTATTTCAGAGCGCAGAGATTACAGTGAGTTCTAGGAGGATATAATTGAATACTTACAAATGCAAGGAAAATTGCAAACTTTGTCGTAGATTGCTCTTTTGAGATGGGAATAGAATTGGAATTGGAAGCAATTGGCAATAGAGCTAAGGTGATCTCATTGCTTCAATTTAACTTTTCTATGTTAGAGTGATTTTATTTATTTTACTTTATAATCCAAGTTTAGTTTTCACTTGCCTTGTTTATCCCAATCTTTGTATGTTTTTTAACTTCTGTCTATTTTCTAAGTGACCATTGGAATTTACTCTTTTAGTTTGGAAGGGAAGGGGAAAGTATAAAATATTGTATTTGCCAAGCTATCATTGGAATTTATACTTTTAGTTTGGAAGAATGGGGAAAGTATAGAAAATGAAAAAAAAAAGGAGTGGTAGATGTTGATAAGAAGAGGTATTTTTTACTGTGTAATAAATTATGATATTGTTGTTAGGATTCAATTGTGTCTAGTTTTTGAGTCAAATTTGTTGACTCATATTTCATGAGTGGTGATTAATATTCACACAAACCCATCTTGCATAAGAATGAATGATCCACTTAGCACTCATTGCATCTAGGTGATGCTCATGAGGTGAAGCACTAGGTCTTCGTAGGAGATCACCCATCCCAATACTAATCCAACTCAAATGCACTTAACCATGGAGTTTTCCCCAAGATTAACCTCACTTATCTTGTCACCCATTTACAAAACCTTCAAACAAGTTGTAATATCCCCAATGGGATATACCCTAAAAATTTTGATTTATTTTTTTATAGTTTTTCAATTTAGTTTTCTGCTCAAACCCTAGGACTTCATTTTGACTTTTATTTGCAGAATGATAACACTTATAGGCATCCAATAAACATATACCAAATATATAGATATCATTAACTATGATAACAACCATGAAAATCAACCATCCAAGTGCCAAACATGGGTCCAATAAATCTAATTTCTGATTAAAGAAGTATATTGCTACAAAATTGAATATTCTGGATTGATGTTACAATGAATTCATGGGCTTGAACATGCCAAACATATGCCTAGATTGTTTCTCTACAAATCATACCTAAAACTATGATTGTACATACCAAATATAAGCAAAATAGTCTTCAACTACCAAACCCTAGATGGGATAATTCCTCTTTAGCAAGCACTTAGGGTTTACTACTCCAAATATGCAAAATCATCCTCCAATTTTGGGTGCTCAAGTCTACTCCAAAGTGCCACTCCAAATTAGGGAAAAACCCTAATGCAATATGCTCAGAAAATGCCACAACAATGTTGCTCCAAATCTGATCTTCAAAACTGATTATGCAATGATGCTCCAAACCTCCAAGTTTCTCCAATTAAGTGTAATTAGAACTTTGTTATGATTCCTACACAAGATGAGCTAGGTTTTTTGTCCAACTTGCCATATACATAAGGGTGTTCATCCTTCAAATAAAGGTCAATCAAATTTGCAGCCAAAGAGAGGAATATCCAAATGAAAAATATATATGAATGGATGCCCCAAATGACTTTCACTTTACTTTCTTTTATATCCCTCCAAAAAGAACCTTAACAAAGTCAACCTCCTTTATTTTATTTTATTTTTTATTTTTTCCTTTTTTTCCCCTCCAATCCTGGCCGACCTTAATAAAGTATTCTTATATTATTTATATTTTAATATTATACAATATATATACTAGTGTTTAAAAACACTATTAAAACATGGTGTACTTAGGGCAAGAGAAATGGGACATTACAACTCTCTCTTCTCATAATTTCTTGCCCACAAGTAATTACAAGCCTGGATATTGCCAAAACAACCTCAAGTGACAAATCTCTCTAACTAGTCAAGTACTCTTTGATCACCCTACTCCTCAACTTGTAGCTACTCCTCCCATAATTAATATGAAGAATAGTATGCAAGGTGAGTTTTGGTGGCTAGAAATAAAACAATAATGTCCATACACACTCAAACTCAAGTCTGCTCCATCCCTCAACCTCTTAAATTCTTCTCCTCATCTATGTAGCTTGTTTGTGTAGATGTAGAAACAAGAATACCAAATCATCAACCTCAAGTGTCATCAGCTCTCTTCCTTTGAAAGCTTCTTTGTCCACAAATGCTAAGTCTATCAAAGATAAAGAATCATAAATTTCCAAAGCCTTAAACAATGTCATGCCTAGAAAAATGTGATAGGTGATATCATGACCTCTGAAAAGCAACCACTTCCACCAAACCTTTCATTTCTCCACTTTGATACAAATGCCACTTGACCAAATATTTTGAAGCAACTCACCAAGATCCCTGTGAAGTATTATATCAATCACACCAACATCGGGATCCCAAGTTATTACACCATCACACCAATTGAAAATGAATAGATAAGTGTCTCTCATCATGCCATCATAACAAAATATCCTCCTAGACTTGAATTGTCTCATATGGATGTGAAAAGTGTCCATCATATATGTGCATCACCAAGCATGCAAATCCACTCTAGGTTGTTGGTGCAAATCAAAACAACTATGTGAAAACAAAAAATTAGACCTATCATCATGCCATGAATGTGTTTGATGTCATAAGATGATTGGATCTCGTCATCATGCAACCTCCCAATATTGTAGTGACAATCCCATGTATAACAATCCATCCAAACAACTACAAACATCAATGGGCAATCTAAAAACTCCATGATAAACAATATAGAACAACCATCAATCATCAAGGAGTGAGTTGAAAACCAATAGATTGGGTTTGAAATTTTTTTGCTCTCATGCTCATTTCCATGTCTTGGACTATAGTCTAGTAGAAGCTCAATATCCCCATGAATATACAAATCCAAATTGGATACCTCCATGACATCTCCTACAAGATTTGAAGTTGGGACAACATTGTGTTCACTCAAAGGATCACCATCATGATAACATGGTGTCAAAACATAAGTAGGCTCATCGAGCTCTCCAAGAATGGTAAGACTCTTAACTTAATTCAAATCACAAATGTTCTTCTCTATATATACATAACAATCATTATTTGCTGGTTCATAAAGCACATGTAGAACTTCCACCTCCTCAACCTTCACTTGAGCCTTTAATTGGCTCTCCAAATGATGTATTTCATGAACCCTATGATTAAAATCATTTGGACAAAATATTTTTTATGATTTCTTTTCAAAATCACACCTCTCAACAAATTCATGCGAATCTGATTGGTCTTCCTTTTCTACCATCATAAGGGGTTCATCCTGTAAAGGTTTAATCATCATAGTTTCTTCCCTTTGAAGTATTAGAGATTGACAAAGAAGTGTATCTCAATGTTGTCTCTCATGACCCATGTGACTAAAATTGTTCCTGGATATTTTGTAGGTGTTTTTTTCTTTAGTAGCCAACAACTTGGATTCCCTAGCCCTCCTTAGCCACTCATCACACATTTTTTGAGTCCTCATTACATCTTCTATATTATGATGCACAAAATCAGTTTGTTTGTGGCTTGGATCCATAGTCGTTACCTTATGATTAGCCATCAAATATTATGTATCAACGAGGTAGGGTTTCTCACAACTATCATCCTCATATGATTTGTCTATCACCTCATGATTATGTGAAGATACTAGACTATTGTTTGTAATAAGAAAATCAAAACTAGCATCATACCTTTTTGGTGGTGTCTTCATGGATCTCAAGTTCATCTTCCTTCATTGTTGGATGTTCATCATCAAGTGTTGGTCCAGGAGATATATTCAATTAAAAACCAAGTGTATTACTTTTCATTACTTCTATCCCATGGCTGCAAGTTGTACCTTCATTGACCTTCAACTCTTTCCATATCTACATGTTTATGATGTAGTTATATAGATCTCTCTTTCCTGGATTCCCATCTTCATGCATTCCCAAACAAGCATAAAAAAATTGACCATCAAGGGAGGATTATAATGTAGCAGCAATGTATGTATCCTCTTTGACCCTCAAGGGATCACCTAGATATGGAAAATTTGGAACTTGAAACAAATATTCCACATGCCCTATACTACAAGTTTTATCTCTTATTTTATCACCTTTTTTGTATGCTTTCCATGATGACAAGAATTTTGCAATGACATAGAAAGCAACAAATCTGAAACATCTTCATATATTTGGCTACAAATAAAATGCTCATCCTTATTTGTTGAGGTATCCTCAACACCTCCACTTTTGTGACTCAACACCTTCGAATTTGGGTTAGATAAGTTCCTCTCAAATGCATATTAGCCGATAAAGCTATTTAGAAGATTGATCAATGGATCATTCTTTGAAATCTTGAAAATTCTTATATGATTCATTGTATCTTCCTTCAACTTGAACTCTTCATACCAACAAATAGAGATTTTCCCATCTCATCAATCTTTTGTTGATATGCATAATCATTAGAAATTAACAAGGAATCTTCACCTTCAACTTGTCAACTGGGGACCTCTTATTCTTGCTCCGTGATGTCTTGTAGCTTCAATTTTTCTTTCTGATCTATGACTCCCTTCTCTTATGAGTCTAAATTTGATGTACCCCTCACTATTTCAAGTGTCATCCTCTTGGGCTCTTCTTCTTTCAAGAATGATTCTTCTAGCTTCTACCTTTTAATCTCCTTGGAAATTTCTAAATCTTCCCCTTCTTTCCTCTTTTGTCTTATATAGTCATAAAGTCCTCTTTTATTTGGGTTTCTACATTTAAGACATCTCAGATAACCATCAAAAGAAAGTAGAGATTTGATTTCTTTAGACATTCCTTGATATTGGTCGATGATTTTGGTGGCTTCAAATGGGCACCTTTCTCGATCCTTCTTTATTTTTAACAATAGATGTTGAATAGGATTATTGTCTTCTTCCTTGGGTAAAAATTTAGGTTGCCAATATATTTTATTTCTCCAAGGTTCCCTCATGTGTCCATTGTAGATCTACATTCACAAAATCAGATCCATAGGCTGGCAAGGTTGTTGCACTAATAGCACTATACTATCCCCAATGGGATCTACCCTAAAATTTTAGATTTATTTTTCTTCACTTTTCCAATTTAATTTTGTGCTCAAACCCTAGGATTGAATTCTAACTTTTATTTTTCAGAATGATAAACACTTATAGGAATCCAATAAACATATACCAAACATATAGATATCATCAACTATGATAAAAACCATGGAAATCAAGTGCCAAACATAGGTCAAATAAATATGATTTTTGATTAAAGAAGGTTGCTGCTACAAAACTGAATATTCTAGACTAATTGTATAATGAATTCATGGGCTCAAATATGTCAAACATATGCCCAGATTTCTACTCTACAAATCATACCTAAAAGTATGATTGTACATACCAAATACATACAAAATAGTCTTCAATTACGAGACCCTAGACAATCTAATTCCTCTTTGACAAGTGCTTAAGGTTTGCTGCTCCAAATATGTAAAATCCCCCTCCAAAGTTGGGTGCTTAGGTCTGCTTCAAAGTGGCACTCCAAATTAGGGAAAACTCCTAATACAATATGCTCACAAAATGCCACAACAATGATGCTCCAAATTTGAGCTTCAAATTTGATTATGCAATGATGCTCCAAATTCGATCTACAAATCTAATTATGCAATGATGCTCCATACCTCCAAATGTCTCCAATGAAGTGCAATTATAACTTCATTATCAGTCCTCCATAAGATGAGCAAGGTTTTCGTCTAGCTCACCGTATTCACAAGGGTTTTCATTCTTGGAATAAATCCCAGCCAAAGAGAGGAATCTCCAAATGAAAAATATGATATGAATGGATGCCTCAAATGACTTGCACTTTACTTTCTTTTATAGCCCTACAAAAAAAACCTTAACAAGGTTGACCTTTATTTTATTTTATTTTTCCTTTTTTCCTCTTCAATCTTGGGAGACCCCAATAAAGTATTCTTATTTTATTTTATTTATTACTTATTTATTTAAGTATATTATTTATATTTTAATATTATATAATATAAATACTAGTGTTTAAAAACACTATTAAAATAGGGTGGATTTAGGATAAGAAAGAGTGGACATTACACAAGTATTGTGTCTTATATGACTTAAGTGGTAGATGTTTCTATAACCTATACAATTATTTAATATGCTTCCAAAAATGACTCTAATTTTTTAGTATTATTTTAGACCTTTGTTAATCACAAGATGTAATTAAAAAAAATTACTTAACAAATCTTCAAAGCCAATTCTTAAAACATACATTTATTTTCATTTTTAATTTTATATTTTTACATCTATGGAGGCACCCAACATGTTAAGATTTAGATTAAGGCTGGCTAAAGAGTGGGGACGAGATACTAATATGAAAATAAATTCCATTATGAGCTAGAATATGCATTGGGAAGAGTCTCCATCCCCTAGATTTTTAGAGGTGATCGATCTTTTATCCTTCTACGTAATGCTTTTAATATTGGAATTTTATCCTGCATCATCACCCTAACAAAATACATGAACATCAAGGGATGGGAAGCCATGGGGATTTAGAAGAAACAACTATTTCTTTCATTGAGGAAGATTTATCAAAGTTTATTATTATTTTTAGACTGCTAGAATTGGATAACCCTTCTTATAAACTAGGGTCACATAACAAATGATGCTAGTGAGACATGCCCTTAGACACCATGGTGATGAGGGAAGACTGGACCTTGCGACCTTTTGCCTGCAACAAGATGTGCCCTTTCCCCTATCACAATTCTATTTTATTCAAACTTGTCAAAAAAATTTCTCTTTTCAATCTAGATAAATTTGTTACTCTCACGTACGATATTTTGATAAAATAACATACTTTTATCTATAAAGAGTTCTTTATATTTATTTATGTGCTAATCGACTAAAACTTTTTTTGTTTTGTAACTAAACACACTTTTATTTTAGGGGACTATTCTTGTTTGGTTTAAAATAAATGAGAATTTAATGTTTTTTTCAACCATTATATATATTGTTCGTTTGGGGTGTTGTAGGGACAATTAAATAAATTAGTCTTAAATGTTTCATAAGTGGGTTTCTTTAAATTTTATTAATTTAATTAAAAATTTGTAGATAATCAAATTGATTAAATCAATTTAAAAATTTGTAGATAATCAAATTGATCAATCAATTTAAAAATTTGTAGATTGAAGATTCAAAGAGAATTTTTAAGAGAAAAATATAGGAATTTTTCAATTGAAGTATTTTTAAAAAAAATTGAAATATTGTAATTAAAAATATTACATAATACTCTTAATTATAATATTATATTTGAATGTTTTAAATATTTTTTAATAAAATAGATTATTAATGATAAATAAGTAAATTTATATTTTATTGTTAAGAAAATATATTTAATTTAAAAATAAAGAAATAAAATTTATTGGAGGAGAGATTACTAGTAAACTAAAACATGAAGGTGGTTTACAATTAGACTATAGTTTGTAAATATAATTTTAATTTTTTTGTTTGTTTAGTTTATTTCTAATATTTTCTCTCATTTTTCCCAAGACTTTTAGAATCTTGGACTTGGAATTGAAATTAAACAAAATTTTAATGATTCAAATTAGTAAAAGATTATTTTATAAAGAAAGTTCAGGTGAATAGATAACAAGCATTAGTATATTAATATATATATACATATATGATATATTAATCATATGTTATATACATGTGTGTGTGATATATTAGTAATATATTAATATATATAATTATATTAATAATATAATAACATACTGATATATTAATGTATTAATGACAATTCACTTGCTCTCTTTTATTTATAATGTAAAAAACTCTATCTCTGAGAGCTTTGTTAAGCTCTCCAAATTGGATTTGTTTTTTAGAACACTTTAATTTATTAATATATGACATGATAGTTAATATTAATATATTAATATGGTCCATTATTTTATAATTGTTAAAATGTTAATGATTAAAAATTAAAATTAGAAAGAATGGAGCGCAAAGGAGCGGAACAGGAGAATTTTTTTGCAAAGGTGGTGTGAAATGGTGAGGGTTGCAAAGACCATGTCATGACAAGGAAGGAGAATGGAGGAGGACCTCAAGCATCACGCACACTCGACGCTGATCAACAAAATCAAGGAAGTCTCAGATCACAGAGGAACGATTGGCGAAATTCAAACTTTTGTCGATGTTTAAATGGTGGGAAGGGTGGTCAAGGTTGGAAAGGCCGTAATCCCAAGTTTTGAAGGCCTCAGCAAGGTGCAAACAATCCTTTCAATGCAAACAATGGAACAAGGTCATTCAAGCAAGATCGCAGGGGGGCGTGTGAACTAAGAAATTTCCCTTGGCATACAAGAGGTGAGAAAAACCTGTCGAGGCGTGCACAATCAAAGGCCCCCAAAAATGGCAGTGGTTTCGGGGATAAGAAAGCATTAGGGAGAAGGCGAACTATGATTTTGAGGTCCCTCAAACTCCAGGTAGAAAAGGAGCATCTTGAAAGGTTGGGGTTGATTATCAGGTGGTATGGTATGAGGCTCAACTGGGACAGTTTCATGAGATGGTGGCATGGCAAATGGGGGGATAATATAGATTTTAAGGCCCTATCACAAGGCTATTTTGTGATTGTTTGCCCTTTGGTGGAGATCAGGGAAGAAATTGAAAATGACATTTGGATCATGGATGGGTGTGGCTTTTATATATGTAAATGGAAGATTGGCTTTGATCCTTATGGCCACAATTTGGATAGGATTCAGGATTGGTACAAGCTACCAAATTTATCCCTTGAATTCTGGGCCCCGAGTATCTTGGTAGACATTGGCAACAATTTGGGAAACTTTGTATGTGCAGAAGAGAGATTGGACTTAGATGGTATAAGCTCCTATATCAGAATTTTCATGGAGAACACTCATAATAGCTAGACATGGCAGGAAATTAAAATCTTCATGGACTGGGGGAACTAGGTACAGACTTTGACTCTTGATCCATACCCCAAAAGTGCTTTGTTAAGGACTATAAGTTGGCAAAATCAGCATCTGGAAGAAATGCAAGATCCTACTCCTCACTCTCAGGGTCGGGTCATTCAGAGGGCTCCCCTATAGGAGCTTCTTTGACTAACTCTTTAATCATGCCAGAGAAGGAAGAGGAAGGTGTGCCAGGAGATGTTATGGGCTCGACTAAGGAATTGGTGGTGCTGAAAGAACATAAAATGGAGAATGATCAAAAGTTAGTAGATGCCATTGATTTTCTAGGTAATAAGGTAAGGGAGGAAGACCTTAACTGCCTCATGGAAGTTGGCACAGAATTGGCGGAACTAGCCAAGGTGGCCAAAAGTGGAGCGATCAATATTGACAATGAAGATTTGTTTGAGGATTGGACTACTGGGACTCATCTTGATAATGATGAATCTAAACAAGAGGTAGAGAACTTAATCAAAAAATCAAGTAAGAGGCAAGGAGTTTTTGTGTAGGAGAAGGGTGTGCTTAGAAAATTGGGTATAGGATAAGAGTATAATAAAATTTCTCTGGATTGTGGAGATTGCAAAACTCGGGGGATAATCCCAAATAACGAAAAACTCAAATGGGATGGAGAAGCAAATGGGAAACTGAAGATTAGTGAGATGCTAAAAGTAGGGAAGGATGATGCCCTTCCTAAACAACCATGAAACTAGTGAGTTGGAATGTTAGGGGCTTAAATGCCCCTAACAAATGCTACCTAATTAAGCATCAGGTAGAATCAATGGCAGTAGATATTTATTTGTTGCAAGAGACAAAGTTCAACGATCAGGAGCGGGTAAGGTTTGGAAAGAAGATGAATCAATGAAATTAAATTGGGGTCAATGCTATGAGGCCTTCAAAAGGGCTTATGATCCTCTCGAAGCCACAAAGCATTCTCCTAGAGGAGGTGGCAACTAGTCGATCCTAGATCACTTGTAAGGTAAGAAGTATCGCCTCTAATCTCAATTTTCTTTTAATCAATGTATATGGGCCTAATAATTGTCTTCAAAAAAGACAAGTATGGATTGAATCAGATATCATTTGTGGTGATCCAACCTTTGAGTTTTGTGTTTTGGGTGGGGATTTCAATGCAACCCTAAAAATGTGATAAAAAAGGTGGAGTGACAAGAAAGCTTCAGTCTCAGTTGTATTTTGAAAGTTTTGTAGAAAGGAATATGCTTCTAAATGTGCAAACGGGGAATGGTCACTACACCTGGACAGATAGAAGGAGTGGGTTTTGTAGTATAGCTAAGAAATTGGATAGATTCTATTCAAAGGAGATTTAAGCCTCTTTCCATTCACCTTGGAAAGCAAGATCCTTCTTGGCTCAAGCTTAGATCACTTTCCTATAGCTTTGGAGATTATGGCGGAAAGGAGTATGATGATATGTCCATTTAAATTTGAGAACATCTGGTATAGAAATCCTGATTTTCTGCACCTAATTAAGGGTTGGTGGGAAAATTGCAATCTAGGGGGTTCAAAGATGTTCAACATTGTCACCAAATTAAGAGTGATTAAACATAATTTAAAGCTTTGGAATAGAGATCATTTCAAAAACATTTTCAAAGAAAAAAGGAAGATGAGAGAAGCTTTGGAAGATTTATCAGAAGAAATAATTAAGAAAGGGATGGACAACCACCATTTCTTGGAAGAACAAGAGCTTTTAAAGAAATTAAATTACATATTGGAAAAAGAAGAAATTTTTTAGCATAAAAAATAAAGAGAGACATGGCTCTCTACTGGTGACAAGAACACAAAGTTCTTCCATAATTCAACTAAGGCATGCAGAGAGATCAAAAAAATCACCAACATTAAAAAAAGTGATGGTAGGATCCTAGATAAGATAGAGGATGTGAAAGAAACCATGGTGGAGTTCTTTGAGAACCTTCTAAATGATTGGTCAGGGTGGAACTTAATTGCATAGCAGGAGATTTTAGAATGTATCCCAAAGATAATCATGCAAGAACAAAACATGATGTTGAATAGTAAATTCACAGAGTATGAAATTAGAGTGGCCCTCTTCTAACTTCATCTTGATAAGGCACTAGGCCCAGATGGCTTCCCCATAGGCTTTTTTCAGAAGTGTTGGGATATAGTGGGCAAGGATATTTATGATGCAATTGAAGATTCTAGGAGTTCAGAAAGGGTGATAAAAGAGTTAAACAACACCTTTATTGCCTTAATTCCCAAGAAGGGAAACTTGGAGTCCCTCAATGAGTTTAGGTTGATCTCCCTTTGTAATACCATAAATACAAAGTTCTGGCCAAAGTAGTGGCTAACATGATAAAGTAAATCATTGCTAGTGTCATTTTAGAAGAATAAATTGGTTTCGTACTGGGAAGATCAATTCTTGATGGTGTGATAATTTCTTAGGAGACAATCCATTCCATTCAAACCATGAAAAAGTTGGCAATGTTAATCAATCTTGACATAAGGAAGGTATACGATAAGGTAGACTTGCAATTTTTTAAAAAAATTTGCAAGCCTTCAGTTTTAGTAAGATTTGGTTGGACTAGATCTTTCGATGGATTACTTGCCCAAGTTTCTTAGTTCTTTTGAATGGGTCCCCTGAAGGTTTTTTCAATGTCTCTTAGGGGCTATGCCAAGGGGACCCCTTGTCTCCCTTTCTATTCATTATAATGGCTAAGGCCCTTGGCAGATGTATCAGTAAAGCTTGGAGTTATGGTAGAGTGGAAGGGGTACAAATCACTGGTGGAATGTCAACACTCACTCATCAACAGCTTGTTGATGATACTATGATATTTGGTAAGGCTCATGAGTGGGAGGTAAGGCGATTGAAGGAGATTTTGGAGAATTACTCCCTTACCTCAGGCTAGGAGGTAAGCCTTGCTAAATCTAAGGTTTTTTCCTTCAATACTCCCATGCATAGAGAGGTTCAAATTCTAAGAATTATGAAACTCAAGAGAGGGAAGTTACCTTGTAAATACCTCAGTCTCCCACTTGCCAAGGGAGTGGAATTAGGAAAATTATGGGGAAATGTGGTAAAGAAGGTGGAGAATACGATCAACTCATGGAAGTGCATGTGGTTGTCTTGGGCTGAATTCCTAACAAAACTCAAAATTGTGATTTCCACCTTGCCATCATATCTATCATCTTGCCTCCCCATGTTAGTTAGGGCGTGCAAAAATCTGAATAAGAAAATGAAGGATTTTTTTGTAGGGAAACTCTGATCACCGCAAATTTCCTTTGGTTAAGTGAGAGAAGGTGTGTTAAAGTACAAAAAGGGATGGGGTTGGCTTGAAGAATCTCCTCTACCAAAACAAAGCACTAGCTGGGTAAGTGCAAAAAGATGGTTCCCAAAAAGGGGGCTTAAGTGGCCACTTTTTTCTAAAATCAGGAAATACTGACCTTGGACATGAAATTGAGGATAGTTACACTCAAAATTTTGAGATGGAATAAAAACAAGGATTGAAGTGCTCCGAGTCTACTTTCTAAACTACTAATTTATTTTAAAAATGGTTGAGATCAAGGGGTTCAAAAGAAAAACATAATATAACAACTCTTGTACGACCCTAGCACGGTGAATTTTTTTAAGTGTTTTTAAAATCGCTATGGTGAGAAGTTAGCTAACAGTATGTAGTTGATACATGATTTTTTTGATAATTTTTTAATGAATATTTTTTTTTTACTAATTTTCTAAGTGGACACTTCCTAAAAAATAGAATTTTGGCCGTGCTACCCCTAGGAATTTTGGAAACTAATTGAATTTCTTTAAAAAAAAAATTGTAGAATAGAGTCTAGTTTCTAAAAATGTTTAATTTATTTGAAATTTTGATAAACGGTTAATTTATAGCAAAAAAAACACCAAACACTAGTTTTTCCCAAAAAAGAGACACACAAACAAAAGAAATTATGGATGAAAGGCTTAACATTGTCAGAAAGTGAAAAAAATTACATCTTTGGATAGCTAAGAGAGAACCTAACATTACCCAACTTTTCGATTTGTTTGATATTGAATGACATGCAATCCTGATGGTGAGTATGAACTTGATTATGTGAAATATTGTAGAATTTGTAAAAACACGTCTTTGCTCACTAGGAATTCCCTCCAAGCCTTTGGGTTGGTATTCCAAGGAAAATACCAATCCCAAGGCTTGGGGATTCCCAAAGCAAGATATAATGTGTGCGCTTTATAACATGCACGCGTTATAATGCGCTCACATTATCTCTTAGTTTTGACATGGCTTTTTACCTTTGTGGGGAACATGTCTAGCAATACATAACACAAGCATGGTATAACATGCTCGCACTATGTCTTGCTTTATGTTAAATGCTACTCTATTGAATGTATATTTTTATATTTTTATATTTGTATGTACATGTATGCTTGTATGCCATGTATGTATGTATGCATGCATGCTTGTATGTATGTATGTATGTATGCTTGTATGTATCAATGCATGTATATTGTATGTATGCCTATATGTATGTAAGATTGTATCTACACATGTACATGTATGCTTGTATGTATGTAGGATTGTATGTACATATGTATTTATGTATGTCTTTAGAGGGAGGGAGAATTTTAAGAGAGAGAGAGAGAGTTGTCTAGGTAGAGAGAGAGAGAGAGAGAGAGAGAGAGAGAGAGTCTGGAGAGAGGGAGATGGGGTGGAAGTGAGAGTTTAAGAGAGGGAGTGGGAGAGAAGGGGTTGGAGTGAGAGAGACTTAGCTAGGTAGGGTGGGAGGAATGAGGGAGGAGAGAGAGAGAGGGGTAGAGACAAAGAGAAAGAGAGAGTTATGTAGGTAGGGTGCCAAAGGGAGAGACTTGAGAGTGTGAGGGGGGTGAGAGGGAGAGACTTGAGAGATAGGTAGTGAGAGGGAGTGTGAGTGAGAGACTTGAGATAGGGAGAGGGTGTGGGAGGGAGTGACTTGAGAGAGGGAGAGAAAGAGGGGGGTGGAGTGAGAGGGACTTATCTAGGTAGGGTGGGAGGGATAGAGAGAGAGAGAGTTACCTAGGTGACTTGCTAGAGGGAGAGACTTGAGAGAGAGAGGGGGTGAGAGGGAGTGTGATATAAGAGGGATTCACTGCACACGTGTCTCTTTATTCTGAAGAGATCACCAAGGAAAAACTGCCCTTATACACCTCAAATTAAACATATCGACGAAACTGTGAAGAAAAGCAAGAAAGTAATCTCAGGCCCTGAAAGAGAAAGAATTTGACATTTCTATCTCCAACTAAGGAGCTCAGAGAAAAGATGTTAGTTTAGTTTCAAGACGCCAGCGCGGTGCACTGTCATCCACAAGACGCGTTAGCATGCTAAGCCCTAAAGAACTCAGGAGCTCAGACGAACAAAATTGAATCTTACTTCTTGACTCAAGTCAAGAGTGTGAATGACCAAATAATCGATAGAAAGCTAGAAACTAAAAGGAAATACAAGAGAACTTGAAACAATATTACCTTGGTACATATAAATCTTTATTCCAAGCTTCCCTTTGTAACCTGCACACAAAAGATCAAGGGGAAAAAGGTTGGGGCTGTATAGGGGTCTGCCTCAGTCAGACCCCCATTTTGGTGTTCCTACCTCCACGGACAGCTAGGTTTGGAAAAGAGTGTAAAGGAAGTAAACACAGTGTGTGGTGAAAACAAAACCCGCTTCGGAGTAGAGCTTGCACCAAAAAGTAGCAAATGAACTAGTAAGAAAGAGTGATAGGGAGAGATTGTGTTACCCATGGGTCAAGGCCCTCTTCTAGAGCACACGGGTGCACCGCTATGTGCTTTCTTGAGATTTAGTAGCTATTGGAGGGACCTCAGTTCGGCATGGCTTCGCCAGTAAAAGTGTTGCTATTCAATAATAGAGCTTACCCAAGACTAGAACAAGTAATGGCAATGCTTTAATTGATGATTTCCAACCCCATAATGAGGGCCAAAAAGGAGTTTTTATGCATGCAAGGATGACACAAAGTTGTTTCACTCAGGACCTAACCGCCAGGATGTGTGTCGCAAGGGTCAGGGTTCTAGATTCGTTGTTTCATACTCAAAAAACCACCAGAACGCTGGTGCACCGTGTGGACGTCCACACGTCGCATAGGTGTCCAAAGCCTAGGTTTTCGAGAAATGCCTTGTTAGGCTTCTGTCATTTCACCATGTGTCCACATGGAGTCAGAATTGTGAAATTCTGACTCATGGGATTTTGTCATTAATGCTTCTAAGGTGTCATAAATGCTAGGCAAGATGCAAAAATGTGGATTTTCCCCTAGGTACAATTCTGCGACATTACATTTTGCCCCCTTTAGTGGGCTCGATTTTGGAAAAAACTAGCCTCACTAAAGTAGATAAGAAAAATTTCACCCGAACTCTGAATTTTATAGAAATGTGTGCTAGAAAGAGGGAACACATAGGTCACCGAGGTCGAGCTAACTAGTACTAAGGATGCCCCCAACTTCTGAGCTCAATAATCAGCAACACAACGGTCATAAATTTTTTTTTAAAACTGTATCCTGCAAAACTAAAATTTTGAGTCAGTTTCAAAAATTCAAAAGAAACTACCACGGAGAGAAGAATGATCAAGAAAAAGTGGTCGATTCAGAGGAAAAATATGGTCAAGAGGTGACTATATGCCCCCTCCTAATTTTCCCTCCAGCATTGTGGGGTAACGTCAAGAGAAATCAGGGGGCCACAAGCTCTAGGAAAAATGGGCCCTTGGGGGCCTATATATATCAAGGTGGGCCCCAAGAAGGGTTATTTTCACTATTCCCTATGAGCAGATTGTTGAATTTTGTGAGAGAAAATTCAACAAAATTTTGAGTAGGAGAGAGTAAGAGGCACCAAGGCTAGAGAAGCTATGCGAGGACATCGCCACGGGTCGGGAGGTTGACTAGGTAGGCCTCTTAGCCTCAATTTTCGTGCATTTTAGCTAATGTTTTGGATTTTTTCACTCGTTGAGGTGCGCAGGCATCTGAAATTTACACCTACATCCTCTTTTTACGCTGTCATCTAAGATATGCACTAGGATCTTGGATCCGTGTTGTCGGCCTAAGGATGTGTTGGCATCCTCCGGGCGACCATGGCAATCTGGGATGTAGGCATGTCGTGCAGATGTCTGCATGGTGCACATGTGTCTTGTTATACGCTTGCTTATCATGATGATGTTTCTGACTTAGAAATTTTTTACCTTTTGTAGGAGTATCTAAAAATCTAGGAACGTCCCGGAGGGAGAGCATTCCAACTCGTCCGTGAGTAGAGAGATCACCTTTCATAGGATGAGATCATACACTTGGAGCGGGTCAGTCTCTGGCATGCATTCACTATGCCAGAGATGTGATACCATGATGGGATGCTCACCACTCTGATGAAGCGGTGGGATGCTACTACATCATCTTTCCATCTGTCATGCAAAGAGATGACCATCACTCTCGAGGATGTCTATCGAATCCTCAAGCTCCCCATCTGTGGGTGGTAGATGGCCCTAGATGACACTTGATCGATGTGGGAGTGTAGTGAGGGCCTCCAATATTGCACAGGGAGGATAGACAACGGTGATGGCACTAGTAACATCTACACTCACTGGTATGAACATGCGAGGACCACAATGTCATTATGTCAGGTGATGGTAGTCACAGTCACCTTCCGAATCACTATAGATGGGTGAGGCTCACACGTACACAGGGGCCTCGTCCCTATCATCAGGGAGATGGTTGAACATAGGACTATTTTTTCCTGGGGGTGCAACATGCTAGTGCACCTATAATAGGAGCTTGGGTGGTACGTTTACTATGAGTATTGTAGTCTTACTGTGTTCACACTTTTGCAGGTGTGGGTATTTGCCCACATCATGTACACTCGACCAGTCAGTTTTCCCTAGTGATGGTTGTATCAGGTCCCAATGGCCCACTAGTATGACATGATAGGCTAGTGGCATTTTAGAGACTTATAGTTTTGGAGGCTATAGTTTGACATTGTTGTCGTCGGAGAGGTTTGTTGGAGACCCTACCGATATTTACAGTGGGTTGATGAAAGCAAGTTCCTTAGGAACCTATAGCAGGACCGTTTTTTGGTTTGTCGTCGCCACTATATTAGTGTTCCTTATTACTAGAGCTGGCTCATGCGGAAACATGGCCGTGTATAGACTATACCGCCCGACGTGCCCACATACACCAAGGCACACCATAGTGCAAAAAGGGTAGGTGATCGCCCTCACCCTTCTCTCATAGGCATCATCTTCTCAGATGATGATGAGCCCAATCATGATCTTCCGGCCATGGCAGCAGTAAATAATGTCGAGGTAGTAGCAGATTACACGCAATGGTGGGAGAGGCATCGTCTTGCTCCAATTTTTGGTGAGGGTGCTCTGAGAGGGGACCCTGGCCCACAGGAGGATGAGCCCCACCAGCCTCCACAAGACAAGAGGAGAGGCCGCCAGCAGAGTGGCACAGAGGAGGAGGTGGCGCTTGTGAGGCCATGGTGGTGGAGGAGATCAGCTCCCCCCCAGCTACCCCTATTTCATCGGTTCCACTAGTCTCCCCCGTCCCAACAGTAGTAGCAACATTATCGTCGCCCGAGTCTACTACCGATACCGATGGCGCATGCCCCAACATCAACCCACACCATGATCCCACCTGGCAGCTAGGGAATCCAGGTATACATAGTACATTATTTTTATTTTCATTATTTCCTTTTTTTCTTTATCTTATATATATACACATGCCATGATATACTAATCCATGTCTCTCTCTTTGTGATTGCAGAGGACACATAGGGATGGACTAGGCTTATAACTCAATGTATTTCAGAGGTGGCCCTTGTCGTGTCGATCTAGGGGACAATCCTTGAGGCCTTTCCAACCTATTTCGGCAAGGAGGTATGCCCCCACTTTTGAGCTGGTAGTGCATCTAAGGACTACATATAAGGAGTGGGGCGTAGAGTTGGTGCAACTGACTGCAAAGCTAACGACCACTCGGGGGTAGCGAGATCAGCTGTCAAGGGAGCTACGGATGGCACTCGCCAAGTGAGACGCAACAATGAGGAGGGTTGATGTCACTAAGGTGACACATGATGCCCTTTAGAGTTTCATCGATGAGCTCAGCGTGCAGTCAATAGTTGTGATCTCAGTAGATGTTTAGCTGTTGTAGCAAGAGCTCATCTAGATGAAGATGGACAACTGTTCACTGCAAGGGGAGCTCAGAGGTATACAAGTGAGTTTATCTGCATCACGTTCACACCGATCTCGGTCACAAACAACCTTACAACTTCCTCCTAGAGTGCTAGAGCGGCCACTAGAGCCAGAGGGCTCGAGGAGCCATGTACCATGGGTATAGGAGACCCTTTTTTGTATATCATTTTTGTAGCCAGATATAGATACACATATATATTTGTAGATCTCTTGTATAGACACATATTCAACAACCACTCATTTTTAATAGCAATGGCCTGATACATGTACAGGACATTTGATTTGTACATTGGACATATATATATACATTGGTTTCAGTATCATCGCTTTGTTTATGTGTATATTTTTTATTTTCATGTATGCTCATGCTATGGATGTTATTTGCTTATATAGATGTATGCCTTCATTAGATGCTAATCATGATTTAATTAAACACTTATGGTTACATGTTAATTGAATGCTAGGATTATCTAACTATTTTAAAAGATGTAATGTCATGTATGGATATATAGCATAGTCAGACACACATGTATGTTTTCATTACATGCACACACATATGGTCATTTCATTAACACAAAAAAAAAAATAATGTGAAAATGAGTAAATGTTAACATATTCAGTATTACTACACTTTAGGGAGAACACCACACATGTGACACCTTAGGACACTATGCATAGTATTGACGAAGATGCATTGCATTAACAAGCTCTTTTAAAGGTGTTCCATCCATAGACGATAATCCATAAGCACCCAAACCGTACACAAAAACCACGATGTAAGGACCTAACCAGTTAGGACTAAATTTCCCTTTCTGATCAGGTGGCGTGTTTACGTTTCATTGATTTCATATAGAACTAGGTCTCCTAGCTTGAAGGTTCTAGGAAGCACACCATGATTATATTGTCTTGATAGCGATCGTTGATAAGCTTTAAGATGATCGAGGGCTTGTAAATGACACTCATCAAGCATCTCTAGCTGATGCAAATGGTTAACTCGATAGGTTTCATCATCAATCAACCCTCTAAGGGAAACCCATAAAGATATAATTTCCAACTCCAAAGGTATGATAGCTTATGCACCATACATGAGGTTATATGGTGTCATTCCTATCGTCGTGCGAACACTCATTCGATAAGCCCACAAAGCATATGTCAGCTGAATATGCCAATCTTTTCTATGTTTATTAACTATTTTACGAAGAATGAGTTCAAGTGTTTTATTAAAAGCTTCTGCTTGGCCATTGGATTGCGGATAATATGGTGTAGAAAACCTATGTTGAATAAAAAAATTAACTAAGAATTGCTTTACTTGTTTTTAAATGGTGTGACATTATCAAAAACAAGTGTAGCAAGCAGCCCAAAACGAGAAATGATATTTTTTAAGAGGAAGCTATAGATAGTTTCAACATTCATAGATCAGAGCAGAATAGCTTCAACCCATTTTATGAAATAATTTGTAGTAGTAATGATAAAGGTATGTCCTTTGGAAGGACGAGATATTTTTCCAATAATATTCAACCCCCATTTTGTGAAAGGCCAAGGAGAAGTTTGATTTAACAACTCCTGAGTAAGAGCGTGGATAAGGTGGTTATGTTGTTGACATTGAAGGCACTTCTTGAAAAAATCAAAGGAATCTTGTTCCGTCATTTGCCAATAGTATCCCATGTGTATTAGTTTCCTCACTAGGGATCTACCACCAAAGTGTCCACCCCTAGAGCCTGCATGGGATTTTTTAAGGGTGAGGGGTATTTTCGCTTTAGTGAGGCATCTTAACAACAAGATGTTATGAAATTTTTGATAAAGAACATCTGATAAGATGATGTAATGCGCTGAAATTTTTCGTATACAAGTGTGATCACTTTTCGTCACGTCACCGGGAAATTTTCCAATCTTTAAGTAGTTGTAGATACTAGAGAACCACTCTTGGATCTGCATGAAAGCAAACTAGAGACTTAGGCTTGGGTTGATCGGGAACTACTAGGGTTTGCACGACCTGGACAAAAAAAAGTGATATTCCTTTGTATCCTCTTCTGAAGGTACCAAGGAAGCAGCGGTCGCCATGGCATCTGTGTGTCTATTTTCTCTCCTAGGAATATTGTTTATTGTGAAATAGGAAAGTTGATTGAGCAAAGACAAAGCAAGGTCTCGATACTAAGAAAACTTTATTTTTTTAGCTCGATAATTTCCCATGATCTGATTCACAATAAGTTCAGAGTCACCTAGTAAACAAAGATGTTTAATCTTCAATACAATCATGACATGTAAGGCAACAATAAGAGCTTTGTACTCTACGATGTTATTAGTGGAAGGAAAATCTAATCGAAAGGATAGGGGGACCAGTTTTCCTTCAGGGGATATGAGGACCACACCCACTCTAGAACTGGTCTGACACCTTGATCCATTGAAATAAATCTTCCATTCGAGGTCATAGTTGATAGTGAAGACATTCTCATCAGGGAATAGGTCCAACCAAGGGAAGGTGCGAGATGAGGCAACATCTACCAATTGATCGGCAACTGCTTGTCCCTTTACCGAATTCTGAGCAACAAACTTTATATCAAACTCAGAGAGAAACATAACCCACTTCGCTAATCTCCCTGCAAGGTCAGCGCTAGAGAACAAATGTTTCAAAAGATCTATTTTTACTATGAAGTGAGTTTCAACATAGAGGAGATAGTGCCTCAACTTCTTTGTAGCAAATACAAGAGAAAGGTATTACTTCTCCATGGAAGAATAACGGGTTTCATAATCGACGAGGACACGAATAATGTAGTAAACCGCTCTCTCTCTCTTTCTGCATCATCATATTGAGCTAGCAGGGTTGTCAAAGCGTACGATGATGTAGCAAGGTAAAGAAGAAAGGGTCTTTCTTGCATAGCGGACATCAATACAAGAGGGTTGGTCAGGTAAGATTTGATGGACTCAAAGACTCCATGACACTCACCATCCCATATGAAGTGAACATCCTTTCTTTGTAAGCGAGTGAAAGGAAGGGTACGGTCAACCAACTAAGATATGAACCTGCAAATTACCTGAATCTTCCCATGTAAACTTTGAAACTTGGTGATGTTCCTTGGTGGAGGCATTTTAACAATAGCATCAATCTTATTTGTGTCAACTTTAATTCCATGGTAAGAGACTATAAGCCCGAGATTCTTGCCAGTGTCTACATAGAAGATACACTTGTGGGGATTGAGTCTCATCTTGTAAATTTGAAGCCTTTCAAAGATAAGACAAAGGTTCTTCACATGATCTTGACGATTTACGGATTTTTCCGAGATGCCATCAACATAATCTTCTAAGATTTTAGGAATGAAATCATGAAATATCAGGGTCATCGCTCGTTGGTAAGTCACTCCTGCATTCTTTAAACCAAAGGGCATGACCACATAGTAGAAAGTCCCCCAAGGGGTAGTGAAGGCTATCTTGTACTGATTGTCCAGGTTAATATAGATCTAATTATAACTCAAGAAGCCATCCATAAAAGATAATAACGCATGGCATGCGATCGAGTCCACAATCATATTTATATTAGGTAACGAAAAATCATCCTTAAGAGAAGCCTTGTTAAGGTCTTGAAAGTCAATGCATATACGAATGCGACTATCAGGTTTTCTAATAGCAACTATATTTGAAATCCAAGGAGAGTAGTTTATAGGATGGATAAAGCCTACTTTCAACAGCTTCTCTATCACAGTCTTGACCATTAAAGCTACCCTAGGATTGATCTTTTGATTTTTCTGCTTAACAGGCTTAGCATTGAAACATAGAAAGATATTGTGGACCACCATGGATTCATCGATATTGGGCATATCCTCATATGTCCAAGCGAAGATATCAGGGTGAGCACACAAGAGAGTAGAATGCTCATTTGCTTCCTCAGGAGAGAGGCACTTCCCAATCTTGATTACTTTTTCCAAAGACTTAGTATCCACGAGGACTTCGATAGTATCTCCTTTACGGAGAGAGTTGCAATCTTTGAGATGATATATAAGAACATCATCACTAACATTAGATAGAGATTCTTCCTCATCAACACTTAGAACAGATTCTCCAAATTATGCTTGTTTATGTAAGCGATACAAAAATCGTTTCTTGTGATGATAAGGAGGCAATGGAGAGTAAGCACCTAGAAACTACCTGAATGCTTTATCCAAAGAGAAGACATCTACATGAACTTTCTTGGCTTGTCCCCTTTCTTCTATCAATTTAGGATGGACCAAGCTTAATGGTTCAGCCAAAATCATATTTACATTCCACCAAGATTTTTGTCTAGACTGTTCAATAGGGCATCCCAAACCCAGATAGAATTTTCATTGCTTAAACTGGATAGGGACCTATATTCCTTGCTCGATACATCCTAGGCCTTTCTTCCCATAGCCATATTGAGAAGCAAGTTCGTAACCAAACCCATAGTGAGCTTGTAGAGTTTCGAGAGGGGGATTCTCTACGTAGAGTGTCTCATTCCACCAATGGATGTCGAAAGTTTCTATGGGAGCGGTCCCACTTCCCTTACTTGGTTCACAAACATTAACCCCCATTACAGGAGTGGAGTCACTTTTCGGGGGAAGAGCGGTATCCTGGATAGGATCATACTTCTCTTCCTTAATGAGAGGGTGACTCGTCCTTATGTTAGCAGAACCTAGGAATTCTATACCAGAGGGGTCCGACTTATACTCTACTATGAATTATTCTAAGAAGTTCAAGGAACCCCAGTCATCACCTGAGAGCATTTGATTGAGGTGATGAAGGAGAGGATGGGGGAGGTTTACAATCTTTCGCTTTAGGCGATTCATCTCGGTCGATACTCGCTTGGGGGACAACTTCCATGAAGGGTATCAACGAGGAACATGCCATAGCGTCAACAATTAAGGAAGGAATGTAATTCTTGAGAGTGGATGCAGTCAAATTACGACCAACGGTGGCTAGTAAGCAAAGGTGCATAGCCTCTAGATCTGCTTTAACCATAACCACTCAATCGTTAGCAACAAACTTTTAGGAACGATGTAGGGTAGAAGTTACTACACCCATATTGTGAACCCAAGGTCTTCCTAAAAGAAGATTGTATGGTAATGGGTCAGGCATTGCATAGACCAACGTAGGCAAGGTAATGGGGCCCAACTGCAAAGGTAACATTATTGTACCTAGACCTTGGTTGTCGGCATTATTGAACCCGCGAATATACAAGGAAGAAGTTGCTAAAGAGGATGAATCAACTTTAACTTTAGGCAGTAGATCTATACTGCAAACGTTGAGAGCTAATCCAGTGTCAACGAGGGTATGTCTAATACTGATTTTGTTAACGTTTACTATAGTCATCAAAGGTTCTGCTTGTTTCTACACATCTGGAGGTGGGAGTTCTTGTAGGTGGAACGTAATATTTAGCGAATCCGCTCGAATATGTGTCATCAATGCATCAACATACGTGGGCCTAGTAGAGGCAGGCAAGAGAATCTTTTGTAAGGATTCCTACATAATCTCTTGATAAATCCGATCAGTCTGAAGAAAATCCCAAAGCGAGATCTTAGTCAAAGTAACACGAAGTTTCTCAACAAGATCATAATCATCTGGTGCTTTGATCATAGGCTTAGGAGCTAAAGGAAGGTCAGGTTTAGATGGTGGTAAAGAAGTAGGAGTTTGAACTAGTTGTGATGTAGGAACAATAGATTGTTGTTCTAAGTTTTGTTTGCTTCTCCTTGTACGATATGTATGTCCGACAACATTATAAGAAGTAGAGTCAGTAGCTTTTGCAAATCTCAAATATAAATTTGATGGATTTCTATGACATGAAATCTCATAGATAGAATAGTCCTCACTAGGGAATGGTTTAGCGGGGGTCACATAAACTATGGGTTTCTAAGGTCTTGGAGGAGCCACAAAAACTACTACCATATTTACCAACTCCTCAGCTAGCAAGGAAGGAGTTTGTTTAGAAGACTTATAGATAGGGGAGAGTGCTTCTAAGAAATCATCTAGAGCATCTTCCAACATATCGAAATCTTGTTTAGAGAAATAATCTTTACAACTATACAACATTATGAAAATGGATCTGACCATTCACGTCGAGTTCACCAAAATGTGATATAAGAATAATTCCCTGTACACAAGTCTCTTTATTCTCAAGAGATCACTAGGGAATGAACTACCCATATACACTTCAAGCTAAACGTGTCAAAAAAACTGTGAAGAAAAGCGAGAAAGTAATATTAGGCCCCGAAAGAGCAAGACTTCGAGGTTTCTATCTTTAGTTGAGGAGCTCTCAGACAAAAGACGTTAGTGCAGCTTCAAGATGCCAGCGTGGTGCACTGTCGTCCACAAGATGCGCTGGCATCGTTAGCCATGAATAACTCAGAAGCTTAGACGAACAAAATTGAATATTACTTCTTGACTAGGGTCAAGAGCGTGAATGACCAAATAATCGACAGAAAGCTAGAAACTAAAAGGAAATACAAGAGAACTTGAAACAAGATTACCTTTGTGCGTCTGAATCTTTATTCCAAGCTTCCTTTCATAATCTACAAAAAATATCAAGGGGAAAAATGTTGGGGTTGTATAGGGTTTTTCCTTAGTCAGACCCCAGTTTTGGTGTTCCCACCTCCACAAATAGCCAGGTTTGGAGAAGAGTGTAAAGGAAGTAAAGATAGTGTGTTGTGAAAACAAAACTCGCTTCGGAGTAGAGCTTGCATCATAAATTAGCAAATGAACTAGTAGGAAAGAGTGATAGGGAGAGAGAGCATTACCCATGGGTCAAGGCCCTTTTCAGGAGCACATGGGTGCACTGCTATATGCTTTCCTGAAAGCTGGTAGTCTAGATGCTAAATCTGCATGAGAGACTTAAACCATTTCATGTTGCTAGCATAAGTTAGTTTAAATCAACAAACTCAACATCCCTATGAAATACCTAATCATGTTCAAATATGAAAATAATGAGAACAAAACAACCTAAACAAAAGCATATGCAAAAACATGATTAAACCCTTATCTCATAGTGGATTGGTGCCACTTTCTTGTGTAGGAAGCAGCCCTTTCCCAATCCTTGATAAGCCAAATGAGATGATAGACAATGAGAAGCAAAGTGAACTCAAGTTTCCTATAATGAGAGTGCTCAAATTGTGTTGTAGTTGTGGTGTTGAAATGCCATGCATTTATAGATTCAAGGTTGGAAGAGTGAGGGATTTGGATGAATGTGGGATCATTCATAAGCCAATGACAAGATGCCACTTGTCAAGATTTGAGAGGATGAGGGTTGTGCAAGTTTTGGCCAATATGCCAATTTGAAATTTGAATTTGGATGAAATGACATGTTTAGGGGGGATGAAAGATGAATTAAACGCCAAGTTTGACTTGTGCAAGAGACATGTAAGATCATGTGTAAGAGCATTTAATGCTTTGTTGGATGGACAAGTCATTTGAGAGGGAGATTCAAAAATGGAGGAATATTCCATCTTGATGCCCTTTTGAAAGTAATTAGAAGAAATAATAAATCAAAGAAATGATTTATTGGTGCAATGGAGTGGGTTAGTTAAGAGTTTAGATTTGACTCAAGTTGATTCAAAAGCTAGAGAATGGGTGATTATAATTAAAGGTTAATTTATTTAGATTAATTAACTTGGAGGATTTTAGGGATTTGATATTTGATTTAAATCATTTTGATTTATTGAATCAAATAAGAACTTAAGGACTTAATTAAATACGGTGAAGCTAGGTAATTAATCAATAAATTGTTTTAATTGATTAATAGCAAAATTGGATGTTAATTAGAGTGGGATTTAGATGCATGATGTTGATTATTTTACGTGTCTACATTTTTCCCCTCTTTGAAATGATGTACTTGTTGCATTGGTTCAAATAATGATGCCATCGTCACCGAAATTAAAAAAATTCTAATTTTTTCGGATGCCCCAGTGGAAATAAGTATGTTAGTACATTGCCCCCTCGAGAGATCGAGCGAATGATTCGATTTGAGGTCGATCTCATGACAAAGAGGTTCAAAATGGATGTATGGATGGTTAGACTATATGATCTATATGGTAATGATGATGTAAATGAGATGTTTTTAAGATGCTTAGAATAACAAATCTATATTATCCTAAACAACTTAAATGATTATGCAATGCATGTGAAATGGATAAGATGGATGATGTTGTCCTATGATGATATGACGTGATTATGCAAAATGAGAGTGTGGATGTAGGATGGATGCATTGTTAGCATGAAAGAGGATAGAAGAATGAGAGGAATTAACCCTTGAATCCAAGAAGATGCAGAAGTTCAACAAGCCAACTTTATTAGAAATGATGATGAATGATGATGATGTATTGCTTATCCAGGGATGGGAGAGATAAAGAGCATAAATTTCCTTATGTTTGATAACACACATAGGTATGATGCATCAAGGTATAAAGAACCAGGATGGTGTTGTGCCTAGTGTGATGGACTTTGACTCGACAATCAGATAGAAGTGCTCTTGTTCACACTTGACATAGGAAAACCTTGCTAGGGTGGACCTAACAAAGAAAGTAGTCACCAAGTTATTTTACAAGAACATCCAACAAGCACACCAGACAAAAAGATAATGATCATTGCCCCATTCCTTTCTCTCTAAACCTGTTTTGTTTAGGCATCATTGAGAGGTCCTTGGAATGAGCACAAAATAAGATAAGTCAAAAAGACCAGATAAAGTAAACAAACAAGCTAATGTTCTTCATAGTGCTAGCCAAGGCTAAAATACGGGGTTAATTGATGCTGATGTCCATCATAGGAAGGTCGCATTCCTAGGTCATGTTGTGATTAGGGTTTTGATGTGATTTGATTGGATGATAAGCAATTGATACTCCGAGTTTATCAAATTGTTGACTCACTGATCTAGATTTGAGACTTTGACGATTGAGTGTTCACTTTTGAACCTGCTAGACTTGCTTTTGATTACCTCATCAAAGGATGGAGGTGATGATTGATTTATTATGAACGGTGATTGTTGTGGGTGAAAGCGAGATCAAACAGGTGCACCATTTTGGTTTTTTCAAATATTTGGATGTTTTTGATGTTTTGAAAATGTTTTGAGGTTGTTTTGATTTTTGGATTTTCCAATGTTTTTGGGTTTTGTGTCTCGGGGGCCAATCAAGAATTAGCCTTGCCTACGTTTAAGCTCAGAGATGATGTAGTTCGGATGACAATTTATTTGACTTCTGATGAGATAGATGGGCAAACGGATTGCCATTGCAACAGACATCTAAAATGTGAACTAGATGGGAAAATGGATTTCCATTAGGACAGAAGCCTAAATGACTGATCTAAAATGTGAAATAGATGGGCAAACGAATTTCCAATGCGACAGATGCCTAAAGGATTGACCTAAAATGTGAAATAGATGGGCAAATGGATTGCCAATGTGACAGACACCTAAAGGACTGACCTAAACTATGAAATAGATGGGCAAATAGATTGCCAATGTGACGGACACCTAAAGGATTGACCTAAAATGTGAAATAGATGGGCAAACGGATTGCCAATGTGACAAACGCCTAAAGGATTGACCTAAAATGTGAAATAGGTGGGAAAAAAAATTGCCAATGCGACGAACGCCTAAAGGACTGACCTAAAATGTGAAAAAGATGGGCAAACAGATTGCCAATGTGACAGACACCTAAAGGATTGACCTAAAATGTGAAATCGATGGGCAAACGAATTGCCAATGCGACGGACGCCTAAAGGACTGACCTAAAATGTGAAAAAGATGGGCAAACGGATTGCCAATGTGACAGACACCTAAAGGACTAACCTAAAATGTCTTGGGGGATGATCAAAGATCAACCTTGGCTATGTTCAAGCTTTGAGATGACGTAGTTCGGTAGGATGACTCTTTTTTTATGTTTTCTAACTTTTTGAATGTTTTTTGTTTTTGATTGATTTTCTGAATGTTTTTGAATTTTGATGGATTTTTTGAATTTTTTAAAAAATTTCGCATGATTTTGACGATTTGGATATGGATATGTGATTATATCAATGCTTTATTTTGGGATTTTGTTGAAAACCAAGCTTAATGTTGATCTATCGGGTTGATGGATTGATAGTTTGACTAAGTGTGTTAAGTCAAACAAAAGTGATAATGCACTTGTAAACTCTAGGAAGTTGTGTTATCCTAGAGTAAACTTGTACATAAGAGGATGATTTGACTAAGTGTGTTAAGTCAAACAAGGTGATAATGCACTTGTAAACTCTAAGAAGTTGTGTTATCCTAGAGTAAATTTATACATAAGAGAACGGTTTGACTAAGTGTGTTAAGTCAAACAAGGTGATAATTGATTGGATTCGATTGATGAAGCTTGATTTGGAACAAAATTGTTTTGATGATTTGATGTGATGCTGACATGCACATTAGATGCGACTAATATGAATTGTTTGGATTCATGTTCAATGAAAGATAAAGCTTGATGAGGAACATCATCTCGTCAAAATATGCCATGGGCTAGTGATTTGGATTCTTTGGCTCACAAGTGCTTTAAGCAATTTGATTTCACGTTTTTCCAATGTTCGGATCACCACATAAGTTAGAGGACATAGATCAAGCTTTTTTCTCGAAGTGAGATGCAAATATTTGCCCCCAGTGTCTAGTAATGTATGGATGCTTGGATAGATGTAGGGATGGATAGATATGGTAAGCATGCAAAGGATGCCAAGGATTATCTTCTAACAAGATAAGGTGTTCGAACAGAGTAAGCTCATTTGGATAGTGCTTCAAGGCCCAGTTAATGTTGGATTGGATAGGATCAATGAAAATGACCCATGTCAAAATGTAAAGAGTGCACCAAACTTTTATCAAGATCAAGATGAGGTAGATAGATGGAAATGGGTTGAATAAACGGTTCATGGATGAACGAATGATATGGATGTAATGTCAGCTTTGTTATGGATGTGATAAGATGCTTTCAATTAAACTGGTACACATAGATGCTTGATTATACACATGACTCCTATTTGCCAGGTTTTCATTATGGTACCTTTCCAAAGTGCCACCGAAATGGTTTTTGCTATAGGATGATTTTTTTCTTTACTGTTTTCAATCCTTTTTTTGATTTTTTGTATTTTCTGAGAGATTTTAAGCTCATGTTGAACAACCTAGTGGTGCTAATGGTGATGCTTCTATCATAATGAGTCATTGGTATCCTACTTGAAGAAGATGCCTAGCCAAGATACGTGCACTTGAATGCAAATTTTGAGAAATTTGTTCTACTTTGTCTATACCAGAACTAACTCCGTCTTTGTGCACACATCGTAATAGAGTGCCTTCTGAATCCTTATGATGAAGGGTCATTTCCAACACATGGTCAATGAAAGAATTGGATATCATGTGTGGAGGCGTGGATGAAGTGTGTTTAGGAATAGAAGATGGATTGGTTGATAGTTTGGAATCTGACTCTCCAAACTTGGGAAGATGAGAAATGATGGATGGATATAGAAGTGTCTGTGGAATTAGGACCAACAACTCAATACACTTTGTATTTCACTTGAGAAGCCTGATTTTTCTTTTATGGACATCTTTGATGGATAATTTTCCCTTTTTTATTTTTCCCCATAGTTTCTTTGACTAATGGAGTTTGATAGGGATCATTTGTATTTGACTCATCCTTCATTCTTCTTAGCTTCTTTTGCTTTGATAACATTCTTTGTGTTTTGATTCAAAACCTTCTTTTGATGTTGGTCCCAATTTGTGGATGGGGTGATGGGTGGACGAAGATTCATGATGTGGCGGGTTGTAGCATTGGCATTGGTTTCATCATAAGGATTCTTCGTGCTCCATATGTTGACATTTGCTTGTGACAAAGTTGCCCCCAGTTTCGTGGAAGTATCACTGATATGTTTATATCCCTTGATTGTTGAATAACCAAGGCCTTGATGCTTAGGATTGCCAACAATCTGCATTGGTTCTAGGATTCCCTGTTCATGTAGGCCTAGTCCTCTGCCTTGATAATTCATCTGTTGAAACATTTTATTTGTAATAGGATATGATTTACCTTGTAAACAAGGTGTTAATCCTTCTCTGCTCTGTGGTGGATCTTCAAAAGTAACAACTTCTTTATTGATGAGATAGCTTTCTCTAAGAAAGGTAAGTGATCCAATTTTATAAGTGATAGGATCCTCCATATGTGGGATGAATGCCTGATTGATATCTTTGGCTTGATCTTGTGAAATATCAAATTTTAATGCTTCTTCAAATGATGTTAAAGATTCACTGTAAAATTCTTCCTCATGATTCATTTCACAGGATGTTTCTGATTCACAACTTCTGTAGGAGCCTTCTTCATGATCTATTTATGCTATGTCTCCATAGTATGTTTCTGATTTGCAACTTATGTATAAGTCTTCTAATATGTCTCCACATGATGTCTCTGATTCACAACTTCTGTAGAAACCTTCTTCATGATCTATTTTTGGTATGTCTCTAGATTTTTCTATACTTTGATCATGTGTACAAATGATAAGAGTAGGAGGCTCTTGTACCTTGGTAATGATTTCAAGAGTATGAGACTCTTGTTTTGAATGAATATCATCTGCATGTCCATCCAAAGAAAGCATCTTGTGGGTAGATGGAGGAATATGTGTTATATGGATATGATCATCATTTGTGACATCTTGTATAGATAAAAGAGTGCCCATTAGATCATTGTAGTATCTCAAAGATACAAACTTTTTATCTTGAATGATTTCATAATTGCTTTGGACATGCTTTGGATCAAGTTTTTGACATGGGCCAATTTCAAAGGATGGATTGCTTACAAAGGGTCCTTGGACATCGTCATTGGGTTCTTGAGATTTGAGTGGATTTGGATCAAATGTTAAGCTAGTGATTCCTTCAATATTTGTAACCATGAGGTCAAAGGATGCCAACATGTCTTGGGAAGGACTATTACTAGACCTTGATGGAAGATGTTGATCATGCTTTGGAATGAATTTTTGAGATACGTCCTCTAACTCATAAGGCAATGTATAGCCATTTTCAATATGATCATTGGTGGATTGATCTTGGATTATGTCAATAGGATCAAATAATGTTAAGATATCTTGAAATAGATCACTAAAAAGTGGCTCTTGATGAATGTTGATTTGATCACTGGATGGGGTAGACATATCTTTCATGTGCTCATTGATGGGCTGATCTTGATCATTTTATTCAACAATTGTGGTGGAGAGGTTTTTAATGTTATTTTGAGTGGTTGAACTATGATTGTTGTCCCCAATAGCTATTATCTTTTGATTAATCAGGTCTTGGATGATATTTTTGAGTCAAATATAATCTGATGTTGTGTGTTCCTTTACTTTCTGAAAATCACAAAAGTGCTTCTCATTATACCCTTGTGGTTTCACCATGGGCTCTTGATAATTCACATAAACGGGGATTTTAATGAGATTTTCTTGGATTAGCCGTTGCAAGACAAACTCAACTGGTTCCCCAAGTGGTGTGTATTTTCATTTGTTACCTTGTGAGATTTGCACTTTAAATTGACCTTGTGGCGATTGATTTTGGAGATGTGGTGATTGAGTTTATTGTTGATGTCATTGATCTTGAAATCCAATTTCTTGACATTGGAGATATTGTTCCTAATGTGGTTGTGGAGATAGCTCAACACTTTCATGAAATGGTTCAACTAATGAAAGAGTGTATTGATTTTGGGGTGAAGATGTCTCTTGGCGCAATGGGTAACCTACTTTAGCAAGTGAAGCAATTTGATCTCACAAAATTTGATCTTTATTTTCATCTTGACACCTTTGATATGGTTGACTTGGTTGTAGAGCAAACAGATTTGGAATGCATCCTTGTGGTGTTTTCCTGGGATCATGGACAAGTTGATTCTGTATAATGCTCTGATTTGGTGTGATGTTTAGATTTGGCATGATAGATTGAAATTGAACATTGTTGTGAATGGGAAACACATTGCTTGGATTTAGGTAACTTTGATTTTTCATGGGGTTACCTTGACTAGGATCATTACATGAAGTTGCCAATATACTGGTGGGATTTTGAACAACCTTGGTTTGATTTGCAAGCATATCTATCCCAAAGTTTACCAAGTGTGGATTCAAAATGGTCATGTTTGACAAACTTGTATTTGGCATGTATGGATTTGGTGACATAATGTTGTTTGGAAGACTAATGCATTGAGTGTTTGGTTAATAGATTTGTAGATTTGGACTTGGATTTAAATCTACTATTGGGAAAGGTGTTCCAAACTTTAGATTGGGCATACTCACATTCGTTGTACCATTGAGGTTTGGAGGAGATAATGATGCCATACCTAAATGTGAGTTTCGATAATCAATTGGCCTTGTGACACTTGGATAATTCGATTGACTTGGATTACTCATGATGTATGAGTTGAGTTTAAACTCTATGTTTTTCTTGTGTTTTAACCTTTTTGCAAAAGTGAACCTCTAAGGTGCTTAGGACCAATGATGAGATGAAAGATGAAAGGGGTGAATGATATGGGTGTTGAACCTTTAGAAACTTTGGATTAATGCTAGACTCTAGGATTTAATTTGATTTGATTTGGATTGAGGATAGTTTGACTAAGTGTGTTAAGTCAAACAAAATGATAATGCACTTGTAAACTCTAGGAAGTTGTGTTCTCCTAGAGTAAACTCATACACAAGGAGGTAGTTTGACTAAGTGTGTTAAGTCAAACGAGGTGATTATGGATTGGATAATTTGATTTAGTGTGTTAAGTCAAACAAGGTGATCTCGAACTTGTAAACCTTAGGAATTTGTGTTATCCTAGAGCTAAACTTGTACAAAAAAGGATAATTTGGCTAGGTGTGTTAAGCCAAACAAGGTAATGTTGATTTTTTTTCTAAAAGTCTTGCATAAGTGATGTTTTCAAAGTTCCCAAGAGTTTGTTTTTGAGATGATATTTGATTGATGTTTGAGATGGGTGAAGTGTTTGACTTGATCCTAGATGAACCTAAGAGGACTTGTTTACTAGACTAGGATATTGAAGAACATGCTTTTCCCTAAAAGTGGTTCAAACCAAAAGACCAATGTTCACATGGAAAATCATAAGACAGAAGATTGCAAGCACATGTGTGGTTCAATTGTCTGTTATCTTGCTTAGATTCGGTTCTTTTTTACACCAACACTTTCTTGATTATGTTTTCCAAACTGAATGTCCAATGTCCTAACTTTCTTTTATCCCACAAAGTGTATTATGTGGAAATCAAGGAAATCAAGGCAAAGGTTACCTAATGTTGACTTTGGGATAAACAAATTGAGATGTTTGAATGTTTGGAACCCTTCTAGAGATAAGAACCCCTAGGGAGAAGTAGTAGCATGTGGACACGTCCAAGGTATTTGTTCTTCCAAAGGGTCTGAAATTTTGATGATTTGTTGAATTTTTGTTTTCCACTATTTTGGATCCAAGCAAAGTGTTTGCGATTCCAATAACATGCACAATCCCAAGATGAAAAGATAGTATTTGTTTGGTTCCCACTTGGATAAATCCAGCTACACATATTCAATGCAGATGATTAGATGCTTGACCACACAGGCTCCCCCAATGCACTCGCTTCTCAGGTCAGCCAAGCATCAGTACCCATGAATCTCCCATGGCATACTTTTCATCTCTAAAACAAAATCACATGTATATGTGGGGTGGCTTGAAAGGACATGACCTTTTTCACCAACAAATAGATAGGATTTTGGCATTTGCTAAACAAGGGGTTTTAGTTTGGACTTTCCATTCACGGAGATTGACCCATGTGGCGAGAGACCATTGTTGGTCTTCTCGTCGGAGCCAAGCGCATGATACTGGCTTTTGTTCTAGTACCCACTTTTATATCCTGACTAGAAATACACTTGTCCTTAATGTGTTACCCATTGGGTCGTTCCCCTAGGTGAGTACTTTTTTCCACAAGGCAGACCATCTAAGATAAACAAAAGTGAGAAAAAATATTCATAGTTCGATCAACCTTCGTTTAGAAACAAAGGGAGAACACACACAATAAGTTTACTCACACTCACAAGATGTTTTGTTCAATTTTAGATCCCAAATCAAAGTGTGAAGGCAATCTTTTAAACAAACTAATATCACCAAAATAATTTTGATTCTCAAGATTGCCATGAAGCACGAGAGAAGCACATACACCTTTTAAATGATATTAATTTGTGAAAAAGATTGCAAAACATGAAAAGCACTTGTTCATTTTAGACCATAAAAGCAATGATTTTGATTCGTTTAAACGTACTGAAGTGAGATGTGAACGTTGTCTTGTTTAATTTTTAGAACCCAAATTGAAATTTAGTAGGTTTCTAATGTTCAGTTTTAATCCAACTTTGAAAAAAAAATCAATGATTGATTTTAAACCCAAATTGAAAAGTGAGTTGGTCTAAAATAGAAAACGAAATCAGGAATCAGAGCCTTGAATTATAACAAAAAGCATTAAAAAACTCTTTTCTTTTCAAATCTTCATCTTCAAGTTTTTCAACTCCGATTAGTTCGCCTTTCTTCAACTCCAATGTCCAGCGCCAATTCTAACCTATAAATAATACAAAGTTAATAAGAATTATAATTTTCAAGGAATCAATGATAACCGCACAACAAATGTAGCTTCAGACCAATACAAATTTTAAACTTTTCAAGACAAGAAAATGATAAATATCTAAAACTATCCTCTGGATTTGGTAATTAACGTTCAATTTCAGTCTATGATAAAGCTTTGCTTGGATTTGATCCTTGTGCGAAAATAGACCACCATTGATTCTATAATGCAAACTGACATGCATTGAAGTCTTTATAAAAAAAACAATGATGGTTATAGCATTGAAAAGATCATATTCTATGATGCAAGTACAACCTATTGCAATGAAGAGAAAGGTTTAGGACCTTTCAAGATGATGAAAATAATAAACAATACTTTTCACATCCATAATAGTTAAAGGTAGTCCAAAGATAAAATTCGACAACACAATTCACAAGGCACTAAGATCCATTTAGAAACAATCAAGATAGTGGAAGTGACTGGTGATTACCCCAATTCTCAACTTAAAATGACTCCATATTCTTAACCCAATCAAAAAAACACCTAAAATCTATATACATACCATTATTATATTTCTCCATTCAATGACAAGCATAACTTGTATGATCTAATAGCACGAGAATGAGATTAAACCACAGTTGTAACTTTTCCTTAACATAATTCAAATGAACTTAACAACTCAAGCCATTCACATTTAATTTGTATGGTGGAACATCTTAAATCCTCCTAAAATATTTTCTTTTTTGATGAAGAATGTAGCAGCAAACTCAAGAAGAAAAGACGTGGGTCAAAAAATAAGCAATTATGTTTTGAAGGACAAAGCTTATAAATTTGATGATGTGCGCCAAGCTTGAAGTGTACTTATATGGCATTTAAATCTGCTTGCTCCACAATCTCATTATTGACATTAGAAGAGATCTAAATGCATTCATTATGACGGGATTGTCGACCATTTCACACATGCAAACGCCCTTTTCAAAATCTGCAAAAAGAAATCAACAATTACTGAAATCGATATAAAGAGATAGATGAAATCTTTGTGAATGATTGACCACTGCCCCAAGCATTATGATGGCCTATTCACCTTATAGCAATAAATAATCTGATATGCAAAGGTGCAACAAAGATATGTGAGTGAAATGAATGCACAGATAAGTCACATGAAAAAAAATAAAAATCGCTATCTATTTCATTTATGAATATATTCCAAACTTTAACATTTGCAGTGATTTATTTGTAGTCAAACAATCAGCGCATTACCTGACATACACTATCAACAAATCCATAGCGATATTCTTTGGAAGGCGTCTGAAATAACTGTCATATTTACCTCAAAATAATGTTGTCTATCTGAGAATTCGTACTTTGAATCTGAAAGCATGATCAAGTAAAAGAGACGGCAGGAGCATTTATGCAAAGTAGTGTCAGGGATAGAGCGGGACAGTGCTTTCCTTTAATGCCTTTCACGTGCTACCTATCTCCACTACAAGACCTACCACTAATCACTCAGATCTCATTGCCTCAAGGAAAATGTACGCAGAAAGTCGCCATTCATTAACTACGTTGGATTACCGCTTCACATTAACTACCCACACGATAGAAAATGGATGATCCCACCTTCAAATGGTACCGCACTTGCATTTATACTTTTATTGACCTTTCACTTCTCTAATTTTGGTGTGCATCTTCAAGTAAACCTATTCTAAAATCAACATACCTAAACTAAACATTGCCATACCAAGGCCAGCATTTGACAAGATTGTTACAAATCGATTTTTTTTATGGCATTTTGAAAGTTTCCTGTGCCTTTCTACCTTCCTCTAATAGCAAATCCTTTGTTAAAAGGTACAAAGCCTTGTGTGGCTGCTCCTCACATGTATGGAAATATCACCTCTGATTTGGACTAAGAGCTTCAATGTCCCTTCTCCATGTGTGTCCAGTCTTCTACAAGGCAGTGATCTAAAGTCTTACTCATGGATTCTCCTATGGAAGCCACTCGACTTGCCTATAAGTACGATATGCGTGGCTAAGTTGAGTTTGATAATGAAAAGACTATGTTAATCGGTAGGAAGTGTGATATGGCTTTACAATAAAGACAAGGTGAGGCGATGTCAAGCACATCATCAGCCTCATCGATGAAGAAACCAGAGGAGTTCTCAAGATTTTCCTCAATAATGTCATTAGAGATGTTGTTACCTACACTGAGCATGCTCGTAGGAAGATTGTCATGGCTATGGATGTAGTTTATGCCCTCAAAAGGCAGGGTAGGGCTCTCTATGGCTTCGACGGTTAAGATTATCTTTTCCAATGGAGGGTCTTCTCTTTTTCTTTTTTTTTGTTAGGCTATTTATCATATAGTAAGTTGGCGTGCTTCTAGTTACTATGCAACATTGCTAGAACTGTAATATATGTATGAAGCACATACCATATATGAAATCCTTGCAAGTTCAACATGAGTCATCAAATGTTCCATGAAGTCTGCCATGAATGAAATCAAGTGCTTGTGCTTTACACACAAGCTCATCAATGATGAAAATGTTTCTTGGGGAACTTCAAATGTGAAGCTTGGATGCCTGATAAATCAATCGCTCAATATTTCAAGGATTTATTTTTTAAGAACTTCTAATGTTGCTCTTGCCAGCGTTCCCCTATCTCCCTAGATGAAATGTTATGTCATTCCATTACAAGTAGTAGAGGCAAAATTTATCAAATGGGAAATAAGGGTAATCTACTTCTGGACCGTAAGTAATTTGAAGGTTTGAAAATGACTATTGATTCAGTTTCTAGCTATTTTATATCTTAAATGCACTGACTCAGATTGTCCAAATGTCTTTGTGACCACTACCCTAACTTGAAAGTTTTTGTAATATTTCTATATGATTTGCATGAAGCTAATGACACAGTTATCCAGAAATATTGTTAAAATATCTTCCTGCAGAAACCTTAGATCCAAAAATACCTAAAGCTTTTCTAATAAATTTAATTCAACAACATTTTTTGTTTGAAAGAAAAGGCTCAAACAATAGAGATATTCAACTTAGAAAATTAAATTACCCTTGGGCACAAAATTTTACAAGCATACATACCCATTTTTGATAAATAAGACACAAAATATTGTCAGATAACAAAGTCTTCTTAGGACAGACATAAATATTTCAAAAATAGACAGAGAGAATTTTAATCTATTGTACATTCACAGAGACTCAAAAATCATAGAACATAACAAGATGAGTCTAGAACTTCCTTGCAGCCAGAACAATCACAAAATTCCTATTTCATGTGATAGAAAGTAGAATGAACGACCTTCAACTATAAACAAAATAGAAGTTAAATGCATTAACTTAGCCCTCCTTCTAGCACCAGAATGTGGATTCTAAATATGCATGAGAGACTTATACCATTTCATGTTGTTAGCATAAGTTAGTTTAAATCAACAAACTCAACATCCCTATGAAATACCTAATCATGTTCAAATATGCAAATAATGAGAAAAAAACAACCTAAACAAAAGCATATGCAAAAACATGATTAAACCCTTATCTCATAGTGGATTGGTGCCACTTTGTTGTGTAGGAAGAAGCCCTTTCCCAATCCTTGATAAACCAAATGAGATGATAGACAATGAGATGCAAAGTGAACTCAAGTTGAATATAGTGAGAGTGCTCAAATTGTGTTGTAGTTGTGGTGTTGAAATGCCATGCATTTATAGATTCAAGGTTGGAAGAGTGAGGGATTTGGATGAATGTGGGATCATTCATAAGCCAATGACAAGATGCCACTTGTCAAGATTTGAGAGGATGAGGGTTTTGCAAGTTTTGTCCAATGTGCCAATTTGAAATTTGAATTTGGATGAAATGACATGTTAGGGGGGATGAAAGATGAATTAAATGCCAAGTTTGACTTGTGCAAGAGACATGTAAGAGCATGTGTAAGAGCATTTAATTTTTTGTTGGATGGACAAGTCATTTGAGAGGGAGATTCAAAAATGTAGCAATATTCCATCTTGATGCCCTTTTGAAAGTAATTAGAAGAAATAATAAATCAAAGAAAGATTTATTGGTGCAAATGGGTGGGTTAGTTAAGAGTTTAGATTTGACTCAAGTTGAGTCAAAAGCTAGAGAATGGGTGTTTATGATTAGAGGTTAATTAATTTAGATTAATTAACTTGTTGGATTTTAGGGGTTTGATATTTGACTTAAATCATTTTGAATCAAATAAGAAGAACTTAAGGACTTAATTAAATAATCTAATTTATTTAATTAAATACGATTAAGCTAGGGAATTAATCAATAAATTGTTTTAATTGATTAATAGCATAATTGGATGTTAATTAGAGCAGGATTTAGATGCATGATGTTAATTATTTTACGTGTCTATAGGTAGCTATTGGAGGGACCTCAGTCCGACATGGCTTCACCAGTAAAAGTGTTGCTATTCAAGAATAGAGCTTACTCAAGACTAGAGCAAGTAGTGACAATGCTTTAATTGATGATTTCCAACCCCAAAACGAGGGCCAAAAATGGGTTTTTATGCATGCAAGGATGGCACAGAGTCATTTCACTGAGGACCTAACCACCAGAACGTGTGTCACAAGGGTCAGGGTTCTAGATTTTTTGTTTCAAACTTAGAAAACCACCAAGACGCTAGCGTGCCGCTCAGACGTCCTCGTGCTACGCAAACATCGAAAGCCTAGGTTTTTAGGAAATGCCCTGTTAGGGTTCTATCATTTCTCCATGTGTCCACATGGAGTCAAAATCATGAAATTCAAACTCACACGATTTTGTTGTTAATCCTTCTAGGGTTTTATAAATGCTAGGCAAGATGCGAAAATGTAGAATTGCCCCTAGGTGCAATTTTGTGACATTAAAGGGAGATACCTAAGAGAGAGGGGGAGAGAGGGAGTGGGAGAGACTGGGAGGGAGATAGAGATAGATAGAGAGATGGAAGGAGAGAGGGTGGTAGGGATTGATTGAATGAGAGGTACGTAGAAAGAGGGAGAGGAACTAGATAGAGACAATTAGAGAGGGTAGGAGGTAGGGAGGGACGGAGAGGTGAGATGTATAGATAAAGAGAAATTGATAGGGGTTGAGGATATAAGGTTGAGGGATTAGGGTGGATGACCTATAGGTTTGATTTTTTGTAGGGTATTAGGGTTTAAGGGTTGAGGGTTGAGGGATTAGGGTCGATGGTAGAGGGCATTGAGTTGAGGGTACAGGGTAGAAGGTTTAAGGGTTTAGGGTTAAGGGTTTAGGGTTGAGGGTAAATGGTTTATGGTATAGGTCTGAGGGTATATGGTTGAAGGATTAGGTTGAGGGTCCAATGTAAAGGGTAGAGGGTATAGGCGTTGAGGGTTTAGGGTTTAAGGATTGAGGGTTGAGGGATTAAGGGTTGAGGGTTGAGAATTGAGGGTTGAGGGTTTAATATATAAGGTAGAGTGTAGAGGGTAGAGGGTAGAGATTTTAAGGGTTTAGGGTTTAAGGGTTGAGGGTTGAAGGTTTAAGGTTGAGAGTAGAGGATTGAGGGTATAGGGTAGAGGGTATAGGGGTTGAGGGATTATGGTTTAAGGGTTGAGGGTTGAGGGTTGAGGGTTGAGTTTTTAAGGGTTGAGGGATTAAGGGTTGAGGGTTTAGGGATTAGGGTAGAGATTTTTCTTGGATTTAAGGGTTTAAGGGTTGAGGGATTAGGGTTTAGGGTAGAGGGTACATGATAGAGGGTAGAGGGTGGAGGGATTAAGGGTTTACATTTTAAGGGTTGAGGGTTGAGGATTTAGGGTTGAGTGTTTAAGGGTTTAAGGGTAGAGGGTATAGGGGTTGAGGGATTAAGGGTCAATACCATTGAGGGATTAGGGTAGAGAGTTTACTAAGTGGTTTTAAGGGTTTAAGGGTTTTGGGATTAGGGTTGAGGATTGAGGGTAGAGGGTAGAGGGTTTAAGGGTTGAGGGTTTAGAGTTTAGGGTTGAGTGTTTAAGGGTTTATAGGGTAGAGGGTAGAGGTTAGAGGGTTTAAGGGTTGAGGGTTTAAGGTTGAGGGTAGAGGATTGAGGGTATAGGGTTGGGGGATTAGGGTTGAGGGTCCAATATATAGGATAGAGGGTATAAGGGTTCAGGGATTAGGGTTTAAGGGTTGAGGGATTAAGGGTCGAGGGTTGAGGGATTAGGGTAGAGAGTTAACTAAGTGGGTTTAAGGGTTTAAAGGTTGAGGGATTAAGGTTGAGGGTAGAGGGTAGAGGGTTTAAGGGTTGAGGGTTGAGATTTTAAGGTTGAGGGTAGAGGATTGAGGGTATAGGATTGAGGGATTAGGGTTGCAAGTACAATGTATAGGGTAGAGAGTATAGGGGTTGAGGGTATAGGGTTTAAGGGTTGAGGGTTGAGGGTTGATGGTTAAGAGTTTAAAGGTTGAGGGATTGGGGTTGAGGATTGAGGGTAGAGGGTAGAGGGTTTAAGGGTTGAGGTTTTAGGTTTGAGTGTTTAAGGGTTTATATGGTAGAGGGTAGAGGGTAGAGGGTTTAAGGTTAAGGGTAAATGATTGATGGTATAGGGTTGTGGGATTAGGGTTGAGGTTCTAATGTATAGGTAAAGGGTTTAAGGGTTGAGGAATTAAGGATGAAGAGGGTTGAGGGATTAGGGTAGAGAATTTACTAAGTGAGTTTAAGGGTTTAAGGGTTCAGGGATTAGGGTTGAGGATTGAGGGTAGAGGGTAGAGGGTTTAAGGGTTTAGGGTTTAGGTTTTAGGGTTGAATGTTTAAGGGTTTATAGGGTAGAGGATAGAGAGTAGATGATAGCGGGTTTACAGGTTGAGGGTAGAGGATTGATGGTATAGGGTACAGGGTTGAGGGTCCAATGTATAGTGTAGAGGGTATAGGGGTTGAGGGATTAGGGTTTGAGGGTTGAGGGTTGAGGATTTAAGGTTTGAGGGATTAAGGGTTGAGGGTTTAGGGATTAGGGTAGAGATTTTTCTAGGATTTAATGGTTTAAGGGTTGAGGGATTAGGGTTTATGGTAGAGGAGTAGGTAAGGTAGAATGAGGTTTAAACAAGGTTTAAAGGTTGAGGTTCGGGTTTAAAGGTTGAGTGTTTAAAGGTTCAAAGTGCGAGGTATAAAGGTTAGAGATTAGAGGTTTAAAGTTGATGGATAAAGGTTAACCAGGTTGGTCGGTGAAAAGTTTACTAAAGTAGGTTTAAAGGTTTAATAGTTGAGGGTCGAGTTAATTTATAGTGAAAGTAGAAGTTCGTTCGGGTTAATTAGTTTAAGGTTAAAGTGAGGTTGAAGGTTCGAGGTTTAGGTTTGAGGGTAGAGGGTTTAGGGTTTAGGGTTGAGTGTTTAAGGGTTTAAGGTTTGAGGGTTTAGGGTTGATGGTTTATGGTTGAGGGTAGAGGGTTTAGGGTTTAGGGTAATGGTTTGAGGGTATGTGGTTGAATTTTTATGGTTGAGGGTCCAATGTATAGGGTAGAGGGTATAGGGTATAAGGGTTATGGACAGAGGGTAGAGGGGAGAGAGACAGAAGGAGTGAGTGACTGAGAGAGAGAGAGAGATTTGAGAGGGAGAGGGTGTAGGAGGGAGAGAGAGAGAGAGAGAGAGAGAGTGGGAGAGAGAGAGAGAGAGGGTATAAGGGTTAAGGGTATAGGGTAGAGGGTAGAGAGATAGAATTAGGATATAAGGGTTGAGATTATAAGGGTAGAGGGTAGAGGGTAGAGGGTAGAGAGATATAAGGAGTGAGTGTGTGAGAGAGAGAGATTTGAGAGAGGGAGAGACTTGAGAGAGAGGGAGAGAAGGAGGGAGTGGGGGAGAGATAGAGGGTATAAGGGTTAAGGGTAGATGGTAGAGGGGAGAGAGATATAATTAGGGTATAAGGGTTGAGGGTATAGTGGCTAAGGGTAGAGGAGAGAGAGACATAAGGAGTGAGTGAGTGAGAGAGAAAGAGTTGAGAGAGGGAGAGGGGGTATGAGGGAGAGACTTGAGAGAGAGAGACAAAGGGAGTGGGAGAGAGATAGAGGGGAGATGAGGGTTAAGGGCTATGGGTAGAGGTAGAGTGAGAGAGATAGAACTAGGGCATAAGGGCTGAGGGAACACGGGTAGAGGGCAGGAGGAGAGATAAAACAGATGAGTGAGGAGTGAGAGAGAGAGGAGGGGTGGAGAGGGGTATAAGGTTAAGGGTAGAGGGTAGATGGAGAGATAGACCATGGGTATAAGGCTGAGGGTATAAGTAGAGGTGGAGAGAGATAGGAAGGAGGAGGAGGAGGAGAGACCAAGAGAGAGGGAGAGGGGGTAGGAGGGAGAGACTTAAGAGAGAGAGATGTGGAGGGAGAGGGAGAGAGATAGAGGGTAGAGGATAGAAGGTATTAGGGATAAGGGTAGAGGGTAGAGGGTAGAGGGGAGAGATATAGAATTAGGGTATAAGGGTTAAGGGTAGAGGGGAGAGGGGAGAGGGGAGAGAGATATAATTAGGGTAGAGGGTATAGACAAAGGGAGAGAAAATAAATCTCTAAAATAATCAACTTTCTCAAAACGTGAACGCATTTTGAAGTAGAGATATGACCATTTTTAGCAAGAAAATAATGTGCTTGTGGTATAACATGAGCACGTTATAATGTGAGCACATTTTGTATTTCCCTAAAAACGATAAAAAACTCAATATATCCATGATCTCAAGGTCTACATTCTGCATATTCTTCTATTTCTACACGTGCTCCGACAAAAAGTATGTTTTTGATGATGTTGTGAAGTGTGCATGCATGTTTTTCACATTCCACCACCTTTTTCATGATTTTTCCACCACCTTTGCATGAAATAGTAGAGTTTTCACATTGAAAGGCATATAATATCAATTCAAGTCTAAATTCCATTCAAAATTAATATATAATTGAAGTTTGGAGGGGAACAAGCTTTTGAAAAAGTCAAATTGTTGAGGAGTTTAGAGAAAGAAGAAGCAAAGGCTAAATAATTAGGTAGAACTCCTCCATTTGAAACTCTAGTTTTTTAGGTATGTGAAGTCTTTACATATTTTCTTTCATTTTATTATGCTTGTTTTTATTTTTGTTATTGTGCATATTCCATGTTGATCATTGTTTATTTTTCATTATAACCTTAGGTTGTTAATGCACATTTTAAATTACACAATTCTATACACTTTCCAATTACATTTTTAAATCACATCTCTTTGAGGCATTTTGTTATTTAACAATTGACTTACCTTGTGTATGCTTCCACATTTTGTATACACATATATATGACATAATTTTTAAGTAAAATAAAACATCATTTCTCAATCCTTTATTATGGATGTGCATACCACTCTCCAAAGATTTCATTGAGGATTTTTATCAAACAGTTATACCAAGCAGCTGATTGCCTTGTCTATGCTACCAAATTTTCCATACATGTCTCTAAAAAATTGGAATATACTCCTCCCACATAATTGATAGATCTTTTAAACTATTTTGGTTTTCATCTCTATTTCTAAATTTACCTCATCACTAAATCTACCTCATCACTTATGTTGTGATATATTTTAAATGTTTCCTTGATTAGTCTACCTACAAGGGATTCTAACCCTTCTCTCCACTTTTTCAAGACTCTTCATTCAAGGCTAAGTGATGCAAAGCATCTACAAACTTCAAGGGTTCCTAAAACTCAAAACACAACCTTGAGAATATCATTAAATTTTCACCAAGATTCACTTGCTTGACACTTGATTCCACAAAGATTCAAAAAAACTCATTAAACTCACAAAACACCTTAAACATCATTATTTTGACAGGTTCAAACCAAAAACATTCTTCCATAACATTGTGCCATCATATTCTCAATTGCTTCCACTTTAAAGACCAAAAACCGGGAATAGCTTCTAAAAGAGATGGAAACTCCAAAAACCAAATATAGATTCTAGACCCATTATTACATATTTTAACATACTTACCATCAGATATCGTTGCTTTGGAAAGAATATCAAAAAAGTGACTGTCCCGCAGTAAAATAGCTTCAAATAGGTCTAATTTACAAAGCAAGTCACACCTAATAAACTCCTCTTCAAATAACCATGGTCAGACCTTTGATAGGTTTCAAAACTCCTATATCATCAATCTTTAGCAAAGAAATCAGTCACTAATATAGAAAATCAATAAATCCTTGTTCAATGCTTTAATTATGCCCAAATAGAGAGGGTTTATAGGAAATGTAGATTCCGGATCTCCATATACCTTTCCACCACTTCAAACATCTTAAAATAGGTCTCCACAAGCTAAATTAACATTCTCCCAACCTTTACCACTATCAATTCTTCATACCATAACGTGGAGGTGTCTTTTCATGCATGGAAAATACTGAAAATCACTTGGAGCAGCAACATAACTTCCACATCTTCACTTCCCCTACATCTTCCAACACACACAACACTAAAATCACTCCATATTAGCCCATTCCACCAATTTTCTAAGTCTACATCGGTGGAATGGTTGCTTAACCCTTTCTAGACTCTTAAAACCCTTGAATTGGGGTTACACAATAGTTTATTGAAAGAAGACTTCAATCACACTTTATATTCAATTAGATTCTCTCCAATGAACTTTATTTGAATGATTACACACTATTCAACTAAAATAAAAAAAGATCAAGTCCTGGTGGTGCTATACAGGTCGTACAAAAGTGGAAAATCATAAAGAAAACATTGTTACAATAGAATATGGTACTTTTATATCAAAACATGTTTCAAGATACAATCTATCATCTTTTGATCACCTTTACAATTATTTATAGAGATGCTTGAAATAGTTAATGTAACTACCCCTTCAACTTCCAATGACCAAACCTTTCCTTTTCACAAATGACTCTTCATCTTCTTGTATTTTGCAATTTTGCAATTTTTTGCATTGTTGACAACAATTGCAAGTTTTTGCACTTTTTAAAATTTTGACCATAAACACTCCTAGAGACCTAATCAACTAACCCAAATACATCAAAATGACTTCATTAAAATTGTAACATGATAAAGATTCACATTTTTACAAGTTTTCTTGATTGAGACATAAAATGCACAAGGTGCTCTTACACCACTAAGTTAGTAACATGGGGAAAGGTGAAGCCTATATTGCAATCATGGCTCAAAATGGAAGCATGGGCAAAGCATTTGAATTGTTTGAAAATATTTTTTTCATATAAATTTATGCAAAATGTGGTAGTATTGACAAGATAGTGATCTTAGAAAGATAGTGAGCTCACTCACTAGCTTGCCAATGCGGTAGGGTTGAGAAGGTAGGGGCAACATATGCCTCATAGAAATGGGGTCTTACAGTGATGAGGGCAACGTATGCCTCATAGAAATGAGGTCTAACGGTGATGTATCATCACCATGAGACCCTATTTCTATGAGGTATATGTTGCCCCTACCTTCTCAACCCTACCGCATTAGCAAGCTAGTCTCACAGTGATGTATATCACCGTGAGACCACATTTCTATGAGGCATACGTTGCCCCTACCTTCTCAAACCTACCACATTGGAAAGCTAGTGAGTGAGATAGCTTTCCAATGCTCCACTAGCTTGCTAATATTGTAGGGTTGAGAAGGTATGGGCAATGTATGCCTCATATAAACGGGGTCTCATGGTGATGTATATCACAGCGAGACCGCATTTCTATGAGGCATCATCGTGAGACCCCATGAGGCATAATTGTTAGACACCATTTCTATGAGGCATATGTTGTCCCTACCTTCTTAACCCTACCACATTGGCAAGCTAGTGAGTGAGCTAGCTTGCCAATGTGGTATGGTTGAGAAGGTAGGGCAATGTATGTCTCATAGAAATGGGGTATCACGGTGATGTATATCACCATGAGACCCCATTTCTATGAGGCATATACTGCCCCTATCTTCTCAACCCTACCACATTGGAAAGCTAGCGAGTGAGCTAGCTTGCCAATGCTCCACTAGCTTTTATGATGCAGGAGCATCCTTGGTTCTTGGCAATCTTGCATCAACCAAAAATATTTCCATTCAATTTTGTTCTTGTTCAGTTCTTGTTCTTGTTAAAGTTGGTAGATCTAGTATTTCTTCATGTTTACTCTTCATATCACATGTACCTAAGATTTCATTGAGGGTAGGTTAATTTTCCTTATTCCAAATTTTTAGCTCAATTGGATCTTTTTCTAGAAATTTATTGCTTTTGGATTAAGTGATAGTTTTTGGAACTGGCCCCAGAATAATTTCAAACCCTAATGGCTAGTTGGATCGATCGTGGATCTCACCCGTCACTTGCGGATCCTCACGGTGTGTTTAGATTTGTTCCATGATGTGTCCCCAACCTTAAATTTAGGTCCACACTTCATCATGTGCATCTACCATGGATGAATTTCAGATTTAAGGCCAACCTATTCTTGCACATGTTAGATTTTCTTCATCAGATATTTTTAAGATCTTTGGCCGACATAGATGTTTCTCGACCCGTGGATGTGATATAAAGTTTGTAATAGATCAATAGGATGGCAAAAAAGCATGATCATGTAACATAAGATGTATATAGAATTTGATTTGTAGAACTTTTTCTCACATTTATGAGCATGCATCTTGTATCAGGCCTGTGCACCAAATCTGTAATTCCGGATGTGGCCGACTATTTGTAATCAACATTTTTGATAAATAAAATGTTTGTATCTCTATTTGCCTCCATGATTTGTGTTTCTTTTTTTGTGTTACTCTTGTTGCATGGTACACATTTTTATCTTTGAGGACCCTCCTACCGTGACTGCACCAAATTGGTATCAAAGCTAGATTCATTCCTTACGAGATCATTACAAGTTACACGGTCTTATTGAAGATTTGTTGTAGGGTGGCAGATTGAGGATCCAACCTACAATTGCAGAGGACTTGTGCAGAGATGGTAGGAAGAAGAAATGATAGAGGAAATGGAGCGTGTGGAAATGCATACCCTACTGCAATGGAGATGTTGAGAGGAATTGTTTTGAGATTGGAAGTAGTTGAAATGACCAATAGAAGAGGTCGACCAATTGATGATGTAAGTGATGAAGAAGTAGAAGAACAAGAATAAGTTGCAAGAGAGGAGCAACCTGGCCTTCATCAGGGAGAAGAAAGGTTCATAAGATCCCTAACTAGAGTGAACACTAAGCCACATTTCAATCCACCAGATTGTAATGGTAAGTTGGATTTAGATGAATTACTAGATTGGATAACATAGATGGAGAAATACTTTGATTTTGAGGGTGCTCCTGAAGATAAGAATGCGAAATTTTCTTGTACAAATTTGAAAGGACATGCATCCCTTTGGTGGAAACATTTGCAGATAGATAGACAAAGGAAAGGAAAGGAGAAAACAAGAACATGGGATCGGATGGTGAACAAGTTGAAGACAAATTTTATGCCTGCATATTATCAGATTAGTTTGTTTAAAAATTTACAGAATCTGAAGTAGAAAGAATCAAGTGTGATAAAGTACACTAGAGAGTTCTACAAGTTGAATATTAGGTCTAGACATTCAGAATATGAGATTGAGCAAGTAGCCAGATATGTAAATGGTTTGAGTCCATCTATTAAAGATGATATATGTTTGATTAAGTTGTTGAGTGTGGAAGAGGCATATCAGTGTGCCCTAAAAGTAGAAGAGAAGCTAAATAAAAGACATAAGTAGAGATGGAGAGGAAGAGGTGGAAGATTTCAGAGAGGAAGAATATTTATTGGAGAAAGGAAGCAGAACTTTTGTGGATCAAAACGATGACAAGGAGATCAGTAAGAATGAGAATTCATACTGAAGAGATGATGAAAGATCTTATAAAAGAGGAGGATATGGTAGTTATAGAAATGAAGGATATAGAAAAGATGATAGAGGACAAGAGAAAAGAGTGTTTAGGGGAACTTGTTTTAAATGTGGTGGAGAAGGACATAGAGCCTTTGAATGAAAACAAGGAGAGACAAGTAGGAAGAATGAAAACAATAGAAGAACAACCTTTGTTGAGGAGGATCATGATAGATCACCTAATCAATCGGAAGAAGGAGAAGTATTAGTGAACATAAGAGTGTTGTGTCAAAGTGAATTGGAGAAAGAACCATTGCAGAGAAAGAATTTGTTTTGGACCAGATGCAAGGTTGCTGGAAAATGTTGCAAAGTAATCATTCATAGTGGAAGTTCAGAGAACTTGGCCTCTAAAGAGACGGTGACAAAATTGAAGTTGAAAAGGTTGAAACACCTGAAACCCTATCAGATAGCTTGGATTCAAGATGAGCATAAGATACTAGTAAGTGAACAATGTTTGGTAAAATTGAATATAGGAAATTATCATGATGAAGTTTTATGTGATGTTATGCCTATGGATATATGCAATATTTTGTTGGGAAGGCCTTGGAAGTATGATACACAGGCTATTATGATGGAAAGAAGAACATATACACTATTGTTGTTGATGGGATGAAGCAGACTTTGCTGCCCCTAGAGGATGTTCCTAAAATTGAGATTTGTATGATTGCTAGAATTTGTTTGGTTGATGGAAGGAGATTTCTAGATGGACTGAGACATCAGAACATGTGCTATACCTTGGTGCCTAAGAAAGTTGAAGATTTGAAGCATGTAAAAGATGAACCAGTTGAGATAAAGGAATTGCTAACAGAATATGAAGCTATCATTTCAGACAATGTAATTGATGGATTACCACATGTAAGGAGTATTAGTCATTGCATGGGTTTGATTCTTGTAGCTAGTTTTCCTAATAAAGTAGCACACAAGATGACACCAACAAAAAATGAAGAATTGAATAGACAAGTGCAAGAATTTTTGAGAAAAGGTTTGATCAGAGAAAGCTTGAGTCCTTGTGCAGTACCTATTGTGCTTGCACCTAAAAAGGATGGAGAATGGAGGATGTGGATAGACTCTAGAGCCATAAACAAGATCATAGTGAAGTATAGATTTCCTTTGCCCTAGATGGATGACATTATGGATTGTTTGAGTGGAGCCAAGTACTTTACAAAGATAGACTTGAAGAGTGGATATCATCAGATCAGAATTAGAGAGGGAGATGAGTGGAAAAAATCATTCAAGACAAATCAAGGATTGTATGAGTGGTTAGTGATGTCTTTTGGATTGAAAAATGCACCAAGTACTTTCATGAGGTTGATGAATGAAGTTCTGAAGAAATTCTTTGGTAAGTTTGTGATTGTATATTTGGATGACATATTGATTTTCAATAAGACTTGAGAAGAACATTTGTTGCGTATAAGACAAGTTTTGTAGAGGTTAAGAGAAGAGAAGTTGCTGATAAACATCAAGAAGTGTAGTTTCATGAAGGAAGAGTTGCTATATCTGGAATTTGTGATATTAGTAGATGGATTAAAGATGGGTCCTAAGAAGGTAAGAGCTATTATTGAGTGGCCTACACCTGAAAGCATTGGGGAGGTAAGATCATTTCATGGATTGGCTTGTTTCTATGGAAATTTCATTAGGAATTTCAGTTCTATTTGTAGTCCTATGACAAAGACAATTAGAGGAGACATAAAGGATTTTAGATGGACATCTGGAGTAGACAAAAGTTTTGAATTGTTGAAGTAGAAGGTGACTGAGCAGCCTATGTTGGCTTTACTATATTTTGATAGGGTATTTCAAGTAGATTGTGATGCAAGTGGAACTGCAATTGGAGTAGTGTTAAGTCAGGAAGGAAGACCAGTAGCTTATTTTAGTGAGAAATTTAATGATGCTAGGAGAAGATATTCAGTGTATGATTAGGATTTATATGCCATAGTTCAAGCTTTTAGGACTTGGAGACATTACTTGTTATCTAAGAAGTTTGTTTTGTATACAAATCATCAGGCTTTACAATATTTGAACCGTCAGGGAAAGTTAAATCAAAAACACATGAGATGGGTAGAATTCTCCCAGAATTATACTTTTTCCCTAAAGCACAGGAGTGGAAAGTCAAATGGAGTTTTTGATGCTTTGAGTAGAAGAATGAATTTATAGGCACAAATGAGAGTGGAGGTATTAGGCTTTGATGAATTAAAGAACTTGTATGAAGAAGACCCAGATTTTGTAGGACCTTGGAAGGCTTGTAAAGAACTAGTTTTGGAGGATAGGAGTTAATGGTTGGATTATTTCATTCAGGAGGATATATTGTTTCGAGGATAACTTGGTGAAAGAGAAGCATAGTGGAAGATTGGCAAGACATTTTGGAATTGATAAGACAATAGCATTGGTAAGTGATAATTACTTTTGGCCGCAGATTCATAAGGATGATAGGAAATTTGTGCAGAGTTGCAGAATTTGTCAAGTTGCAAAAGGGAGTAGTCAGAATGTTGGATTGTATAAACCTTTGATAGTACCAACAAGACCTTGGTAAGATATCAGCATGGATTTCATACTTGGTTTGCCTAAGACACAAAGAGGTAATGATTCAATATTTGCGGTAGTGGATAGATTTTCTAAGATGACACATTTCATACCTTGTAAGAAGACAATAGACACAGTACATGTAGTAGATTTGTTTTTTAGAGAAGTGGTCTGGTTGCATGGATTACCTAGGAATATTGTTGCAGATAGAGATATGAAGTTTGTTGGTTACTTTTGGAGGACACTTTGGAAGAAGTTGAAGAAACATTTGAAGTTCAGTTCTAGTTTTCATCCACAGACAGATGGACATACAAAGGAAGTAAATAGGAGTTTGGGAAATTTGCTGAGATGTTTGGCTGGAGAGAAGATCGAAAGTTGGGATTTAGCCCTTGCACAAGCTAAGTTTTCCTACAATAATTCAGTAAATAGGAGTATAGGGAAAACACCTTTTGATATTGTCACAGGAATTCATCCTAGAGGTATATTAGAATTGAGATACATTAGTAAGGAAGGTAAAATGAGTACAAAAGCAGAAGAATTTGCAGAACATATGAAGATAGTGCATACTCAAGTAAAGCATCATTTTGAGAACATGAACCGAAAGTATGAGGAGAAAGCAGATGAAAAGAAGAGACATAAGGAGTTTGAAGTTGGAGATGAAGTGATGGTATATTTGAGGAAATAAAGATTTCCAGTTGGCACATAGAGTAGACTAAATATGAGGAAGTTTGGACCCTGTAGGATTTTGACAAAATTTGATTCAGTAAATGCATATGAAGTAGTGTTACTAGATGGCATGGGTATATCACCTATATTTAATATTGTTGATCTACATCAGTACTATGAAGTAGAATTCAGTGAAGACAGTAAAGAAAATTTGGAAGAACAACTTCCTAAACAACAATAATATGAGATAGAAGAGGTTGTGGATGTCAGAGATGGAAGGAAAAATCATGGAAGGCAGTATAAATAATATCTTGTAAAATGGAACTTGGGTAGACCAGTGGAGGATTCTTCTTGGATTTCCCAGGCTGAGGTAGACTGTATTAGTTTTCCTTTGGCCCCCACAAAAAGAGAGCCTCACTTTTCATTAACCCGGATGTCTAATGCAGGAGCATCCTTGGTTCTTGGTGCAATCTTGCATCAACCAAAAATATTTCCATTCAGTTTTTTTCTTGTTCTAGTTGGTAGACCTGGTATTTCTTCATGTTCACTCTTTAGATCGCACATACCTAGGATTTCATTGATGGCATGTTCATTTGCCTTATTCCAAATTTTCAGCTTGATTGGATATTTTTTTGGCAAGTTATTGCTTTCGGATTAAGTGACAGTTATTGGAACTAGCCCTAGAATAATTTCAAACCCTAATGGCTAGTTGGATCGATCACAAATCTCACCCATCACTTGTGGATCCTCACAGTGTGTTTAGATTTGTTCCATGGAGTTTCCCCGACCTTACATTTAGGTCCACACTTCATCATGCGCATCTACCATGGATGAATTTCAAATTTAAGGCTGACTTGTTCTTGCACACATTACATTTTCTTCATCTGAGATTGTTAAGATCTTTGGCTGAGACAGATGTTTCTCGACCCACGGATGTGATATAAAGTTTGTAGTAGATCTATAGGATGGCAGTGAAGCATGATCATGTAACATAAGATGTATATAGAATTTGATCTATAGAATTTTCACTCGGATATATGAGTATGCATGTTGTATCAGGCCTGTGCGTTAAATCTACAAGCCTGGATGTTGTCGACCATTTGTAATCAAGATTTCTGATAAATAAAATGTTTGCATCTACATTTGCCTCCATGGTTTGTGTTGCTTATGTTGTGTTACTCTTGCTACTTGGTACAAATTGTTCTCTTTAAGGACCCTCCTACCATGACTGCACCATTTTCAATGCGGTAGGGTTGATAAGGTAGGGGTAGTGTATGCCTCATAGAAATGGGGTCTCACAATTAGTGAGCTAGTGAGTGAGCTAGCTTGGTAATGCTCCACTAGCTTGCCAATGTGGTATGGTTGATAGGGTAGGGGCATCATATGCCTCATAAAATGGGGATATCATTAGGAGACCTCATTTCTATGAGGCATACACTACCCCTACCTTCTCAAACCTACCATATTGACAAGCTAGTGAGTGAGCTAGCTTGCCAATGCTCCACTAGCTTTCCAATGTGATAAGGTTGTGATGCAGAGCAAGGAGGAAAACCTCAAAATAATACAACTCAAACCAAATCCAACAATTCTTCAATTCATAAAACACCAACTTGACCTGATTTCATCATACCTTCAAGTTTCTCTTGTAGCATTGAAAATAGAGAATTTTCCTCAGAACTTCCAAAATAAATTCCAAACCCAAAAAAGAATGGGCATTTCAGATACCCATTAAGGCATATTTTATCATATCTTAAAATCTTCTAGGGTCACTTTGGACCATCAACCCAAAATCACTGTTGTTGTGCTGCCCCAAGGCCAAATTAGACCACTTTTGCAAAACAACTACTATGTAAAATCCACCCCAATCAAAAAACTTAATTACCAGACCTCAACCAGACCCCAAATACATTAAATCAACAAATTTTAACTAGAGAAATTCCTACCAAGTCCAGAAACCACTAAACCCTTGTTTTAGGCCTATTTAGACTTTCACAATGAGGGTTTATAGAAACTCTATTCTCAGTTAAGGCATTCCTATGCTATTGCAACCATCTCCCATCAGTCAACACTGTGATTTCATCAAACTTTTATTCTTAGCCACCATTTTGGCTCAAAACTTAACTATAAACACCTAGGGCATCATTCCAAATTCTACAAAAATACCCTCCCTTCTCTTAGAAACCACTTAAAAATAGCATCCTACATCTAACCATGCCATTCCACCAAGTTATTTCAAATTTCACTAGGTGGAATGGCCTAAAAACCCATTTTGTTACACCAAACCCTCTAAATAAGGTTTACAGACCCGTTCCCAAAAAGATTGCAATAAAAATCTTCTAACTTGATGAATTCAACCCAAAAAAAAATCCATAACTCTCTTAAGTGATGCCCCCACAAGATTCAAAACATTTTAGAGCAAAAAAAATTTGTACAACCCTGTACAGAGGTCTGCAACAACAAATTACTAGTAAAAGGTAAGGAAAAATAGTGTTTTGTTATTGTTTCAACTTCAAATACAATCATTCAAACCTTTCTTTGAGCCTTTCAAGGCCTTTTTAAACTTGAGTGTATCTTGCAATCATGGCATACCACATTACCACATTTCTTTAAGGCATTCCATCGAAAAAGTTCATGTGACCTTTGTCTATGCTAGAAATACTCTTCTAGAGGATGATTGTAAGTATTTTTTATGAAGCCTTGAATGACACATTTCATTTATTTGAATGAATACATGTTTAGGAACTAATATTTATCTCATTACCATGCTACTGGTAAAATTATCCACCATGCTGAAGAAACGAAAAAGGAATAAACTAATAGACAAAGAGAATGAAACTAAAAAAGAAAAGGAGAGAGAATGGGTGGCGAAATATCGTTAAAAGGAGAAATTGGATACAATTGACAAAAACAAGCCAACTGAAGAGGAACCTCAACCATCAAAAAGAGAACAGACATTGGTAGCACAAAGGGCATGAATGTGAAAGCATCATGGTAAGACAGATTTAGATACTATAGTTGGAGACACACCCTCTACAACAAGTGAATACGAAAGGACACCATTAAGTACAAGAAACTACGGAGGGACACCATCTACCACAAGTGAATATGGAGGGACACCATCTATCACAAGTGAATATGGTTTGACACCATCCACCGCATCTCAAGTTGAGAGTACATCATCACTCATATTTGACAAAGAAGGTATGCCGTCATCCCCATATGAACCTCAAGGTATGTCTTCTACTCCACCCTTGATCGAAGGTACATAATCTAGCCCACCTTAATTAAATATTGATGAAATTCCTAATGTTGAGATGTATGTACTTGAGAGAACACCACCTAAAATTTTGTGTAGAAATCCAAAGTATTTGATTAATATTGATGAGGATATTTTGCAACATATGGAAGGTAAGATTCCAACACACACTTGTAGAAGATACAATGATAAAATTTGGAAATCATTCTTTGAAATGCTAAATGAGACTGCCAGATGTCAACTATTTGTTTAAATGATGTGGGGTATAAAGTATATAAACATCATGAAGGCTCTTGGGTTGAGAACATCAAATGCATCAAGTGAAAACACTATTGTGAAGAATCTAATGGATGCTTATGAGAGTGTGGGTAAGAGCTCACACTCAAAGGATAGTAATGCCACCCGACATGTCATTACATCAACCTTGGTAAGTAGTCAAACAAAGAGAGCTTGTCTCATTAGAACGATGAGTGAACAAATGAGAATTAGTAGAAAAACTTTAGCAAGAGTCATTCAAAGGCGGCAAAGAATTGAGGGCACCGATTCAAATGAATTATGGGCATTCTCGAGGAGACTATCGTGAAAATAAAAACAAATTGTTGAAGCATTGAGAAAACTAATTCAAGGGTATTGGAAGAATAACACAAGGCCATATCTAAATCAAAGGGATTTGGTAAGAAGGAGAATCGGTAGTCAAAACCATGAGCCACATCCAAAGCATTTTTTGGATATGACTCAAACCCAATTTTTTCATAAATTTCAATAGGATTATCCTCAAATTAGTATTTTTCAAAGATATTTTGAAATATTTAAACATTTTTATGTCAAGATAAAACACACATGCACTACTTGTTGTTGAATACATATTGAATTCTCTAACCATTATGATGTTTATCATTCTATATGTTTAGATTTGCATACTAACGATATTTTGCAGGATTGTGGCATAGAAGCCCCACCAACATCATCAAGAGAGTTCTTATCAAAAAAATTATGCAAAAATGACGATGGCCAAATATTTTATAGGACAACATGCTTGGATGGTTCCTACAAGTGTTGTGGTGGCTTGCAACATATGCTAGTATGTCAACATATGGAAAGCACAAATGAGGTAGGAAAAAAACTAGTAGAGTTTGAGAAGTATAAAATAGTGGCATACGTTATAAAAGATGGGTCTCAAGAAAAAAGGTGTGATTTGGTTATTCAAAAGATTCCATTGTATCAATTTATGTCCATGTTTCATGACAATATAGTGTCTGAGTATGCAAGGCATACCCATAGAGCCTGATGTATAGACACGGAATTCAAGCTATGCAAGTACACCTTTCTAGTTGGTATCATAGTATTAGTGGTTGACTTTGTAGAGAACTACACTCTACAGCCATAATATGAGGTGCAGTCACAAAATTACAACTCCATACAGGTTTCAATATTTATGCACAAAGCATTCATTCATGTAGCTAATAGTACAATGGACCAAAGGAATGTATTGAGGGAGTATCACTTTTATAGTAGTGATGATCACACGCATTATCCGGAGTTCATGCAAGGTTGCTTCCAGATGTTCTATAGTGATTTGGCTCAAAGGGGTATAGCATACGGTCGACATATAATATGGTTGGATAACTATGTAGCACAGTTCAAGAACCCGCACATGTTCTACTGGTTGAGAAGGATGTATTTCATTACAGGTGTTGAACATATGTGGAACTTTTGTGAGGTCAGTCATGGAAAGGGGGAGGATGATAGTGCATGAGCATGTGTGAAAAGAGCATTAACATGAGAAGAGTTAAAGTATAAAGATAGTGCAAAGTTGACAGATGCAAAATCAATCGTTGAGTGGTGTAATGCTTCGATGGGTTAGGTAATGAAGGTATGTCTTCAATTCATAGATTTTTTTAGTTGATGGATGATACTAACATTGCAACATATAAGGATTGATGTACACTAATAGGATCGAGTGAGCTACACTCTTTCCTTAGCAAAGATTTAGGTTCATGGAGTATCAATATATGTAAGATGGCATGCTATTGTTCTTCATGTACAATGAAAGCCTGGAATGATTGTGAGTCAGGAGACTGGGTTGACAAATGGTTGAAAATTTATTTTAGCTCACCCACTTCACATATATCGCCCTTCGATGAGATTGGAACTAACACAGATGGAAACATCGATTGACTTTGACAATGTACCAGATTTATTATTGGTTGTTTTTATTAGTAAGCATTATTATTTTATGCCTTGGAGAATATAGTTTGCAACAAGTAGATTTCCTATCACATTTTATGAACGAACTTCTTGTCATAGGCAGTTTGTATTTACTATTGCAGTTTCCTCATTCGTAGTTGACATCCCACCAAATCATCACCTCATAATGGCTATTTCAGAGAGTCGACCTATCTATCAATTGTTACTTCCACTTCAAATTGAAATTGCAAGAGCTAATTAAGGAGAGTTTGTAATGTATGTGCCAGCTATTTGGAAGAAACCAAAATCTGTTTGTTGTTGTAACTGAACCATTTTCAATATGCACCCACTTCAGAATAGTCAATTTGTGCTGCCATTTTCACACAGATGAGGATGAATTTGGAAAATCAACTACATGGGTTTTGTCCAGAATGGGCTCAATTAAGTTTCCTTGAGACGGAATCCTCAGAAAATGAAGGAGCGAAAAGATACAGGTGGTTTCTAATGGCAGCGTTTTCTGATTTATCGTTGTGATCAAGATTACATGTTCAGTATTTTGTTGGCCACATGCCAAAATAAGTTATTTTGTTTTACACTATTTTAGATATTAGTTGTTGTAGCCATGGGTTATAAATATGTTTGTAATATCAGCCCAAGATATAGATTATTGCAGGCAGATTTTTGTACAGGCTTTTGTAGCGACAGTATTATTTTTTGATAAATAAAATCAATATTGCATGATCAATCCCGTGTAGGGAAGCTTCTTGTATTTCATCACCTAGCGAACTAAGGAGGGAGCCCACTTCTTGGGACGTCTGGTGACATTTAATTTTTCTAGTTACAGTAATCTGCATTTTTTTTTTTGCAACATAATGTTTTATTTTTAATTCTGGATTAAGCATGATTATTGTTTTATTACAGTTATAATTTGACTAAGCATTATTTATCATTGAATGAGATTGTTAAATCTTTTACTGGTATTCTTTTGAATTATGGTTTAGAGATTAAAATAATTTAATGATAAGCTTGCAATCTGTAATTTATACAAGGAATTGCTACTATTACTATTGCAGGTGGTGACAATTCCTGTCACAGTTCCTGGCACAATTCTGACAATAAGACAGAATAAGAATAAAACTAGACTTTGATTTAAGGAATTTCTATGTGTTCTAGCTACATTCCATCCCCATTCAGCTCACTATCTTCATCCCTTCGGTAGATAGCCATGACACTTCTCTTAAGATCACGATCCCTGGGTTGACACTCTTAGACCAAGCTGAAATCCTTCTTTATTATTTACTCCACTTTTGGCCTATTATTTTGGTGTCGTTGCTGGGGAAAGGTGTTAAAGGCTTGAAATCATAGTGGGCTAAGTTAGGACCATTGTGCCTTAGTGAAAATCTACGAAATTGTCGACCTTGTTTAGATGATTAACCTTGGTTTGCTTTGTTTTAAATCATATAAATGCATTGTTAGAATTTGTAGGTAGATCTTAGTAAATACAACCATTTATATTCACATCAGTTGTTATGAGTTAATTAATAGGGAAGAAGCAATTTTGAAGAAACAACATAAAAACCATGAAATGTTGCATTTTCAAGGTGATTCAAATACATCAATTTTCAAAGAAAAATACTTCAAAAATGAAGAAATTGGTGGGGAAATCATGCTAACACATGGTGATGTTTTTATATCCCCTCTACCTAATGAATGCAACTTAGATTATCCTAATCTCTCATTACCATTGTCACAAGAATTTACAGGCATTATTCCTTTAATTGAGCAAGAACAAATAATTGATGAATTTTTAGGACAATGGAATTTTGAAAATGAAGATTTAACCATGTGTTGCTCTGATTGTTGCAAGGATAAAGATAAGTGCAAATGCCAAGTTGACACGGTGAACGAGGAAAATATTGTAAGCGAGCCTCAACAAAACATTGCACAAGTCTTCTTTGTAACTCAAGAACAACTTCATACGTGAAGTAGGAAAGATCAAGGTATGGTTAATGATTTTGAAATGCCTTATAATTCTATTGGATTTAAAAGGCAATATGTTTCTTCACAAAATGTTTCCCTATCTAGTATGTATGGTGAATGGAAACAATTACCATACTACCAAGAATGGAATAATAAATGCTCAAAACAACCATACCCATCCCACATAGTACCATCTCCACCATATCCATCTTATATATTACCATCTTTACTATCTACTCTATATACCACGCAACTATTACCATTGTCATTATCCCGCCCACCATCCACGCCAACATATCCACCAAGGGAAATTGTAATTCCTAACACATTACTATTATCTAATAAGGTGGTTCAATCTGCATATAATAATGGGGTTCCATTGATCCTTGCACATTTTATTAATATGCATGAAATTGGTAAATCACAATTGCAATACATTCACATAGCTAAAGGATGTGATTTTTGTTTAATTGTATTTGAAGAACAAAATGATCTACTACATGATAATCCACTTAGTTCTTCTTATCTACTTAAAGAATCACTTTTAGAAATAATTCACACAAATAAGGAGATAATTCAATTTGATTCTAATTTTATCATTAAAATGCTACATATGTGTGTTGAAATTAATCGTAAAATAAGAAATGGTGAACTATTGGCTTTCATAATTAAAGATTTGTGTGAGATACATAATGAAATCCTCCAAGATCTATCATTTATAAATATAATCAAACATCTCAATCTTGGAGTGAAACTATGTATTCCTCACACACTTATTGATCTAGGTCCAATAATTTATTTTGTGATTAAGAAGAACTAGAAGGGTTTGCATGCATTAATGACCATACAAAACATGCTACAAATGAATGATCATTCATTAAGGATCAATGTCTTATTAAATATGCCTCTTTCTTCTTTGGATTATTCTAATTCCCTCATGATTTTATAATGTGCAATTAAGTTGGGGGGGAGATCCATTAAATTTTGGAAATCTTTGGTTGATTATTCATTGAACAAGGCTCAAGTTATTCTTAAATATGCCGCTATCTTTATTCATTCTTTGGATTATCTTAATGCTATCCTACCTTTGTAGTATGAAGTTCAGTTGGGGGGAAATCCCTTGAGTTTTGGTGATTCTTGGTTGATAAAGCCTTCATTGATTATTTCATTGGTGCTTCTAATAAAACCACTTGTGCAAAACTTGGACCAAATAAAGGTATGCATTCTTGTGTTATTTGGAAATGATTTTGTATCATCTCTACACAAGCATTCACTGTAATTATATTCAATTCATTTTATTATTATCAAGTAATATTTATTCATATTAATAACTCTTACCTTTCATTTACAAAAATGACTTAACCACTTAATGGTGGAGGTATTAAATGGATGATATTGCATTACTACACTTGATATACTTGTTCATGAGACTCTAGTTACAGGTTGTCGTGGTTACACAACACTTTTTCACCAATACCAATTGATGATGCTTCTATGCATGAACATTGAATGATGCACTTTGTTGGCTTGTTGGTCATGCTAGCTATATGGAGGAAACCAAGTTTCCTTTCCGCTTCACTATTGATCACAAGAGGATTTTTGGGTGAGGTGTTCAACACAAGTTCTCTTTGATGTCAACTTTGATGCTAGATAATGTGGAGGATAGTATGCAACTTGGTGTATGCAAAACACAATACTATGTTCTTGGCTAATTTTTCACAAGCCATAGATCCAAAGTCAACTTGAAGACATGCACACATAGCTTGAGCATATCACAGATCATCACACTCTAAGATGAGTATCCACCTAGCTAAAGTTGTGTGGACACATTTGACAAGTTGAAGAACTACAATTGGTCTTTCACTATCCAACATTTTCTTTGGTAAGGAAGTTGTATTATTTACACTCTAGCTTTCATATAGATTTGGGACCAGTTATGGATATCTCTCATTCTTACAAGGAAAGGATAGCATAGCTTCATGATAAGTCAATGTGATTCATTTCAAGGTTGTCATCATAGAACAATGTGTCTTTCCAAGATTGCAGTCATTGTAATTAATTCCTTCAACCAAGTGAATGGGCATGGATTCCAAAGTTCTACAATCTTATTTATGATATGGCGGCCTGAGCTAAATGGATCAAGATTGTTTGTAGAAATTATGCTATAAACTATGCATGGTCAATCTTGATGAAGGTATCTTTCTTGTTGGTCATCATTTCAAAGTTCTACATACAACCTAGTTTCAACAGTGAATTTTGTGGGGTCATAGAGGGAACTCAAGTTTTAGATGGTGTCACTTCAACATCCATAGGGTTCCTTTTGTTTGGTCATTATATGCAGGTTATCTAAAAAAAAATGAAAAAAATGAAAAAATAGAAAAAATGAAAAAAAGAAAAGAAAAAAGCAATAAAAGATCCAACAATGAAAACCTTCGGGCATTGTTGGCCAGTTAATATCTGAAAACCGGATTCCAGGAGATACTAGCTACAAAATAAACTTAGGGGTGAAAATCGATTTTTTAGCACCTCTAGGCGGTGGCAGGTTGAAAATCGGGATACCAGTGACCTGTTGTCGTTATCAAAATTGAAAAGACAAAAAAAGAGAAAAAAATGCAATAATTTTTTCTTTCTATGAGCTAATTCTTTTCAGGTACTCAACCACTTCACTGGTTGCACCTCCTAGTACTCACTTACACATTTAGTTGAGGTGCTAAAAAATTCAAGAAATAATCAACTACTAGCAGTATGTTCTACATTGCTTCAGTTAGCTGAAGATCTTTAATGATGTTGTAGTTCCCTGTGCAATATTTGGTTCCTTGTTGCATTTTTCACAGTTGCAGAGTTACATCTGCTACCAAATCTTGGCATAGATGGACATGCGAGTTGGTAACACAATCTATCTTATTTTTCATTTTTTTATCTCTGAACTTTATTAATATTTCTTATTATATTGATCATTTTATGCAGCATCCCTACCTATCCCCTCTTTGTTTCATGAGGACGGTCAACCCTTTAAGTTGGGGGGAGGTATACCATCCTTATTAGGTATCTTTTCATCCATTATCCTTAATCATCCCATCATACTATTTGTTATTTCCACCCTGCATAATCATTTATATTGCCTAGCATTTTTCCCATTTCAGATAGCTCATGATTGTCAAGTCAAACTTTTGTGATACCACATATATAGCATTTTAAAAATTCAATGCTATAAAGAGCTGAAAAAAATAAAGAAAAAATAAAAACTTGAAGGAGGTATCAATATTGAAAAAAGAAAATTGAAAAAAAAGAAGCAATAAAGCTTGTCATGGGAAGCTAATAAAAATAAAGAGCATTATGGTTATACATGAGCTATAATAGTTAAAGGTGAAGAAGAAGGCCAAAGCCATAAATCCAAAAGGTTAATAGTTCAAATCAAGTACCTTTTGATCATATTGTTTGCACGAGGACGTGCAATATGTTAAGTTGGGGGGAATGATGAGAACCAATTATGTCTTATTCTATACCACCTTTTATACCCTTTCATACACCTTCATAACCATTTCTACATTCCATTTTTGTTCCATTTCCATATCATTTCACCATTTTATGTTGCGTATGATTCAATATATAAGACATATTTAATTTAGTTTTAAGATTAAAATATGGAAAATAATTATTGGTTGTTTTTATTAGTAAGCATTATTATTTTATGCCTTGGAGAATATAGTTTGCAACAAGTAGATTTCCTATCACATTTTATGAAGGAACTTGTTGTCATAGGCAGTTTGTATTTACTATTGTAGTTTCCTCATTTGTAGTTGACATCCCACCAAATCATCACCTCATAATGGATATTTTAGCAAGTAGACCTATCTATCAATTATTACTTCCACGTCAAATTGAAGTTGCAAGAGCTAATTAAGGAGAGTCTGTAATGTATGTGCCAACTATTTGGAAGAAACCAAAATTTGTTTGTTGTTGTAACTGAACTGTTTTCAATATGCACCCACTTCAAAACAGTCAATTTGCATTGCCATTTCCACGCAGATGAGGACGAATCTGGAAAATCCACGACATGGGGTTTGTCCAGAATGGGCCCAATTAAGTTTTTGTGTGGCAGAATCCTCAGAAAATGAAGGAGCGAAAGATACAGGTGGTTTTCTAAAGGCAGTGTTTTTTGATTTATTGTTGCGAACAATATTACATGTTCACCAGTATTTTGTTGGTCACATGCCAAAATAAGTTATTTTGTTTTACACTATTTTAGATATTAGTTGTTGTAGCCATGGGTTATAACTATGTTTGTAATACTAGCCCGAGATATAGATTATTGCAGGCAGATTTATATACACAGATTTTTGTACAGGATTTTGTAGCGACAATATTATTTTTCTGATAAATAAAATTAGTGTTGCATGATCAATCCCGTGTAGGAAAGATTTTTTTATTTCATCACCTGGCGAACTAAGGAGGGGGGCCACTTCTCGGGATGTCTGGTGACATTTAATTTTTGTAGTTACAGTAATGTGCATTTATTTTTTGTAGCATAATGTTTTATTTTTAATTCTAGATTAAGCATGATTATTGTTTTATTACAGTTATAATTTGATTAAGCATTATTTATCATTAAATGAGATTGTTAAATCTTTTACTAGTATTCTTTCGAATTATGGTTTAGAGGTTAAAATAATTTAATGATAAGCTTGCAATCTGTAATTTATACAAGGAATCGCTACTATTACTGTTGCAGGTGGTGATAGTACCTGTCACAGTTCCTGGCACAATTCTGACAGTAAGACAGAATAGGAATAAAACTAGACTTTCATTTAAGGAATTTCTATGTGTTCTAGCTGAATTCCATCCTCACTCAGCTTACTATCTTCATCACTTCGGCAGATAGCCACGACACTTCTTGCAAGATCAGGATCCCCGGGTCGACACTCTTAGACCAAGCTAAAATCCTTCTTTATTATTTACTCCAGTTTTGGCCTATCAAGAGTATTAAACATTGGTTGTTTCAGGACTTTGACATGCATCATAATATTCCTCATTACTCGAACCTTGTCGTGGCATCCAATCTTCATTTGACCAAATATAGGGGTAGAACTTTGAACAAGACCTTATGGAAGGTCTATTAGGCTAACCATGAGGAAATACTTCACACAATAAAGAGTAGAGTAGACCTGGATGGTTCATTGGATTAATTTGTAAGTATGCACATTGGTACTTATTAATTTATACTTGTATGCACATTAATTTGTTTGATGCCAATGCTATCATCCTCTTTTACTTTGCCTATTTGTAAGTTACCTGCTAAAAATTGATTGGTGTCCCCTTGTAAAAATAGATTTATGAGCCATCCAAGAGAATCTCAGCCAAAAAAGCGATACAACATACTTATTTTGATGATCTTGAAAAATCTCAATTATGATTTTAAGCCATTATAAAGTGTGTGTGAAGCTTGGTGAGGGAATTTCAAGTTATTCATTTGAAATTAACCTTATCATGAGAACCTATGATGTAGACATTATAAGAGCATCTCAAATTTCAAGTTATTCTATTCATCTGAGGTGTTGTGTGTGTAGACATCCAAATTTGACCTCTCCCATAACGTCAAAGTTGTCCCCTATATTCATCTATTTTGCCTTTCCCATCGATATTAATTAAATGATTTAATTAATTAATATTTCCCCTTTTCCTAATGTTTCTAAAGTATTTATTTTAAATAATTAAATGCTTTACTTTCATCCCCTTTCCTCTCTAAATTAAATAAATACCCCTATTTATTTAATCTATTCATTTACCTTTATGAATTTAAATTAATTCTAAATTCACCATTTTCTCTCTTCTTGTCTCATCCTCCGTAACCCTTTCTTAATATGGATTAATTTAATTAATCTTTGATTAGGATGTGCACACCTTTAATCAGGATTAATGTCACATCCTCCATCATAGCCCACTTGTCTTAATCCTCCATTAATTACCTTAATCACCTGTTTGCACAACCTAATTACTTGATTAGGTCACCTAAATCCCCCATGCCATTTATGGCATACCCTCAATTCAACTATCATTAAACAGTTTCTCCTTTTGGAGAAGGAAACTCATCCCAATGTGAATTTTTAATTCACATTTTATTCCTCCAAGGTCTTTAAAGGAATTTTTAATTTCTCAAAGGTCAAATCACCCACATGGGGACAAGGACCTCCTTTATGAGGAGATCTTGTCCAATCCCAAAGTACAAGGAAGTACCTCCACATGATGTCCTTTCCACATCACCCACCACATGTCAAGATGTGAGGGCTTGTGAGTTATCAACTCACCCTAGCCCTTGATCTTGACCAAGGTGGTTGTATCCTGACTGTTCATCCTTTAGAGGCCTTTCCCCTAAAATTAGCTGATTTTCCCTCATTATGCATCATTCATAACAACATTCAACATTCACTCAACTCATGCAAATTTTAACTCTCAAGAATTCAAGTATTAACACTCATCCACCATTGCTACAACCTTCAAGTTCATTTTCCATCCATATCAAACATCTATCCAAATACCCACTTGCATCATTGTATTCCCCATCTTATCTACATCGTTTTGCATATAGTTTCATGATATTTTCCATTGAAAGGAGCACACAATCGAATAAATCAACAAGGTAACCAACCAATCAACTTGGTCAAGGTAACTCACTTGCTTTAGCTTTATTTTATTCAAGTTCAACTTAGGCCTAATCTTGAGGTTTTGTTTTTATTTTCCTTGTTTGCACTTCTTTTGGTTTTGCATTTTAGACTAGGTAAAAACACCTACACACATTTCTAACATGCTTGGTCGGACCCACGTCACGAGTCCATCCTTTCACATTCTCTATTGTTTGAATTTTTCAAGTTAAAATTTCAGTTACAGAGGCAAAACTGCCCTGATGGGCGAGCTTTCTCAGCATAGGGGTGAAGTTGCCTCTGATAGACGGGTGAACTTGCTTGGACAAATGGGAAAAATTACCTTCAGAGGTGAACCTGCCTTTACAGAGGGGTGAGGTTGATTCTTACATGGGGAAATTTTCTCTAAGAGGCGACCTTTCTCCCTTCAGGGGCAAACTTGCTTGGGTTCCCGGTGACAGGCGAGGTTGATTTGGCAGATAGGCAAACTTGCACTTCTTCAGGGGAAAACTTGTAGGTTTAGAAGTACGATCCTACCTCTTACAAGGGTGATCTTGCTTGCTTAGAATGGAAAGCATGCCTCATAGAAGCACAATCTTGCTTGATTAGATAGGAAAACTTGCCTCACACAGAGGCGAGTTTGAGGTGAATCTGAAACTTTGATCTTCCATTTTCAGTGTCGTTTTGGATATGGCTTTACATACTAACTAGCTAACTCTAATGCTTATGATTGTCTTGAGTTTTCTAACATTTTGTGCAACTGTTCCTCATCTATCCAAGACTGGTGGTTTGAAACTACTAACACATTTTCTTTAGAACGATAAGTCCCAGACCTTTTAGTTAGTCTATTTGTTCTTTTTTTATACTAGCTAGGAACATGTAGCTTTAATTAAAGGGTCAATTAACTTGTTTTCCATGTTTTTGAGTAGGATTTTGACCTATCCACTCTCCTTACACCTTTAGGTGATCCTAGGTGATGAGAAATCACGGCTTTCTCTAGTCCAGTCGAGTCTTCCTGGGAGGTGCTAGTGCATCTAAGCTCTCCCCTTGCGCTACGTGTCAGCCTGGGGACCAACCAAAATGTCTACTATCTTCTTCCTTTAGCGAGACCTGCCTAGGATTTCATCACTTGAGGGACGATTCCAACCCGGTGTTACCGACGGGGTATATAAAGGGGGGAGAACGAAAATTATACCCCAATCCAGTCACCTCATATCTAGCAAAGTGTTGAAGCTAGGGTGATACCTACATAAGATGTGCAAAGTTGGTCCAAATTTCTAGTACCTCACTAGGGCTCTCAACTCATGCTTGTGACGGGAAGGTGTTCACGGTTTGCCTCACATACAATGTATATATCAAGGATGCCCAAGATAGCCTTTTTTAGCCTAGATAGAGACTTGTGTTTTAGTCACGGCTTCGTGTAGTCCAGGGGATGTGGATCATACCCTGAAGTTACTCACCATGTACTCCCTTGGGTTGAGATAGAAATCCTCATTGTGGACTATGATAGTCCTCGAGTGAGAGTGTGAAGGTGAGCTTATGGCATCCGTTGATGAACCTATGCCATTGGAATGCTAGGTATCCACCTTCGCAAGATAGAGTGCTCAAGAGAACCACCCCAGTATCACGTAGTATTAACCTTGGGTTATCTGCTCAAGGTGGTGGGCCTACATTAAGTTTGCAAACCCATATCACTAATTTTAGGATCATGTTGTGAGGAGTGTCTTCTTTGTGTGATACTAGTGCATTTACTTTCATTTGAGTCAATCCAGCCCTTTTGTCTATTGTTTGCCATGCCTCTTTTCCTTTGCCACAACCAGCCCCTGTCTTCAAAGGTGATTTTTCCCTTCAAATAGGTGAATCTGCATCTTAGTCTAGTCTAGGTCATCTGTTTAGGAAAATTTGCCTTTGTTAGAGGTGAATTTTCCTATGGGTCACTTTATTAGGCGACCCCATTTTTGCTCGTTCTCTTAAAAAAGCGAGGTTGTTCATCCCTTAGGTGAGTCTATTAATTTTCAAAAACACCCATTCCCAAGAATAGGTGAAATTGCTACCCTGATAGGAAAATTTGCTCAGTTATTTGGTGATTCTACATAGTTATTAGGCGATTTTTCCTATTGTTTGGGCGATCTTGCTTGCCTATTGGGCAATTTTTCCCACTACAGGGTCAAACCTACCTCCTATTCCCCATTTTGAGTCCTTGTTTAGGTCTGCTTGAGCGTTTGTTTCTTGTTTCAAGTCCTTGTTTGGGTTCGTTTAGGTGTCAGTTCTCTTTTTCAAGTCCTTGTTTGGGTTCGTTTAGGTGTCTATTCTCTATTCTGAGTCCCTATTTAGGTTCATTTAGGTTCTTGTTGTTCATTCTAATTCTCCATTTAGGTCCGTTCAGGTGCCTGTTCTCCATTCCGAGTCTCTGTTTGGGTCTGTTTAGGTGCCCATTGTTTGTTTCGAGTCCCCATTCAGAGTCCGTTTGAGTCCATTTATCTGTTCGTTCTGCCCATTCTGTAGTGTCTTCATGGTTTTAGGAAAACTTGCCAGCTATTAGGAAAACCTGCTTGCCTCTAGGGCAAACTTGTCAAGTTCTTGGGCGATCTTGTCAACTTGTTGGGAAATTTTGAGAGTTTTAGGGGTGATCTTGCTTCCAGATAGGCGATTTTTCTTAACAAGATCACTTGTTTCCTATCTTTGTCAAGACTTGGGCGAGCCTACTTTTGTAGATAGGTGAATTTGATTAGCAGGTTCGCCTATTCCTAGTGACACTGAAGTCTTGGGTGATTCTACCATTCTAAATAGGCGATCTTGAAACTTCAAGGGTGAGTTTGCATAGTCTAGATAGGCAAGATTGCAACCTTCATGGGAAAACTTGTGACTTACAGAGGTGACATTGCTTTCCATATAAATTACAGAATGTTAATCCTATTGGCCATTGAAAGCCTATTGTTTATCGAGTTGTTTATCGTGATCAATTTTTTTTATCACCATCTGTCTTCTTGCAATCATCATTTTTGTATGTCTGCATTTTCCAAAGATCATTGTTTCATCAATAAAATCATCTAGGATCATATTAGAGAATCCTTAGATTGCATATCCATCATCGGTTCATCAATCTGAATCTCGTAGACTTTGTTTTGGAAGTTTTCATCCAAGTTGGCTTAGGTGTCTAATCCTGATCATCATCATCTCTACTTTCTTAGGATTACATCCATCCTAAGTTAGTAAATAATCATCAACCCAATCAATCTACTTCTATCCTGAGGTAGATTCAGTGTCGCAATCATCCATCTTGCACTTTTATCCGATCAATCAGCATCTTACGTCACCTAATCAAAACATTTGAACCTGAGTTTAGACTTGGCTTTACTTATCCAATTCAATCAATCACATCATCTTATTGATCAATCCAACCTAATTCACTCTAGTCACATCCTTTATCCATCATCCTAATTAATCAATCAATCCTTCATCCAATTCAATCAATCCTTCATCAAATTCAATCAGCCATTCATTCATCACTTAGGTCCGTTTTGCAATTTCATGCCTGTTACCCGATCACAAGAAAAGAAGCTCATGGTTGATCAACAAGCTCAAGGTACTTAGCTCATAATTCCCAAGATCCTAACAATGGAGGCTCATCACTATCCAATATTGAGTTTTAAACCACATCGCCTCCTACCAATGAAAGCATGGTCAATTAGCCCGAAGTCATAGTGGATTAATATCTCAACAATCCCATCAATCTACAAATGATTGATTATCTCCTTAATGAGTGTGGGGACAAGATCCTCACTACCTTGCTTATGAAGGGCATAAAACCACAGTCGGGATTCAAATTGTCAAAGTGTTTCAAACCATCACCTCATGCGCCTCTGACATCTCAAGATCCCCAAAACTCACAGAATCCTCCAAGAAATACTTACGTTCCTGAGGGTCCTCTAGTCAATAATTGACACCAACCAGGGTTCGATAATGTTGTACTTTATCAGGACCGACAACCCACCTAGACTCCAATCATGGTCACAGGAGCATCACCTAATCCGAACGACCCCCTCGCTTATGGTATGCCACAAAATCTTCCACCACTGTCATCTTTGAATGTCCCTCAAGGTCCAACCCTTGTACTGTATGCACCACCTCTTCCACCCAATCAACCCAATAAACCACCTATCAATGTTGGGGGCAATCCTTTCACTATATTGCCACCACCTCCTAGATCCACGCTCGCATCCAATCTATCACTACATGTGGTTATCCCTCAACAACCACCTCAAGGTACCATTCCACCTTCCCAACCACCACAAGGTAATCCTCAGCAAACGCCAGAAAAAACTCCCCAACATATTCTAATCCAATCTCACCCTATCCAGCAACAACACCCGCAACAAAATATTCCCATGCCTTCGCAACCACAACAGCCACCCTTGCAGTAACAGTAGCAGGGCAATCCATCACAACCCCCTCAGCAGCCTGAAGGTCCTCCTCATCAACAAATTTCTCAGCAAAATCCACCCTTCCACCAATCATAGATAAATCAACAGCCTCAAATCCACACTCAACCTCTTTATCATCAACCTATTCAACAACCACAAGTCCCTACATAGCCACAAAAAACTCACCATTCCATTCCTACCAACATGGCACAATACCTCTACCATCCTCAAAGCTCATTTTATGCACAGCTTGTTGCTCCCAATCCCAATCTTGGTTACACCTATCATAATCCACAACAACCACCTTACATTACCCCTTCATATCCACAAAAAACAGTTTCCTAATAGCAGCCTAACCCACAACAACCTCCATATGTATCCCAGTAATACACCACCTATAATTATCAATCTAATCCATACTATGCCTCATAGCAGCAGCCAGCGTATCAACAACCATCATACCCACAGGGTGCTTCCACCTCATACTATCAATCACCATCAGATCAACAAGGGGGTCCTTCTTCTTATCACCAAAGTTCACCATCTTTCCATCAATTCTACACTAATCCATCATCATAACCTACATACCCCAATCAACATCAGCTAATTCATTCATATGCGCCTCCACCACCATATGATCAAACTACATCCACTCCATCCACATCTTACCAACAATATCTTCCCTATAATCAATCTAATCCATCCAATCCATTTTCATCAACGCCTATATATAAGGAGTTAGAGGAAGTAAAAGTCACATTGAAAGATTTACAAATGGGGAATTCTAAAAAGTCATTCAAATTTGAAGACATTTTTCCATACCCATGTGATCCCTTAATTTCACATGTTCCTTTTCCTAAGCATTTTGCAATTTTGAAATTCGATAAGCATAAAGGAACTAAGGATCCTAATAATCACCTTCAAGAGTTATTCCCTAGGATTTTAGTGGGATCAACTCTTGACTAGTTCATGGGTCTTCCAAAGGGATCTATATCTTCTTTTGTAGATCTTTCAAAAAAAAACTTCACATATTTATCCTTCAATTTGGAGAAGGATATTGATACATTAGATCTTATGAAAGAACCACAATGTGAGAGTGAAAATTTTTCTAGCTACTTGCAAAGGTGGCATGCCTTAGCTAGCCGCATGAAATCTCCGCTCAATGAGAAAGATCTTGTGACTATGTTTGTGATTTATTTACTTAAGTCTTCTCCTATACACCAAGAAATCCTCACCAAGGCCTTATAGGATACCCAAGTACCAAATGATATAGACCCCACTCAGTTTTGAGCTTTAGTGGGGCACCTGTTGTCATCATATTAGCTGGGTTTTAGCCAAAACGACATGCCTCCCATCAGCCCTGACCATAACTATCCCCTTCATATTGAAGTTTTCGTAGCCCAGCATAAAGTAAAAAGGGTATTGGTAGATAATGGGTCAACTCTCAATCTTTGTACATTAAAGTTTATAAAACATGTTGGATATACCCCAATTGAGTTGAACAATCATGTCATCACCATAAAGGCATATGATAATGTTGAGAGGGATTCTGAATGCACCATTTGTCTTCCTATTCAGGTTGGCCCTATTGTGCAATATACCACATGTCATGTTCTTGACCTTGACCTCCCATACAATCTCCTCCTTGAACGTCTATGGATTCATTCTATGAAAGTTGTTCCATCCACTTACCATCAGTGTTTGAAGTTCCCTTTTCAAGGAATGGAAGTAACCATACAAGCCGATCCACAGCAATTCGAGTATTTTTGTGCTTTGGAGGCTTCCTTCCCCCATTCTCACTACTATCTAGGAGTCAAAATGGGGGCACCTCAGACTTCATCATCCAATCCATCAACCAACACCACATCCACCACATTTACCACTTCTGATTCCACCATCACTAAGGTCAAGATCATTGACAAGGGTTGTGGAGAATACGAAATGCAAACTACACTTAATGTGGCTACAATGACACCCTCTCCCCACTCTTATGGGAAACCTTCTCAGTCCTCATCCAATGAAGACAAAAAGACACTCACCCTCACTTCCAAGAACATGGGTTCGACAACCTTCAAATATTTGGGTACTCTCAAAGAACAAATGGAAAATGACATTAGCCAGTGGGTATATAGAGAAGAGCCTAAACCGTCACCTCCACTTGTAGAATATTCTATGAAGTTTACCCTTATGCTTCCAAGCAGGCTGAAAAATTTAATTATCAGGGAGGTGGTCTTGGTATAGAAGAACAAGGATGATGCCAACCTATTGAACCATTTGTGCGACCTCAAAAAATAGGCCTAGGCTATGACACAAAACAAAAGGGTCCTCTAGCATCAACTAGTGCCTCTAACAACATTACTGTGGACAATGATCTCCTTGACGAAATAACTAAAGAAGAATCCATCATACTTGCATATGATGATGTGGATCTCTCTTCCATGTTTGATTGGCTATCCATTTGCACTATCAACCTCTCCCTTAGCCACCTTGAGCTTATTGATTAGGACCTATGAGGTAGTGCACCAATTGGCACCTTTCTCTTAGTGGGTACCTACGTACATCTTATGGGATTGGGGGAGAATGAACGCCCTAACCACAAAAACAACAAGAAAAAAATCAAAAAGGGTCATCTAGTGAAAACCTCTCAGATGCACTTCTTGACTCAAAAAAAGTAAAAATAAAGGGTGTATCTGACAATGAAAACCTTGACGAGGTATTGGAATATGGGGACGCTCATCTTCCCCTTGTGGGAACTCAACTTTATGAATGATCTTCTATTCTCATCGAAGAAACACAAGAAGTAAATTTGGGAATGGAAGAAAATCCAAAATCACATATGTAGCCAAATCCTTATCAAAAGAAGAGTACTCAACCATCGTTCAACTTATCAAAGAAGTAATCATTAGTTTTGCGTGGGCCTATTCAAATATGCTAGGTTTGGATCCTGCTCTAGTTGTACACCATTTGGATGTCCACTCAAATGTTAAGACTGTCAAGAAAAAGTTGAGAAAGATGCATCTTCAAGTAGCTCTACTTGTCAAGAAAGAGCTACAAAAAATATTGGAAGTTGCATTCATAAGACCCATTGATGCTAAGCCAAATGGAAGTATCAGGATCTGCACTGATTTCTAGGAACTCATCAAATCTTTTCCTAAGGACAATTTTCCCCTACCCAACATTGACATGTTGGTTGATTTAACCATTGGACATGAGATTTTATCCCTTATGGATGGCTTCTCTAGTTACAATCATATCAAAATTTCTCTCGAGGATCAACATAAGACAACATTCACCACTCCTTGGGGCACATTTTGTTATAATGTCATGCCTTTTGGCCTTAAGAATGTGGGAGCAACATACCAATGCACTATGACCATCATCTTCTGTGATCTCATCCGCATTATAATGGAATATTATGTTTGTGATCTGTTAGGGAAATCCAAAACAAGAGAAGAGCACCCGATGATCTTGAAAAATATTTTTGAATGGTTAGAGCATTACAAACTACATCTGAACCAAAAGAAATGTGTCTTTGGGGTTACATCAAGAAATCAATTGGGTTTCATTGTCTCCAAAAGAGGCATATAGGTAGATTCGGATAAGGTCAAAGCAATCATGGAAATGCCCCCACTAGGCAATCTAAAACAGTTTAGGAGTCTTCAAGGCAAGCTACAATCCATTTGAGGGTTTATAGCTCAGTTAGCTGACAAGTGCCAATCATTCTCTCATCTCCTCTGAAAAGATACCACCTTCAAGTGGAATTCAAAGTGTTACCTAGGCTTCAACAAGATTAAAGAGTACTTGGCTCATCCTCCCATCCTCATGCCTCCAATTCCAGGGAAACCACTCTTGTTGTATATTTTGGCTACTTTGGTTGCATTGGGGGCATTATTAGCCTAGCATGATGAGTCCTCAAAAGAATGTGCTATCTACTACATTAGTCGAACACACATAGGTTATGAGCTTAATTATTCTCTGATGGAAAATGCATGCTTAGTTGTTGTCTTTTGTTCACAAAATCTACGTCATTATATGCTCAGTCATCTAGTAAAGTTGATATCAAAAGTCGATCCACTCAAGTATATGTTATCTAGAACAGCTTTAACTGATCGTATGGCTATGTGGATCATGCTACTAAGTGAATTTGATATAGAATATGGAGACAAAAAGGATATTAAAGGGAAAGTAATAGCAGACCAGTTGGTAGATGCTTATCCTTTGATTACAGATTTTCCTGATGTGGAGGTCCTTACAATCATAGAGACAACTACATGGATGCTCTACTTTGATGGATCATACACTCACAATGGATCTGGAGCAGGTATCTTATTTGTCACCCCACAAGGTGATTACATCCTAAAATCATTCAGGTTAGCCTTCCCATGTACAAACAACATAGCAAGATATGAATCTCTAATCACAGGTCTTAGAATCGCTATCCAATGGAACATCACTCGCTTGGGGATCTTTGGCGATTCTCAGTTGGTCATTAAATAGGTAAATGATGAGTTTCAAACTAAATATGATTTCAAGAAGTTCTTCACCTCTATCCAGTTTGAGAAAATCCCACGGGTCCAAAATAAGACAGTTGATGCAATGGCTACAATTGGTTCTTTGATTGACATGCCAAAAGATCGAACAAATTGCCAATTTCTAGTTGAGAAACTTTTAATCCCTGCTTATGACGTCCCTAAGAGCGAAATGGTTTGTGACATCATAGGTCCCGAGTCACCATGGTATCAAGACATTTACACTTACCTCCAAGATAACATCTTACCCCCTGACCTTACACACAATCAACATAAATCCTTTATCCAATGCATCTCCCGTTGTACCATAGTGGGACATACACTTTATCATCGTGGGTATGATGGAACCCCTCTTAGGTGTTTGAACGAGACCGAAGCTCACACTGTGTTAGTAGAGGTACATAGTGGTATTTGTGGGGCCCATTCTAATGACATGGCCTTGGCTAATAGGATTCTCGGAGCAGGATATTATTGGCCTACTATGGAGCATGATTCTTGTGAGTTTGTAAAGAGATTATTTCCTTTTTAGCAACACACAGATCTAAGACATGCTCTTGCACAAGATCTACAACCCATCACAACACCATGGCACTTTTCACAATGGGGTTTTAATTTGATCAGTGAGATATACCATCCATCCTCTAATGTTCATACCTTCATCATCACCGCCACTGAATACTTCACTAAGTGGGTGGAAGAAATGCCACTCACTCAAATCATTGGTGTTAAGATATCCAAATTCATCCTATACTATATCCTCTACAAGTATGGAATCCCCTCCACCATCACTACCGATAATGGAAATCCATTCAAGAACAAGTGCATGAAATTCATATGTGAGACCTATCACATCCAATGTCATTGGTCCACTCCATATTACCCCCAGGGTAATGGTCAAGAAGAAGCAACCAACAAGACCTTAATCAAAATCCTCAAAAATATGGTTAACAACACTGGTCGAGATTGGCATATCCATCTCCATCCCGCCCTTTCGGCCTACCGCGCTTCCATCTGCACCCCCACTGGAGCCACTCCATATTCTCTCATTTATGGTGTTGAACCTATCTTGTTGATTGAAGTTGAAATCCCATCACTTCTCATATCTCTGAAGAATCTCATTAGTGATGAAGACACTCACGTTGCATGCCTGGCTCAGTTGGAACTCCTAGATGAAAAATGGATAAAAGTATATAATCATTTGCAAGCATATCAACATTGTCTTAGGAGAAACTAAAATAAGAAGGTTCATCCTCACCAGTTCAATGTTGGTGATCTAGTCCTTAAAGAGAATCAACGTAATCAGCAGGAACGAGACCAAAAAGGAAAATTTGAGGCAAATTGGCTAGGTCCTTATGTCATCACAACTAAATATGGTTCTAGAGCCTATAGGCTTACAATTCGAGAGGGATAACTCCTTGAAGATTCCATCAATATCATGCACCTGAAACGGTTTTACACCTAAGTCAAATGGGTTGTCCTTTCCTAAAAAAATACAAAAAATGTAAAATATTGTCAAAAATACAAAAAAATCCCAAAAATCCCAAAAATAGTAAAGAGAAATAATTCATCCTATGGTGAAAACCACTCTTCGTGGCACCTTGGATAAGTATGATAGTGAAAACTTGGAAAGAAGAACCATTCGTAGAGAGCTTAATCATTATCTACCTTGCGTCCTAGTTACTTTATCCATCCATCCATCTTATCCTTAGGTCCTATCTTGGCATCTGATCCTATCCTATCATCCAATCGATCCTATCCTATTGTCCCATCAACATCCCATCATCAGCCACTTGGTGTATCATGATTGAGCATTGGACCATCCATATCGGCTATCTAAAATCCTAAGCTTCTTACCCTTAATTTGAGCTTTTCATCGCATGTGCATCGTGTCTCATCCTTAGTCTTGTGTCCTCATTTAAGATCCTCCATCATGTCGGTCATCATTAGGTCCCATCTTGTCTTTGGTCTTTTTCGAACTACATTTCCCCTGCGCTTTGACGTAGGCAAGGTTGATCATTTGATCTGCCCTCTGCGAATTTTTCCATCCATTCTTTGTCATCTATCACAGTCTTCATCATCCTCTTTCCACTTTTATCCATGGTCTTTTGTTAAACTATGAGGGCTCTGTGCTTTCACATAGGCAAGGTCAATCTTCAATCAACCCCCAAGCCCCTAGGTCTTTAGGGTATGTATGTTTTTGAGTCAAGTCATCTTGTCATGTCATCAAGTATGTCCCTATCCTAGCTGGTGCTTACAAACAATGGTCATCACTATCATGAGGTTCAGTTGCTTTCAAATATCCTATGTCATGTCGATCATTTAGTTTAGTCTCCATCTTTGGTCTCAACAAGATGCATCCTTCCTAATAGACCACATCAATCCCATCCATCATTTTGATCCTGTGGCAAAGGATGTTTGAATTTGATTATGATATTTTGATTCTTTTGACATTTTGTTTATCATTTGAGCTCCCTATCATACCTCGTCAAGGTCGCAACGATCCATCATATCATGGTGCGCTTTGATTGGTAAACATAGGGGTGTATCTTGATCTTTTTATCTACTTGTTGTCTTCTTAGTTGTCCTGTGTAGTACCCACCAAGATCCATGTGGTCTTGTGTTATGTTGGGGCATCCTTTGTGTTTGTGGTTATCCCAATGTCTAGTGTGACAAAAGTCCTTGCAACTTTGGGGTGTTGGGATAGCCTTCTTGTTTGTTGTGTTTGTTTTATGCATAAGACACATATCTGCCTTATTTCCTCATACTCTGGCATCTTATGTCTTGTGCTATAGAAAAAATCAGTGCTCCTAAAATTGGAAAATAGCATTAGGACTACATTTCATACTTCATCTCATTGCATTGCTTTTATCCCCATCCCTTTCTCTCGCCTATGACTAGGGATTTTGGGTTGTGAAAAAATTCCCTTTCAATCTCCTTTTCTTCTTATGATTCACATGGTCCTGACAGATGAAGTTCCATGTCCACCCTCATTCATTCCTTCCATCATTTTGCATGCCCTTTTTTTCACTCATAACTCTCTTAGTTACATTTACATCATCATTTCATTGCACTATCATTGTCATTATCATCTTAATTTTTTTAGACTAATATAGATCTATTAGTCTAAGCATCTTAAGTTCATTATCATTATCATTATCATTTTAAGTTGTTTAGATTGGTCTTAATTGGTTATTCTAAACATCTCAATTCATTTCATCATTATCACATTGCATTATCCATATAGATTATTTAATGTTATCATTTTTAACATCCTAGTCCATCCCACATTGCATTGTCATTATCATATTCATTTTAAGTTGTTTAGATTGACATAGATTTTTTATTCTAAGCATCTTAAATTAGGTTCATTTCATTATCCTTTCATCACATATTGGTCCATCTCATCATATGCATCACATTATACACATACATTACATTTGATTCGCTCATTGCATCCCATTACATTCTCACATCACAATAATATATTCCATGGCATACATCCTAAAATAAAAAGCATACATATCATACATTGCCACCTGCATCATAAGCCATTAGCCCATAATCATATCATTCATCACATCCTACATCACAAATGTTAGACATCATGCATATCACATAGGTCATCTCATATGCATACATGCATAAAAATTATCCATCACATCTCATAATAAACACATCTATACATAAACGTCCATCACATAACAAATGCATAGCATAAATAAAGGCTTCACATCATAAATACAAACCAAAATATCCAGTCCATAACAGAGTCCATAATAAAGTCCATCATAAGTACATCATAAATACATATTTTTCTTGTTTGTCCATGATCATCAAATAAAATATAGGGACAAAGGGCCCATCAAAAAAGGGGGACCACATCAAGGAATAGGATGATCTCTGTATACCATATATTGTGGAACCTGTGGCCTCTATCCTTGTCCCCTGTCTATCCACCCTGTACCTGTCAAAATCTGGATCCTATCATCTTGGTACTCTATATCCTGTGCTAGCTCCATTTGACCTCTATGGGGAGTCTAGCACTGGTCCCCTATGTGGGGGTGTCTCTCAATAGCTACTAAATCGATGGGTGTGTGTCCCTACAGATTGGGATGATGCTAGCATCTATAAGACCACTCGGATGTACGGTGGTACATGACATGTCAGATCTGGAACCTCCATGAAGTAAGTCGCCATGTAGTAGCTCAAATCCCTCATGTACTCATCTCTCTCAACTGCCTGACTCCTTGTTGTGTCCCGGTCTGCTCTATACCTATCTCGTAATCCAGACAAGTCTCTCCTCTCCTACTCCCATAACTCTTGGGCCATCCTCATCGGCTCTATCTACCACTACATTTGTGTCATCTCCTCCACTGTCGCATCCCTCTCACTCTAGAGAGTTTGTACCTATCTCTCTACTATCTTTTCTCTCTCCAAAATCACCCATGAGTCTCCCATCGCCACCTCTACATAATTTGTCCTATCCCAGAGCTCATCTTGCTCCCTCCTCAACTAATCTCGCTCCCCCCTTAGCTCACTCCTCTCCATCGTCACCTCCTCTAGCTCCCTCCGGGTCTCTGCTAGCCTCCTCTCGATCTCATAGCTCACTACCACCAACTCATGTATCTCTCGTCCCACCTCATATGCTAGGACTCTGAAGTCCCTATCACCCTCACTCTGTGCCCTATCCACCTCTTCCTGTAGTCTCTCTCTCTACCTTTGACTCCCTGAGTCTCTGCTCTATGACTCTGAGTCTTGCTTGGGCTCCTGCCAATAATACTATTGGATCCTCAAGTGTTGGCAGTCCACCTAGTACCATCACTAGTGGCTCTGTGTGTATAACCTCCATTTCCACAGGCTGGTCCTACCCTCTTGCATCCTCCATCCCCACATCCTCCCTATCTCTCCTTTGTTTCCCACCTCCTCTCCCACCCCTTCGTTCCTGCAATCATAATCTCCTCTCATCATCCGAGCCAAAACCAAGTGCCCCTACAATTGGACAAACTCTTGTGATCCATTTGGGCCTATGCTCCACCCACCATGCATAATATCTCATAATCACCCCTACATCTATCTCTCCTCCTATCCTCCCTATATATGGTGTTAGTTGTACCTCCTCCCATCTCTATCTAGAAAAATCTATTGTGATAGGCTCCCCACAACCACTCTCGGGTAATCCTACAAAATCTTTGTAGCCCTGGTGGCGTATCCTATGTCACCTCGAATTTCCAAGTCATCTTGTCTTGTCGGTGGAGCTCTATGCTATGTCACTCCCTCTCGATCAGGTGACATACTGCACCAAAATATCCTAGGTGCCTCATCTCATCCTCTCTCCATCCTCTAAACCATCGTGTCATATATGGCCTCCATATAATCTAATCTCCCTACAAATCATCTAGCCTCCTCCATCTCTCCAAGTCCCTCACATTTGTATAGTGTAGACTACAACCATGTTCCATCCCATACCAATATGCTAATGGTAGCCTCTTGTCCTTCTCTCCCACTGTCAATATCCTTGGCCTAGCCACATTGATGTACTCCTAGGCCCAAACCTGCAATAGTGTCACATGCATCACACTGAGTCCTCCCCTATAACAAGCAATGTGAATGTCTTGATATAGCTGCCCAAGTACATATACACCCCATGTGAACTCTCCATCTCTCCTCTTGACGATATGTCATACTACCTCAATCATCTTGAGGCTAAAAAACCTCCCACTCCAGTCTCGCAATAAAATCCTGCTGATCAAACCACACAGGTACAATCGCAGTGGAGGTACCCCCAATCCCAAGCACCCATCAAAATCTAAGTTTTCCCCATAGATAGGTAGATCTCCTCATCCAAAAATTGCTCGCATTCTCCTCTCCTGCGCTCATCCCTAGCTCCAGGTCAAACTAACTAAGTGCCCTCCGATGGGCAGCCGTAGTATCCTCCACATGTCCTCTAAGGTCACTATCATATCCCCAGTTGGTAGATGAAATGTAGATGTCTCAGAACTCCACCTCTTTATTGATGCAGTCAATAGTGGTCGGTGTGCTCAAATGTTGGGGTACTCCAACATGTGTAGTAGGCCCGCCTGAGCTAAGGTTGCATGGTCCTCCTTGCCCATTGTTGTGATTGTCACCTATAACACTGTTGAATGTCTCTCCCAAGTGCACAACGTCTCAAAACTTTGCATCCAAATCGCATACCTTGTTAGTCGTCCTTCATTTCGTCCATTTCTATCATGCTTCCTTCTTCTATCTATCATTTTATCTCTTTTTCCTCTATTTTCTTTCTCCTCTCTTACCCAAGTTGTGCCCTTGGTGACTTCACCCCTTTTTTTTCTCTTTTCTTTGTCACATTCTCCCATTATAAGGTGAATCTATCCTCCCCCTTGTTATTCTTCTACTCGTTGCCCAAACAAGTGCCCATCTAGGCGAGTTTTACCTTTCGTGCGAGCTCGCCCATCGGCAAGTTCTCTTTTGGGCAAGCTCACCCGTGGCCAACTCTGCCCTTTGGGTAGGCGATCTCGCCCATCCCAGTCAGGTCGTTCTACCCATGGGTGGCGCCGCCCCTACGGCAAGCGGTCTCTCCTATTTAGGTGGGTTAGCTTGTTGAGCGGGCATCGTCACTCGTCGAGTGGGTGGCCCTACCCCTACGGCAGATGGTCCCACTTGTCCTGATGCTTTTTCTTGTCAGGCGGGTGGCGCCGCCCATCGGCTGGCCTATCCTGCCCATGGGGTGGGCAGGTTTTCCCATCCTAGGTGGATTCGCCTGTCTAGTGCATGACAATGCCCTTCTTCTGGCGGGTCCACCCATACAAAAGGTGGGCTCGCCTATTTCTGATGTTTTCCCTCCCTCAAGGGTGAATTTTCCTCTTAAACAAGCAAATTCACCTTTGTTTTAGTCATTCTTTCCATGAGCGATTTTGGCTCTTTGGATGGGCAATTTTGCTCATTTGTTGAAACCCATTTCTCATCTACCTATATTCTCCTAACCCAAAAGGTCCCAGATATGCTAAAAATTATAAAAAATTAACTGAAAATCACACAGAGGGGTTTTGGCGCTAACCTGGCGGGGCAGTGCATGCTGGTAGTAGAAATCTCACACCTCCTTCCTCGACGGATGATCTCATCATCCCCAAAATTCTCGTCCTCGCTTGCCATGTCAGCTCTCCTCATCGATTTCTTCCTCTCTCTCTCTCTTCCTCACTCAACTTCCAACTATGCAAATGGTGAATAGTAATTTCTAAAATTACTATTTATCCCTCTTTTTAACCTTTTTAAATTTTGGGTATTTTTACCCTTTATTTAAACCTCTTTTTGATCTAATTAATCCTCTATCTTCTGTGGGCCACCATTTGCACCCCATTCGTTCAATTTCCTTCATTCACAAGCCACTTTTTTGGGTTTTTTGAGCTCTACCGCGTGGTACCCTTCGTTTCTCCATATCAAAAAGTCACCCAGGGCCCCTTTTTCTTCCCCATTCACCCTCTCAAGGGGGCATACCCTATCATTTTCCTCCATTCCTCCATCTTATCCATTTTCACACTACATTGGGGCATCTTCATTCATTTTCACCCATTAGTCAACTCACACCAACTTTCCCACACCAGGGCATCATTTTTCTAGTCCATTTCTTCTATTGAGTCGTATGCATCTTATTTTCTTCAAAACACTATTATTCTAATAGTATTTCGAAGAGGGGAAAAATATAGACATCCAAATTTTCCCTCTCCCATAAGGTCAAATTTGTCCCCTTTATTCATCTATTTCGCCTTTCCCATCAATATTAATTAAATGATTTAATTAATTAATATTTCCCCTTTTCCTAATGTTTCTAAAGTATTTAATTTAAATAATTAAATGCTTAACTTTCATCCCCTTTCTTCTCTAAATTAAATAAATACCCCTATTTATTTAATCTAGTCATTTACCTTTCTGAATTTAAATCAATTTTAAATTCACGATTTTCTCTCTTCTTGTCCCATCCTCCATAACCCTTTCTTAATCTGGATTAATTTAATTAATCTTTGATTAGGATGTGCACACCTTTAATCAAAATTAATGTCACATCCTCCATCATAACCCACTTGTCTTAATCCTCCATTAATTACTTTAATCACCTATTTGCACAACCTAATTACTTGATTAGGTCACCTTAATCCCCCATACCATTTATGACATACCCTCAAGTCAACTATCATTAAATGACTTCTCATTTTGGAGAAGGCAACTCATCCCAAAGTGAATTTTTAATTCAAATTTTATTCTTCCAAGGTCTTTTAAGGAATTTTTAATTCCTCAAAATTCAAATCACCCACATGGGGACAAAGACCTCCTTTATGAGGAGATCTTGTCCAATCCCAAGGTACAAGGAAGTACCTCCACATCATGTCCTTATTTCCACATCACCTGCCACATGTCAAGATGTGAGGGATTGTGAGTTCTCAACTCACCCTATCCATTGATCTTGACCAAGGTGGTTGCATCTAGACCATTCATCCTTTAGAGGCCTTTCCCTTAAAATTAGAGGATTTTCCCTCATTATGCATCATTCACAACAACATTCAACATTCACTCAACTCATGCAACTTTGAACTCTCAAGAATTCAAGCACTAGCACTCATCCACCATTGCTACAACCTTCAAACTCATTTTGCATCCATATCAAGCATCTATCCAAATACCCACTTGCATCATTGAATTCCCCATCTCATCTACATCATTTTGCATATAGTTTCATGCTATTTTCCATTGAAAGGAGCACACAATCAAACAAATGAATAGGGCCAACCAACCAATCAACTTGGACAAGGTAACTCACTTGATTTAGCTTTGTTTTGTTCAAGTTCAACTTTAACTCAAGCCTAATCTTGAGGTGTTGTTTATTTTTTTCTTGTTTGCAATTCTTTTGGTTTTGCATTTTAGACTAGGTAAAAATACCTACACACAGTGTGCAATAGGTATCTTTGAACTCCCAGTGAAGATGTATCACCAAGAGTGACTAAGTTGAGAGACTAACATGCCTATACTCAATGTAAGCATCAAGATTGATGCCTTGTTGTTCCTGAGTTGGAACCAAATGATGTGGATTTTTTGTCTGTAAATGCCTTCCATCTATTTTCATTTCATTTCCATTTTGGATGCTCTTTCTTTTTCTTGTTTTACTTTGCGTATTTGTAAGTAAACTATTAAAAATTGATTGGTCTCTCCTTGTAGAAAACATTTATTTATGAGCCATCGAATAGAATCTCAACCAAAAAAGTGATGAAACATCCTTATTTTGATGAGCTTGACAAATCTCAATTTTGATTTGAAACCATTATAAAAGAGCGTGTGAAGCTTAGAGAGGGAATCTCAAGTCACTCATTTGAAGTTAAACTCATCATGAGCACCTATAATTTAGACATTATAAGATAATCTCGAATGTATGAGTGACATTATAAATGATTTGTTAGAACGAACTACCTGAGGCATTGTGCCTATGGTGCAGGGCACCTGGGCCTTCATTTTGTAAAAAGGATTTAGTATGTAGTTTCTTTATGTTTAAGGTCATGTTTTTTTTTTGAAATAAGGTCTTTAAGACCATGTTGCAATGTTTTGGGTCAGTTTTGGTTAGGAGGAGTTATTTTGAGTCAATTTGGTAAAGTTGCAAAAACTGTACATTTGGAGGATTGAATAACAAAGATTCACTATCTTTCATGTTTTCATACATTGAATTTTGCTGCTACAACAACTTGTACGTCTTGGTATGGCCTGGAAGTGCTCATTTGTGCATTGAAATTGATGGAGGAGTGAACTAGCTTTCATTTTCATCTTGTCTCATTTGATTTCATCAGGATTTGAGTGAGTTATAGTGTTTTGATAGCCATCTCTGCATCAATATAACTAGCATACAGTCTAACTTATTATAAAAACTTTATTTATGAAAAAAAATCAACCTAATGATTATATATCAATATCAATATAGCATACAGTCTATTGAAACATTGGTAATGAGATTTACTAAAATATTGAAATTTATTGCTGCCCTCAAAAATTTGTAATTCAAGCAACATTATCCCTTAACAGTCCAAATTACAAAAGGGAAACAATATTTGATGACCTGCTACTCAGATACCATGTTAGTTATGGGAATTTTTTCTAAGGCATCAAGATCATGTAGGGAACCTCTACAATAACCTCTCTCAGTTTTTGTTATCTTAAAGTCATTTTTTCGTGGTGTCCAATTTTGACTTGATGGAAAAAGTGTCAATTGCAAGTAATGTAAAGTTGCAAAGTGGTGCAACTTTCGTTCTGCAACTCGTGTGACCAAAAAAACTATTTCAATGCATCCATATGGGTATATTTACACTAGGCATGGTCCTTTTTCATACCCAAACATGTGGAATCATTTTGAGCTACGTTCAACTGACTCGATCCCTTAAGGGTCTAAAGTGCAAAAAGGCAACAATCTTTGACGATCTATTACTCGAAAATTGTGGCACTTAAAAAATCTCTATTTGAGCTTAGGGGATCACATGGGGCCCCTCTACAATAACCTTTCTCAAATTTTTTTATCTTGAAGTGGTTTTTCCGTGGTGTCCAGTTTTTACTTGACGAAAAATTGTCAAATGCAAGTAGTGCAAAGTTGCAAAGTGTTGCAACTTTCATTCTGCAACTCGTGTGACCAAAAAAACTATTCCAATGTGTCCAAATAGGTATGGTTACACTAGGAATGGTCCTCTTTCACACCTAAACACATGGAATCGCTTTGAGCTACGTTCAACCAGATCGATTTCTTAAGAGTCCAAAGTGAAAAATGACTGCAAACTTCAGCATGTTGTTACTTAGATACCACGATGCTTAGAAACTTATCATCTAATCCTATGAGATAAATTTGGGCCCCTCTACAATAACCTTTCTTGGTTTTTGCTATCTCAAAGGCATTTTCCTGTGGTGACAAATTTTCACTTGAGGAAAAAGTTGTCAAATGCAAGTAGTTGAAAGTTGCAAAGTGGTGCAACTTTAATTCTACAACTCATGTGAGTAAATGGATTGTTCCATCGTATATGAATAGATATTTTTATGCTAGGAATTTTCATCTTTCTCACCCAAAGACGCGGAATCGCTATGAACTACATTCAACCGGGTCGATCCCTTAAGAGTCCAAAGTGCAAATGGTTGCAAACTTCAACATGTTGTTACTTGGATACCGTGATTCTTAGAAACTTTTGTTCTAAGCCTATGGAATCATGTTGGGCCCCTCTACAATAACCTCTCTTATTTTTTCGCTATCTCAGAGGCATATTCCCATGGTGGCAGTTTTTACTTGGGGAAAAAGTTGTCAAATGCAAGTAGTTGAATGTTGCAAAGTGGTGCAACTTTTGTTTTGTAATTCGTGTGACCAAATAGACTATTCCAACGTGTTTGAATAGGTATTTTTATGGTAGGCATGGTCTTCTTTTGCACCCAAAAAAGTGTAATCGCTCTGAGCTACATTCAACTAGATCGATCCCTTAAGAGTCCAAAGTGCAAAATAGCTGCAAACTTCATCACATTGTTACTTGGATACCATGATCTTTAGAAACTTCTCATCTGAGCCTATGGAATTATGTTGGGCCCCTCTACAATAACCTCTCTTAGTTTTTTCTATATGAGAGGCATTTTCCTGTGGTGGTGAATTTTCACTTGGGGAAAATTTGTCAAATGCAAGTAGTTGAAAGTTGCAAAGTGGTGCAACTTTTATTCTGCAGCTCGTGTGACCAAACAAACTATTCCAATGCATTCAGATGGGTACATTGACACTAGGAATGGTCTTCTTTCACCCTCAAACATGTGGAATCACTCTAAGCTACGTTCAACCGGCTCGATCCCTTGAAGGTCCAAAGTGCAAAAAGGAAGCAATCTTTGACACGCTATTACTCAGAAACTGTAACACTTACGAACTCTACATTTGAGCCTATAGGACCACGTTGGGCCCTTCTACAATAACCTCTCTCAGTTTTGGTTATCTCAGAGTCATTTTTCCATGGTGTCCAGTTTTCACTTGATGGAAAAAGTGTCAAATGCAAGCAGTGTAAAGTTGTAAAGTGGTGCAACTTTCATTTTGTAATTCATGTGACCAAAAAAACTTCTCCAACGTGTCTCGATAGGCATTTCTATGCTAGGCATGGTCCTCTTTCACACCCAAATATTTGGAATCACTCTGAGCTACGTTCAACCGACTTGATCTCTTATGATGGCATGCAAAACAATCGAAAAGAGAAACATACACACGACTGTTGAGAAGTTCAAGTTTTCCACACAAAAAGCATATGATCATCCTCAAGTTTAGCAAGCACAAGACATTTTTTTATTATCCTCCTTGCCCTTACAACAATATACAACCAATTGTAAATGCGTACAATGGTGGAACTTTGAAACATTTTATTTTTCCTCAATTAACAACTTTAGTTGTGAAGAATTTTGTCATTTTCATTTGAAATGATTTGCTATGCTTGAAAATTGGAGTCTAAGAGAAACAAGTGATGCTCTCATGCACATTTATTATTTGGTGCGATAAATAAAGTTTCCACTACCGAGTCCATTTCCTAATTGTATTATAAATTATAACTTCCTTTCTCTCGGGTCCATTTCCTATACAAGAAATAATATTGCAAAAAGTTGACATATAAATCTTTCAACGTGTTTATATGGTGTTTGTATGATAATGTGTCAAGAAGTTAGCTACTTCATCTACTATGAATATTATTTTTTGCAATTTTTGTGAATATTATGTATCCTTTGCTTAATTGAGTTGTTCCAATCAAAGGATTAAACATATTGGAATCTTTTTATGAAAATTTTCATGGAATACCAATTGAAAATATTTTTTTTGCTTTTAGATAAAGCATTTCATGGAACTCTTTGGATTAAACTGAATTGAGATATGTAAGAACAAGGGAGAATTAGGAAATACATTGCTCAAGGATCTTAAATAAGCCTTCTCTTCCATTGCAATTTTGGGTGGATTATTACTTTCAAAGTATTGGGAATGCTTTGCCTATTTTCTAGTTGGTAGTTGTCATTCTAGAAGGTTGATCTCTTGATATATTGTATACTCATTCTTAATCAATTATCAAGTTAATAATTAGTGCATTTATTTACAGTTAATCTTTTCTTTTCAATTTGTGCAATTTTGGAATTTGTAACTCTACTAGTATTCCTAGAAATATTGAAGTTGTTTAGCATCGACTAATAAAGTTGTTTAAAACCAATCAATTAATATTCAAGACAAACCATGAAGGACAACAATGATCAATACTAGGGCTAACCAATTAATAAGTATACATGTGAATAAGTCAAACGTGTACATGTGAATAAGGGAAGCACAAGTACTCAAAAACACGTAAGCCTTGAAGTATACACACGAATACATAGTATACATAAATTAATACAAAGTATGTGCATGAATACAAGATATACACATGAAAACACTTAAGTCACAAAGTATACATTGGAATACACGTAAGTCACAAAGTATACATATGCAAGTTGTAAAGTATACACTTGAATACACATAACTCATATCTATGAACCATGGATTTATAATACAAATATGGACACCATCGATAATAAAAAAATTATTAACCAAATATCCATGTAGGCATACATCAATAAATGCCAATATAAGTATAAAATATAGGTACAAAATAGCCATATAAGCTTACAAGAATGCCATATAGGCATGCAATTTTAAATATATACAATACAAAATATGTACAAAAAAGCCATATAGGCATACAACAAAGGGCTCTAGAATAAAAAGTCATCACTCTCCATACTCTCAAAATAAACTCTTTCCCTTTGCTTGTCGATCGGATGGCAATACGTCTGTCACTCATTTATGCTGCGGTCGAGGAGTGCTCCTAGTGCTCCTCCTAGGGTTTAGTTCTTGGTCAAGTCTTATCTATTATAATAAGAAGTAAAGACATTAATATATAGAAATTACATTGAAAAAATGATATATTTAACAAAATAATCACTTATTGCCATTTGATGATTTGATGATTTGATGATCTGATGATCACTCTCCATGAGGGAAATATTCAAATGACCATGTTGAGGCATGCTGAAGCCCTGTATAAACCATCCAAATAGAAATTAAACTATGAATCAATAATGGTTTGGTTTTTCACTAACATATATAACAATGAATGTAAATTTAAATTTAGTAAATTGCTTCATACCCCCCCTATCAAAGCCATTGAGGATTCTATAGCAGATGAAACACTAATCTCCATTGCCCTCTAAACATTAAGAGGTGTTTCCACTTGCAACAACTTAAAATAAAACAACAAATTATTCAATCTCGGAAACTACAATAGTGATCCACATCATGACTTATAATGTATGAGATAATAAACAAAAAAAATAGTACTTATTAAACTATATATTTTCTACTATCATGCTTACTATTTTCCCTATCCATATCTTGTTTGAAAGCATATTTTTTTAGGCTTTTACCCATAGCAGCAAGTCGGTGAACCGTTTGATAAAATTCTTTCATAGACATGTATGATAATTGTGGTGGCATAGAGAAGGTCATAAACTATTTGAAAAAAATGCCTCAAAATGGGGTCTCATGGTGATGGAATTCCATTACAAACAAATGCACATCATGACATTCCATCACCATAAGACCGCATTTCTTTTAGACATTTTTTCAAACAGTTCATTGCCTTCTCTATGGTATTATTGCTTACTATTATGGTATTATTGCTTACCATCCATAGTTTGTTGGAAAGCACCTATTTTAGGCTTTTAGCCATAGCAGCAAGGAAGTGAATAGTTTGATAAAATGCTTTGGTACACATGTATGGAAAATGTGGTATCATAGAAAAGGTGGTGATCTCTTTGAAGAAATGCCTCGAAGAAATGCCTCGAAGAAATGTGGTATTATGGTGATGTAATGTCATTCCATCACCATGAGACCACATGTCTTCGAGGCATTTTTTCAAACTACTCACTGCCTTGTCTATGTTATTGCTTATTATTATGCTTTGATAGATTTTTTCCAAGCATCCATAATTTGTTGGAAAGCACCTTTTTTAAGATTTTAGCCATAACAACAAGGAAATGAACAATTTGATAAAATTCTTTAGTAGACATGTATAGAAAATGTGGTAGCATAGAAAAGGTGGTGAGTTGTTTGAAAAATTGCCTCAAAGAAATTGGTTCTCATGGTGATGGACATCACCATGAGACCATATTTCTTTGAGGAATTTTTTCAAACAACTCATTGCCTTGTGTATGCTATTGCTTACTATTATTTTTTCATATATTCCTTCCAAGCATCTATAGCATAGAAAAGGTAGTGAACTATTTGAAAATATGCCTCAGTAAAAAGTGGTCTCATGGAACACCATGATGAGAAAATGCAATTGAAAGCTGCTCCTAATTATTACTTAAATGCTATGTGAATTAATTGCATCACCGCTTATATTGACTTTCTAAACAACTATATTATAGTTGAAATTTTGTCATCTATCAACATCTAGTTATTAGTTATGGAATGTGAAGTAATTCTTTGAGTTTGAAATATGTGCAATGCAACATAATCAACAATATGAATATAAACTACACAAATCTATTAAGTACAATTCATTAGTTAAACTCTTTATTCTATTACCTGTGTGTAGGTTTGACTAAATCCACTGGCATTGGGAGATGTTTCTTGAATTGGATCATTGTTGGGTATCATTGGTGGGTTTTGATCATGATTGAAAAGTAACTCTTGATAAATGCTGATTTGATCATCAGAGGAGATGGAAACATCTTCAAGGTGCTCATTGATGGGTAGTCGTGATTGATCTTTGAGATGTGATGACTGATCTTTGAGATGGGGTGATTGGTTTTGTTGTTGATTTTATTGATATTCGACCTCTTGATATTGAAGATATTATTCTTGATATAGTTGTGGAGAGAACTCAATGCTTTGATGCCATGGTTCAACCAATGGAAGAGTGTATTGATTTTGGGGTGGAGATGTCTCTTGGTGATATGAATCAATGAGTTTTTTGAGTGTAGCAATTTTGTTTCGTAAGATTTGACCTTGACATTCTTGATACCGTTGACTTGGTTGTTGAGCAAGCATATTTGGCATGTATACTTGTTGTGTTTGCATGGAATCATGGATGGATTGATCTTGAATTTTTTTTGATTTGGTATGATGTTTAGATTTGGCATTATTGGTTGATATTGAACATTGTTGTGATTAGGAAACACATTGCTTGGATTTAGGTAACTTTGATTTTGCACGGGGTTACCTTGACTTGGATCAATACATGGAGTTGTCAACATATTTCCTAGATTTTGAACAACATTGGTGGGACTTGCAAACATATCTATCCCAAAGTTTAACAAGTATGGATTTGATATGTTTATGTTTGGTAAGCTTGGATTTGGTACAATCACATTTGGCATGTATGAATTTGGTGGGATAATATTGTTTGGAAGAAGACTCATGCATTGATTGTTCGGTTGATAGATTTGTAGGTTTTGACTTTGATTCAAATCTATCATAGGAAAAGATGTTCCAAAATTCAGATTGGGTATACTCACATTTATTGTATCATTGAAGTTTGTAGGAGATAATGATGTCATGTATGTATTGTATAAATGTGAGTTTTGGTAATCAATTGGCATTGCGAGACTTGAATAGTTTGGTTGACTTGGATTACTCATGAAGTATGAATCAAGTTTATATTCCATGTTTTTCTTATGTTTTGACCTTGTTGCAAAAGTGACCCCTAAGGTTTTTAGGGCCAATAGTGAGATGAAAGATGAAAGGGTGAGTGATATGGGTGTTTGAACTTTTAGGAACTCTGGATCAATATTAGACTTTAGGATTTGATTTTGATTGGTTTTGATTTTGATGATGAACTTGTAAACTCTAAGATTTTGGATGTGACCTTAGGATTTACTTGTTCAAAGAGGTGCTAATTTAACTAGAGGTATGAGAAATGATGCATTCTCACACTCCTAACTAAACAAGGTGATTTTGATTTGGTTTAATGATGTACCCAAGTCTAGATTATGATGTTTCAAAAGTTCTAAAAGTTGTTTGGTGGGATGGAGATGATAAATGTTTGGGGATGGATGAAGTGATTGATTTTGATCCTAGATGAACCTAAGAGGACTTTGTTTACAGGACCAAGGTAGTGAAGAACATGCTTTTCCCTAAGAGCATTTCAAACCAAAAGACCAATGTTTGCATGATAAACAATATGACCAAAAGATCACAAGCACATGTGTGGGGTTCAATTGGAGTTAATCTTGATTAATAAATTTATTTTACCACATCCACTTCTTACTTAGTTTTTTCAAACTAGATGTCTATGTCTCAATTCCTTTTCATCCCACAAAGTCTATTATGTGAAAATCAAGGATTCAAGGGCATAGATAAACAATATGACCAAAAGATCACAAGCACATGTGTGGGGTTCAATTGGAGTTAATCTTGATTAATAAATTTATTTTACCACATCCACTTCTTACTTAGTTTTTTCAAACTAGATGTCTATGTCTCAATTCCTTTTCATCCCACAAAGTCTATTATGTGAAAATCAAGGATTCAAGGGCATAGTTTCCTAGGTTGACTTTAGAGAGAGAAAATTGTGATTAAGTCCAAATACTTAGAAGCCTCTAAGGATGAAATCCCTAGGGCAAGCATGAGCACTTGAATTCGTCAAAGGTATTTACTTCCCCTAAAGGGTTTGAAATTTGATGATCATGCTAAAAAATTTTTTTTCTAATTTGTTTAAGATCCAAGCAAAGTGTTTTTTATTCCAAGAATATGCACAATCCTAAGATGAAGAGACAATATTTGTTGGGTTCACACTTGGACGAATCCAACTACGCTTACTCTTAGTGGATGATTAGATGTTTGACCACATAGGCTCCCCCTTATAGTGCACTCACTTCTCAGTCAACCAAGCATCAGTACCCATGAGTCTCCCATGGCATACTTCTCATTTCTATTAAAAGCCGTAAGAATGAGGGGTGGCTTCAGAATGACTGTTCTTGCACCAACAAATAGTTTAAGATTTTTGCCTTTCTAAACAAGGGCTTTTAATGCGGGCATTCCATTCATGGGGGACCATCCATGCGGCAAGAGACCATTACTGCCCTTCTTGTTGGAATTATCCTCATGATAGTCAAAGTTTCCTCGAGTACCAACACTTATATACCATCTGGAAGTCACTTGGCTTTAGCATATTATCGGTTGGGTCATTCCCTGGGGTGATTACTTTTTCCCACCAGGCAGGCCCTCTAAGATAGACAAAAGCAATCAAACATATTCGTAGTTCAATTGATCTTTATTGAGAAACAAAGAGAGAACACTCACGATATGATCCACTCACACTGGCAAGAATTGTTCAATTTTAAACCCAAACTTGAAGTGTGTAGGTAATTTTTTAGGCAATCAACGTCACTAGGATGCTTTTGGTTCTCAAGATTTTTGTGAAGTAAAAAAGAAGTGCATACACATTCGAGTGATGCTAATTGTGAAAAAGATTACAAAATAATGAAGGCACAAGTTCGTTTTAAGCCTCAAAGCAATGATGAGTTCGTTTTAGACAACAAAATGAAGTGTGAATTTGTTTGTTCATTTTTTTTAGACCAAATCAAAATCTAGTATGTTTCTCAAGTTCAATTTTAATCCAACTTGAAAAATATCAAATCAATGATTAATTTTAAACCTCAAAAAAAAAAAAAGTGAGGTTGTTTAAAACAGAAAACGAGAGTAAAAAATGGAAGCTCTAGATTATTACAAGAAGCATTAAAAAATGCTTTTTCAAGTCTTAATTTTGAATTTTCCAACTTCAATTAGTTTGCCTTTGTTCAACTCTGATGCTCAACTCCAACGCCAACCTATAAATAGTTCAAAGTTATTAAGAATAAAATGACCCACCAAATTTCTTATTTATCAATATGTTAAACATAAAATAAAAATTAATAGTAAATAACAACTATCAATAAAATAAGAAGACAACCCATGACTTCTTTCCATTCAAATTCCACATCATCAAAGGCTTGTACATATAGCCGAAGATAAAATAAAATGTCAAACTCCAAATTACGGCAAATGATAGTTAATGATAACGATTCTAAATCTCTCACAACGATTTTAAATCTCTGCTATTATCATTCAATAACCACGTCTTTGAATCATTATGTATTAACAACAATTCCAAACAATCAAACACAACTGCTTATGTTTACGGTGAGATTTCCAATTAAAAGGAATCAGTTTTCAAATACATTTGGATTATGTAAAACATCAAGGATAATATATCTGGATTATGCAAAGGATTTTCTAAGTCTTCAAAACACATACTTATGAAGCATTCTCTGAGAAATCACAAGAACACACTCATAAAGAATTCTTTTAGAAATCACAAGAGTACATGATGAATAAGAATTTGTATCGTGCATCATAAAAAAATGATGATTTATGCCATAACCAAATGCGTGATCTAAATGAACTATGTAAAGTGATCAGTTTCAAGTCAATTCCACATTTACTTGCATTTAATTATTTACTTCAAAAGTACGAGTATCAAATCTCAAACTGAGAGCTATCATATGAAGAACTTTTCCTGTGAGACTAATTCATGTGTAATTAATTTGTCATCTGTCACCACTTTGGGGCAAGGATTACGGTTACAATATTGATCAACTGTAATTTTAATTAAAAACAAAGGACAGAAAATCACACGTTGATTCATTTGTAAGAACAACAGAATCTCAACCTGCATATACTTGTCAGAATAAGCAACATGATGTTAATATCATCAATCGATTTACTTTCTCATGCAAACAAAAATTCTAATAAATTCTATTACTTGGAAAATGCAACCACATTAATATTTGCATTGAAAAAAAAATGTACGCTATGATTACGTTCAAAAAAGTTAATATTCATAGGCTTTATTTATACTAGTAAAGAGGTTTGGTCCTGTACCTTCTCTCTTTTGATTTGCAGTCCTAAAGATCACCACATTACCTGACATGTACCACCCCCAAATCTACAGCGTCATCCTTTGGAGGGTGAGATGATTTCTTTGTTGATTTCTACAATAGCCATATTGATGAGAAAAACGACAATATTAATAACAAATGTTGACAATTGCACTTGCCATTCCCTCCTTTTCAACCTTGATTTAACATCATGTCAAACTCTCATTATCTGAAGGAAGTAAAGAAAAAGTTAAATTTCATCACATTCTCTAATAGTTCCATAGAATAGGCCCAATTTCCAACAAATTTACTAGATCGGTCAATCCTTATTTTGGCATTTGGAGCCCCCGCTTTGGCTACATTCATACAATCTAAACCTTTATTTAGCTAATTATTTGCTCAAGAAAGCGGCTTTGCTTGACTAAAGCAACCATTGTATCATACAATTGTTCAACAATTACACACATATAATATAAAAGTGAGATTTAGCATGTCTTTTAAATCTATCTTGGTAAAAAAAACACCCAAGATAAAATGGCAATCTGCTTAGTGATGTTGCTCGATATTTGGGCTTGGCCTAATCATCATCCTATGCACACAGACGCTTTTACAACAGCTGATCCTAAAAAGAAAGTGACAAACCCAACACAAGAAAGTGAGGTTGGTTCTTTTTGCAGGAAAAAAGAAGAAGAGTGATTTAAAATAGACATCATTAATGTCGCATTAATCGATGTGGGTAGAAATACAGACTTTACTATCCCCAGCTACGATATTCAAGGGACAAAGACTTGATAGTGCAAGGTAGCATTTAAGATTTACAATTATGATGAATTTTCAATGCCACCTCTAGGGGAAACATACCAGTAGCCGTCAGGGCTAACTTTGCGCATTTGTACATAGTGCAAAATAGGTCCAATTTCAAATTTTTTTTTTTGGGCTTCTTCATAAGTGAGCTAGGACCTTAAAAAGAAAATTTTGGATTCTGGATATTCAAAAAGCATCTTGTAGAACCCGTAAAGCAAAAAGTGTTCAAAAAGGGTGTTTTAAAACTTTTGCCCCATACATCTTTACCACTTCACCAGTACCCGTTCATTAGAAAAAAAATAAAAACTCACAAATATTTAATGTGTTTTCAATAGTTAAAAAGGTGTTTTCAATAGTTTTCAATGTGGGATTAATTTTTTTTGTCAACTACACATTCAGTAGTGAACATATATTGGTGTAATTTGTAAATTTTTATTGGCATAAATAAAACAATGTAATGACTAAATGTAAACGGTTATTGGGGGGTCAGGTGAACATGGAGTGAACAGGTATTGGATCGTGGGCGGCAATTGGGGGTTTTCCCCTACTGGAATAAACCTCGCGCATGAAGGAAAGAATGACTGTGTTTGTCAAGGGCTGCAATAAAGAGATCAAGTGGTGAGTCAAATGAATGACTGAGTCGATGTTTAAATTTGCAGTGATTCTATCACCATTGATTATATATACCATCCTCTTTTCTTGATTTCTTAAAGAACATGATTTTTTGCCATACTATAGATCTTCCTTCACCCATGCACATTTTTTGTTTAGGTTGAGCATTTAAAAACCAAAACACCTAAGATCATTAAAATTCCAAAAACAGGTAATATGTTCACTTTAAAAAAAAACCGATCTCAAGCTTGGGTTCTTAATGAGAATGCAATGCTAAACTAACCAGTTGGATAAAGTGCATTTTGTTTAAACAGACTACCTAAACAATTGTTAGAAAATAGATATGATATGATATGATCAACTAATCTAGATAAAGCGACAATATGATATGATCATATCAACTATATGATACAACCATATGTGATATGTTAATGTTATTTGAAGAAAAAGTGATTTATTTTTACCAAAGGTGACTTCCTGTCAACCTTATGTGATGGCTCATAATGCAAAGGTGATTAGATGTTGTTCAAATGTGATTTTATGTTGCTCGAATGTACTCCGCTATATCAAATCTGCGAAACTTAGAGATAGGGTAAAATAAAACAATGTATAAATTCTCAATAATGCAATGAAATGAATAATTACCCTGAAGCGAGTGACAGGGCAACACAATGATATAAAGTCAGAAGTAAAATATGTAGGTAAAGATCTTCACAAAATATAACGCGTGCTTTACCAAACTAAGAATGAATCTATTAAATGATTTTTTTTCTATCAAATGTTGAATTAATTCACAATAAGACCGATTAGACGTAGAATTTTATAATAGTATGCTTACAAGCCACTGACAGAGACTGAAAATAGTTCACAAACATCCCTTGAAAAATACGGTATTCTTAAATAAATTTGTTAAACAATGATTTGTGACCAGCGAACAAAGTTTTGTAAAACAAAGTTACCAATGAACAAAATTCTAAATCTAAATGAGCGAACAAAGTCAATGCTATCTTAATGTTGATTACACGAAGAAGAAACAATCAAATTTTGAAAGAAAGGCTTAGATATCTTCAAACAACCCAAATCAACATATAAGAGAAGCGATTTATAGTATTCACGATCAACCTTACTTAAGCCATCCTTCTAGTGTCATAATGTGGATGCCTTTTCTGCATTTTCTCAAAAATAAACAAACATTAGTATTGTTAGTCTAATTAAGCAAACCAAATAGAGCATCCCTATGAGATACTTCATCATGCTTCATATGCAAACAAGGAAATAAGAAATCAAAACAACTAAATCAAAGCACATGAAGACATGATCAAACCCTATCCCATAGTGGGATGGTGCCCCTTATGATGTGGAAATGATGCCTTTTCACATCCCCTGATAAGCAAGAATGCCAAGATGCAAGTGATGATAATGCAAATGCTTAAGATTGTAGATCAAGTTGTGTCCAAAATGAGAAGAAAATCCTCATATTTATAGATGAGATTGCAAGAAGAAGAGGAAAAATGGATGAATGTGGGATCATTCAACATCCAATGGCCAAGTGTCATTTGTCAAGATGTGAATGGAAGAAGATTGAACACATTTTGATGAATGTGCACAATAAATAATATTGGGTGGATTTTGAAATTTTGAAAGTTGGCTTGTTGGAGAAAGAGTCTTAAATGCCAAGTGGGAGACATGTAAGAGACAATGTAAGAGGAGTTAATGCCAAGTTGGAGGGGACAAGTCATTTGGAGGGATTTTTAAATTTAAAAGAATATTCCATATTGATTCCCTTTTGAAAGTAATTAGAATAAATAGTAAATCAAATAAATTGATTTATTGTGCAAGTGGCAAAATCTAGAAAATTGGAGTGATTATGATTAGCATTAATCGTGATTTGATTAAGATGAAGATTATTTGATTTTGACTTTTGACTTAGATACTTGGATTTATTTAAATCAAATGGGAGGAATTTGATGCATTTGTAATTTAATTAAATAAATTTGATTTATTTAATATTAGATGCATGATGTTAATTTTTCATGTCTACAATTCCACATAAGCCTGCTAATCTCATCACACTTGGCACCCATTTTGAGTGTCGGTGGAGGCATTTCTGTCGGGGATACCCATGCAGCATGCAAACGTCTGCATGACATGCTTATGTCCCTAATAGATTCCTACGACTAGAATTTGTAGAGACGTTACACTTCCTATTGGAAGTCGAAATGTAACGCCCCTCTTTGGCTGGTTGACCCGAATATGGTCGTTTTTCATTCATCTTCTTTATATTCATCTATTTTCAAGCTTGACCATTTCATTCACTCAAACACAAGCTTTGACCATTCACCTCAAGCATTGCAACAACATTTCACACTTTATAGCAGCAATCTATCACTCCATCACTTCAATAGCGTAAGTGCAAGATGAATCCATTACCAAAGAGGCTTGAGTTCCTCTCATCTTTCTCCTCCACTAGCCTTAAGCACTTTGGATAGAGGTGGTAAGCTCCTCTTATCTTCTCTATTATTTGGTTGAGTAAGCGCGTACTATTTTGTAGTATTTTTGGTGTACTTTACTTGTATTATTTATCTATCGCTTTATTTCTATATTGTGTAAAATTTGGTTGTCTATGGAGATGGAAACACCAAAATGGGGGTTTGATTGAGGCAGACCCCTAAACAACCTCCCAACATTTTCCTACTTTTTTTGTGTACAGGTGGAGAGATCCTGGAGCAAACTGGCGAAAAGATTGTTGTGTGAGATCGTCTTTGTCACCCTTGTGGTAATCTACTTTCTTTATCACGTTCATATTTACATTTTGTACTTCTTAATCTTATTTTTCACTTCTCAAAACTCTTAAACTAGGTTGTTAGTCTACCTTTTAAAAGTTAAGTCTTATCTCTTTAGTTTTCTAGCCGTACGGTATGCCAACGCACCTGTGAGACGCTAGTGCACCACACTATCATCCTAGAACCGTGCTTCTATCCTCTGACATAGAACTATCTGAGATAAAGAGTTGACTCTAAAGATTGACTCACCTAGTCTCCTTTCAACTCTTGGGTTTGCAGAGTGATTGAAGGACCCATAGTTCTCATCATTCTCATCTTGCCTATCCTAACCTTCCTTTAAATTGAGGTAAGTTAGGGAAGCCATACTGCTCTTGGTCTTTCATGACCTAGGGCCTTGCAGCAGTTGGTCCTCCTCTTACATTTTTGGTGAACCCAACATAAACCAACGTCTACCCATTTGTCGATGTTTTGATCTTTTTCTTTTGTACCCTTTGATCGTTATACTCCTGTGTGTTGTGAAAGTTTATGAGCTTCACAACCCAGTCCATGACCTCTAGGCATATTATAAGGAGAAGTCTGTGACACCTTCTGATGGAGAAGAAGGCCTCTTCTAGTTTCACTGCTAGTCTTTTCTCTGGTTCTGTGGTTGGCTTATCTACGTAGGAGCATGTGTCACGGGGTGAATCTAGATTCCTTGATGAAACTGATTACATCCCAACCCCTCTTGCATCACCAACCTCATCATTTGTAGATGAGCACGAAGTCATGCATATCCCTTTTGAATAGGTCGCTATTCTCAGCAAAGGGTTGGGCATGTTGGAGAATCATCTGGAGAGAAACCCAAAGCTAGCTAGGGCTGCTAAAGTCTCGCTGGTTTGGCCAAAACATGTGCCCCTTTGAACCATAGTCACATTGTACGAGGTGGCCCCTTCGAAGAACACAAGAGATAGCTAGAAGTATTGACCCTCCTACATCTGTATACATGGCCGACACGGTTCCTCTAGTCTGTGTGCTCGTGGCTTCCGAAAACTTTGAAACTATCAAAGTAAACAAAAACCCTCTAGATTTTCACTTCACCCCTTCTACTGCCTTCGGTGGTGGAGGATTTGGTGGGATGATCGGTGGAGGCTTTGGTCGTGGAAACTTCGGTAGTGGAGGTGGTACTGGCGGAAGTGGTTCCAGTGGAGGTCATGGTGTTGGCTTTGGAAGTGGCAGTGGCTCTGGTGGAGGTCACACTGGTGGTGATGGTATCATTTGCGGCTCCAGTGGTAGTCACAATGATGGCCTTCGCAGTGGCTCTGGTAGTGGTTCTGGTGGTCCCATGCCTTCTAATGACTCTATTCTGAACACCCTTCTTTAAAATATGGGGAAGATGTAGAACCAATTGGTGAAAATTTCCCAGGCTTCTGCCTAGCTTATCTTCTAGTCCTTCTTCCGACATAGCCCATTTTCGGTAGCAATATTGAACACTCCTTTCCCGTAAGGGATGGAGATTCCTAAATTTGAGAAGTACAACGACAAAGGGGACCCACAGACACATGTTTTTGCCTTTAACGCTTTATGCACAAACTTTTTCCATCATGACGCATTGATGGAAAAACTCTTCCCTTGATCACTCAAGGATACAACACTCGACTGGTATTGTTCCTTACCCGACAATTCCATCTTTATGTTCGATAAGCTTGTGAACCAGTTCTTACGACAGTTCCAAGACAACATCGAGCCAAAGATGACCTTCTCTGACCTTGTTTGATGTAAACAAGGGGATAATGAGAAGATTACTAACTTTATAGCATGATATCAAGCACTTTTCTTGCAAATCTCATATTCGTTACCCAACTCCAATGTGTAGAAGGTGTTCATAGGGAACTTACAAAGGAATTTGCAAGAGAATTTTTCCCTATTGAAGTATCCTTCTTTCGCACATTTGTGTGCGGCTTTATGAGAGTACCAACAGATGGTGGTTTATTTCGAGGGATCTTCCTCGCACTCCCATCCTAAAGGGACATCCATTATATTGATCTATGGAAAAGGAAAATTTGTTGTGAATGTAGTAGTCGCTGTGGACAACAACGATTCAAGACATGACCGAAAGTTCACCAAGTTATCAGAATCTTATTCTTCCATCTTACAGAAGTTATTGAAGGATAGGATCGTTAACTTGTCGACCCCAAAACCTGTTAGGGAACCATATCCTAATTGGTATAAAGAAAATACCTATTATCAATACCATTGAGTTAACAGACATGATACCAAATGCAGCATGCGCCTGCATCATGAGATACAAGATCACATTGAGGATGGTACTATTCATCTTGATGGAAGCAAACAAAATACAAAAAAATCAGTGGTGAAAGCTAATAGTGAATTGCAGATATACACGGACCCATTTCCATCACATTTTTCTAATAAGATTATTGATCCCTTTGATTTTGTTTCTTACCCCAAGGCGTATGTTAACATGGTTATTGTTGCTCCCTCTCTTCATCTTGTGACCGGTTCATCGGATGTAACATTCACTTCGCAAGATGTACCCGAAAATGACATACCTTCTCCACTTTATATTCTCGCTCGCCTCAATGGCAACATTGTGACAGGAGTCTTAGTTGACCCCATGAGTAGAGTGAATGTCATCATAGAAGAGACCTTAATTTTGAATTCCTTGCAAAGGGAGGAATACAAAAAACAAAATTCATCATCTGTACGCATGATTTTTTTTCTCTTAAACCCTATCGATCGATAACATTGTACATCCTGGTTGGACCTATGAATGTGGACACGGTTTTTGATGTCATTCCTGAGTCAGACCTATTCAAAGTGAAGCTAGGTATACCTTGGTTAGCTTCCATGAATGGGATCACCTCTGTAATTCATAAGTGCCTTAAATTTTCCCATGAAAGTGTTGTGCACATAGTGCATGATACTGAATATCAACCTATGGTATCTCACGGGGGATACTTGTTAGATCACTTTTGGCTCACCCCAGTCAGCTTGCTCCCTCAAAGAACGGACCTGCTTTACAAGAACTATGTGAAGTATAAAATTGGAGGCAAAGGACAACCGAAGTTGACTCTTCCTATAGTGGAGCAGCCAACTACCTCCTCTCGAGAGGGAAAGGAGAAGCTTGCTCCTTCTTGGGCTACCTCATCTCCTCCCCTCTTGGGAAGAGTATTGGATGAATAAACCTAGTCTTTACCCTCTGAGTCTGATGATTCTTTCTTGGCATATACCCAAGATTAGGATTTTGAATCTCCCTAATAGGTCTCTTGGACCCTAGTATTATCTATATGGGTTCGATTCCTCCTACTACTTCTGAACCTGTTCTTCCTACTCCCATCCAAGAGTTTGTCCTCCATTGGAAACAGTTGTGGAGGATACTTCGATGGCTGAGCAAGATCCTTCTGTCCCTTCACAACCTTTGGCCTCTAGTTAGAAGAGTCGTAGAAACCGCCTTGCACATGAGCGCAAGCACCAACGAAAGGCTATTTTGGCTCAACAAGCCACTTCATAGAAGAAGGAAGAGGAGACAACCGCTCCTATATCAGGACCCCCCACCATGTCCTCCTCTCTCCCCCCTTCTGCCTCTATCCAGACTAGTTTTGTATCACTTTGACCTTTCGCTGCGAGCGCACATACACCTGGAAAGGTGCAGGTGTTCATCACTCCTTCTATAGAACCACCTTTGTTGATATTTATTCTAGATGTCTCACCTTTTTCAAAACCCATAGATATGATTAACACCTTGGTTGTATCTACTGCAGTCCTTTTCTCCTCTCCCTTGACCCTTCTTGCTTCATCTATGGGGACTTCACCTCCTCTGATGCAGAAGAAGGTAGAGAGTGGTCCCTCCAGCAATGGAGGATGTAGGAGGATCCCACCTTCTTCGAAAGATGGCCCCACACTGACTTGTTCTGTCCTAGTGATGAAACTAGTTCCAACCTCCCTTGAGTTTTTCACTGCTCCTGAGTCTCTCGATGAGCCTAGTGAGGATCCTTAGGTGCAAACTCCTCTATCCATTGGGGTAAAACATGCCACTCCTATCAAGTGCATATTTAACTCAGTGGATGAAGTTCCAACCTTGTCAACGATCTTCACGAAGTCATTGACCTTAGACCCACAAGAGTTGAACGACAAGGACCTCATCGATCCTTCTGCCTTGGCCCTTGTTTCGAGAGGATCAAAAGCTCCTCCCCTTAACATTACACCACTATAGGCTTGTCACCCTTTCCCCTATGATAATCTAGAGTGGGAAGATGATGACCTGTTGGTTGACTAGTGTTAGGGGGACACCCTCTTTTTGATCTTTAGATTAGATGTGTGTGTATTTTGACGTGTTTTCCCATGATCATGCTATATGTTCCTATATGACCCTCATCACCCCTATTGGTGCTTGGATACAAGCATAGTGTTTGTGTTATAAACCTTCCTCTATATCTATCATCATTCTTCCATGTTTGTGATTGACTTTCGAAAAATTGGAGATGATGCAAAGCGTCAGGAGCATTTAGGCCTCCTTCCATGTTGATCCAATTTTTTATTTTTTATTACTTTTTCTTCTCATGCATTCCTCACATGGCCTGATATAGTAGGGGGTTGATGACAATTCATCTATATACTATTATTAGACTTATACATATTTATGAGCAGTTTTGACCTTGAAATATTAGGCTACCCCTGTGCCCTTTGTGTGTGTGTATTCTTTTTTTTGTTGCTTTCTTTTTATATTTCTCTTCTCTTTACTTGAGTTGTCCCTTTCATGTGTGACAACACCACTAATACATTACTTGGTCTTTAGAAAATGCATTCATTTTCAAACGGATCTTTTCTCAAAGATCCTTCACACATTTCGTTATTAGAATTACATTCTTGACTTGAGAACCCTAACGAAACGTGTTTCCTTTATCATGGGTTCATAAAGAAATGACTTGGGAACCTTCCTCCGAAGCGGGAACACCTTTGATCTTCCCCTTGCATGGGGGCATATCCTTCCTTTCGAATTCCTTGATGAAGTGAACATCTTTAAAAATGATTCCTTGATGATAAATCAATTTGAGAAAGAAGACATTGGCTTTCGAATAGTGTGTCCCTTGAGTGGACCCTTTCCTTTCATGTTGGGTTCTTGAGGGACCCCTTCAAAAGTTCTATGGCGTCTAGCTTGGGGACAACTCGACTAGACTGGTTTCACACTTTCACATCTAGCCTGGGGCAACCTGACTAGACTTGTTTCACATCCTTATGTCTAGCTTGGGGGAAGCCCGATTAGACTTTACTTTTCAAACAATGTGTCCCTTGAGTGTACCCCTCTTCCTTTTGAAGGGTTCTCAAGGGACCCCTTTGAAAGTCTTACAACTTAGTGATGGTCTGTATGGTTGTTTGTTCACTGGCCTACGTGACCACCTCTTGACGTGTTCTATCTACGTGTAAACAGGTCGTCGTCTCTAAATTTGTAGAGTCCCCTTTTCTCGGTCTCCCTCATGTAAAATTTCTTGGGGGATACCTTCCTTGTAGGTTTGTGGTTCTATAAGGTGCTCTTCTTGGTTTCCTTCATGTGAGAGTTCTTGAAGGATTCCTTCCTTGTAGCTCTATAGGCCTGTAAGGCACTTTCATTCTTCAGCTTTATAGTTCTATAGAGCTATGAAGTCATGTCCTACACTTTCGGGTTCGCTAGATCATGCTCTACTTCCTCATCGGTTCAAGTATACATCTCTAACCTTACTACTCTACTTTACCGAAGCACTCACCAATATTCATGCTCGCTAAAGTGGGGGAAAAATGTATAGGCGTGAATTTGCACCCCTAATGCACATTCCCCTTTCAGCCTTTTCCACTTTAGAAAACTAAAGGCGGGGGCTTAATTCCACATAAGCCTACTAATATCATTACACTTGGCACCCATTTTGAGTGTCGGTGGAGGAATTTCTATCGGGGATGCCCACGCAGAGGGCAGATGTTCGCACGATGTGCTTATGTCCCTGACAGATTCCTATGGCTAGAGTCTGTAGAGACGTTACACTTCCTATTGGAATTTGAAGTGTAACGCCCCTCCTCGACTAGCCGACTTGGGAATATGGCCATTTTTCATTCTTCTTCATATTCATCTCCCATTCATCCATTTTCAAGCTTGACCATTTCATTCACTCATACACAAGCTTTGAGCATTCACTTCAAACATTGCAGCAACATTTCACACTTCATAACTTAGCAATCTATCACTCCATCACTTTAATAGAGCAAGTATAGGACAAATCCATTACATCAGAGGCTTGAGTTCCTCTCATCTTTCTCCTCCACTAGCCTTGAGCACTTTGGACAGAGGTGGTAAGCTCCTCTTATCTTCTCTATTGTTTGGTTGAGTAAGCACACAATATTTTATAGTGTTCTTGGTGTACTTTTCTTGTATTCTTGCTTTATCGCTTTATTTCTATATTGTGGAAAATTTGGTTGTTCATGGAGGTGGAAACACCAAAACGGGGGTTTGGTTGAGGCAGACCTCTAAATAGCCCCCCAACATTTTGCTTCTTCTCTGTGTGTAGGTGGAGAGATCCTGGAGCAAGCTGGTGAAAAGATTGTTGTGTGAGATAGTCTCTGTCACCCTTACGGTAATCTACTTTCTTTATCACATTCGTGTTTACATTTCATACTTCTTAATCTTATTTTGCACTTCTCAAAACTCTTAAACTAGGTTTTTAGTCTACCTTATAGAAGTTAAGTCTCGTCTCTTTAGTTTTCTAGCCGCACGAACACCAACGCACTTGTGAGACACCAACATGCCACACTGTCATCTTAGAACCGTGCTTCTATCCTCTGATAGAGAGTTATCTGAGATAAAGAGTTGACTCTAAATACCGACTCACCTAGTCTCCTTTCAACTCTCGGGTTTGCAAAGTGATCGAAGGACCCATAGTTCTCATCATTCTCATCCCACCTATCCTAACCTTCCTTTAAACTGAGGTAAGTTAGGACATCCATACTGCTCTTGGCCTTTCATGACTTGGGGCCTTGCAATGGTTGGTCCCCCTCTCTTACAACAAGTAAGAATAATTTTGATTTCTTTTTTTTCTTTTAATAGCTCATAACGCGAGCGTGTTATAACATACTCATATTATGGGCTTGTTGTGGTCAAGCCTTAGGCTCGTCACACCAAGCCATAATGTGAGTGTGTTATAATGCACTTGTGTTATAATGCGCTCACGTTATGAGCTTTTAAAATTTAAAAAAAAAAAATTGGCCACAAATTGGCTACCCATCTTTTTGCACCCACCCAAGTGCCAAACTGGTCAGGGTGCTACACAATAGGAAAGAATCTAAATGGGAAAATATTTCAAAGGTGAAGTATATGACCACAGATGGGCACAAAGTTCTTACCTCTAGGAACCTCCCCATGGGTTCCAGGATTTGGAATTTCATATGCAACTTCAAAGAAGTAATCTTGGACTTTCTGACCTGGGAAATCAGAGATGGAAGTGACGCCTCCTTCTAGGAGGACTCATCGGAAGGTTTTCCCAAATTTTTTGATTCGGGTGAGCTTGGGAATGTAAGGAATTTCACTAAGCAGGCATGTGGAGATAAGGTTAAGAGACTACATGTTGGTCAGAATGGAGGATAGCTAGCCTAAGGTTGAGTGGAAGAGTTTACGGGCTCTAAGCTTAGATCCTGAGGAAGTAGCTTGCTACAAAGGTGTGATGAAGGATCAAAATATTTGCTATAGGGTTGGCTTAGATATCCTAAGATGGGGAGTTGCCCTGAATGGGGAATACAATGTGAAAGAAGGTTATAATAGGGTTGCAACTGGCATTGGAGAAGGTAGGATCCCCAATAATTTGTGTTGGAACAAGACGTGTTTGCCTAAGGCTGAGACTTTTAGCTGGGTAGCAACCCAGGGATGGGTACTCACGGTGGAAAAATTTTCCAAGTTAGGTTTTTTTGGCTTGTCCAAATGTTGTATGTGTAAGTGAAATGAGGAAACTGGTGACCACCTTCTTCCTAATTGTCCCTACAATCAAATTTGTTGGCAGTCGTTGCTAACTAAGTTGAATTGGGAAAGGTTGTTATGTCAAATAAACTTCTGGATGTTCTACTAAGCTGGCCATCTTTGCATAAACAAGCATTATATAGTTGTGTATGGATTGCTAGCCCGTCACTGCTGATCTGGGAAGTTTGGAAAGAAAGGAATAGTTGCATTTTTTAGGAGAAAGAATTATCACCTCAATCACTTCAAAACAAGATTGAGGCCTACCTAATCAACCTGGTGAGTTTCAGAGTGAGGGAGATTGGCCCTAGGAAGAACATGTTCACTGAATGGGATGCAAGGTTGCGTTATAGTCTAAATGGCATGTGGGTACACCTATCATCGAGGAAGGTGGCTCAAAAAATTTGGAAATGAGGAAGACTATACAATGGTCACCCTTGAAGTTAGGATGGTACAAGCTCAATTTCAGTGACACCTTGCATGGCAACCTGGGAGAATTAGGGGTAAGTTGTATAGTTAGAGATTGGCATGGGAAGGTAGTAGGTCAATTAGTTGAGCCTTTATCAAAAGGGACAAATAATATGACGGAAATGCAAGAAGTAATCCTTGAATTGAAGCTATTTCAAGATTTTAAACTAAAAAAATTAGCCATTGAAGGAGATTCTTCACTGATAATGAATCCTCTCAGAGTGCACAAGGTGGTAAGTCTAAAATTGATAGCTAGACTGGAAGAGGCTTTCAAACTAATGGATAGTTTTGAATTGGTGTTTGTATCCCACATCCTTTGTGAAGTTAATATCGAAGAAAATAAGTTATCCAATCTAGGGGCCAATGGGAAATCACTAAAGGAGTTGTTATAATAGGAAGACAAGGAACTTGTGGGAGGTTAGGTGGGCACCTTTCCACATATGTTTTTGTGGAAAGGTTGGGTTCTTGTAGAGAAATTTAGTGATAATACTTGGCATGTTGCGCTGGCAATCTGAGGTGGCAAGGTGAAGTCTTTTCACAAGGAGTCCTTTTGGGAATGATGATCGAGCAAGTTGGGTTTTCAATGGCTAGTGATATGATGTTTTGATTAATGCTTCTTGCATGTCATGCCATTTTTGTTGACGTTAACAATGGTATTAAGAGGAAAAGCTATGGGCGATCAAAGAGATATAGAGTGCCTCCTTGGTGGCATCTCATGACTCCTCATCATGTACGCTAGTTGTCGGGTGGTAGGAGCGTAGGAAAAATTAGATGGAATGCACATGTTTGCACAACATTGTAAGTGTGAAACGCTTTGGTGGATCAAGAACCATAAATAGATGGAGGGTAGCATGGTTTCATAAAAGTTTGGCTTCATTTTATTTGTTTGCACTCTGTTTGTGGGTATGGAAAAAAAATCCAAGTTCATAGTGGAGATGTCTACAGAGTCACTTGTGATCTTGGGTCTTGACACCCCTATCCATTTGGACTATAAAGTTCACCATACTAATTTTAGGGAAATTACCAATCAATAATTAAAGAGGATTATGCTCATGATTGATCATCATACGTTGGTGGTAGTCAAAATGTTACTGGGCAAGGGGCATCTAGCAAACCTGGAGACATTCCAGGTTAACACCCACATTGTCTCTTGGTTCTTGGCTTCTATGCTTGATGTCTGCACACCAAAAGTGGAGGCAAAGGTGATAGTTTTCAAACTCTTCAAAAAAGAGATTTTGGGTGGGTTGGTCGAGATCTTGCATGCGACATTCTTGGGACATGGCGTGCCTTGGCGTTGTGACCTTCCACTAGTAAAGGTATCTGGTGAGGTTCTCAAAGTCTATCCTCTGCCTTTGAAACTAAAAGGAATGGCTCTAGTTAGGCTCTAAAAAATAGTAGCATATGGGGTAAGCTTCCTCAAGAAGATGTTAATGATCGAGCCCGCAAATGATTTTGATTGGGTCCTTGAGTTTGATCAATTTATAAAAAATGAATGATTTTTAGGCGGTGGTTAGGCAGTTCAGAGTTAGTAGTCTATGGATATAATTTTAATATACTGGTGGTGATCTAGGTTTTTTTGTTCATAATTAACATACTATAATTACATATGGCTATGGCTAGGAGTTGGGTTGGTGGGTTTTGGTAAGCTCGATGTCGGATGGGAGTCGCATGTCGACTAGTTTGTATGATATTTTTTGATTGGTGACTGGTGTTTGGGTTTGGAATGAGGACTAGAAGTGGATGGATCTAAATTTTTAGTACTGGTTTCTATGGTTCCTGCACTGCAGATGATTATAATCAACTCTTATAATTAATAGAATTTACCTTACATATAAAAAAATTGGTCCATTATTTTTAATATTAATATATTAATATTAATATTAATATATTAGATATATAATATTATATAATATGTCTAATAATTCATTGTTATAATATATAATAATATATTATATTATTATATTATATACATGTACTTAGTCTCAAAAAATTGTAAGTTTTCATTTACGGATATCCGTTGTTAAAGTCAAGTAACAGACCTATCGTTATTAATAAATTGAATATCCATTATTCACAGATATCTTCTTTTTAAAAAGTGGATATCCATTCATAACAAATATTTGTTTTACTTTGGTCTTTACCTTAGAAAAATGCACTTTTTACCAACCCAACCAAAAAGTCAAACGTGAATTATGTGTTTTTCACTTCCTCACATCACATTTTTTTGGTTGCATCACCATTGTTTGCCCCCTCAAGATCTTGCATAGACCTGACTAATTTAAGATTTTTATCTCCAAGATTACCCATGGGTGTGAGGAGAGAGCATATGCTTAAGAGGGCCTCACAAGAACAAAATACAATAGTTAATTTACCTTAATAAATTGAAATATACCAAGATTAGTAATAAAATAATGTTTTCAACAAACATATAAGATTAAAAAATATATTAGTAACTATTTATGATTCTATCTTTGACAAGATATTGTAAGCTACACAAAAAGAGGTTAGGTTACAAATTTGGTTAGAGAAAATGTTGGAAAAATCATAAAAACAATGAATAAACTTCATCGATGCTAATAGATGTCAACAAGTTAGGAAATTATAAAAGCGCTAATAGCATAAGCACTACAAGGTAGAGTGCTAAATAGAAAACACTAAATAGCATAAGAAATAAACAATGTAAAAGTGTGACTTAAAAGAAAATTGAGAAAAAATAGTAGAATAAAAAGTATACTTGACAATGAGAGTGTGGATTTTCAAGTCAAAAGCACTAAACAAAATTGCATAGGACCACTTGCAAAGAATTTTTATATTTCCTACAAAATCGAGGGTTAAACCGTTGAAAATACAAATAAAACAATGAGAAATGGGTGCAAAAGCATACACAAGATTATAAAGGTACAATGATAAATGATAAAAGAACAAAACTATGTTAGAGAGCACAATCATTGATATGCAATGCATAAGTCCCAAATGGTGCAAGTGCTAATATGTAGTGCAAAAGAGCTAAAGTGACAATGAAAGCATCATTCTATCAATAAAAGTTCTAAAGTGTAGGACATAAGCACTGTTTCGAAACTTGGGACATGAAAATTATAAAAAATCAAGAAAAATGATGGATTAAATCACTGGGAATGGATGCAAGTGCTAATTTCTAATGAATGGATGGGATTAAATGATAGTGAGGGCATGGATTGAGGGCTTAGACTTGTGTCAACAATCATAAGGTACATAGTCATGATAAATTTATATATGCCATAAGTGTAAGAACTAGGTATGTTTACACATGTGTCAACACACACAAGTGAGGCTCATGAAAGAAACCAATGAGAGAGATAGGGTGGTTATCAAATTATGACATGTGTATGAGGTATGGTGACTTCACATATATGAGATATATGCTCACACATGTGTGAGCAAGGGGTAGGTTAGGTAGTTTAAGACACTTGTTAAGTGATGTTAGGTTTAGATGTTGATCCATGTAGATGGATTCAATGACTAGGATTGAATGGACAAGGATTGAGGGTGAGTTAGAACTAAATATTAGTGCAAATGGTAATGAAGGTTAATTAGCCTAAATCTATTAACTAAGTAAATATTAAATAATTGATTTTGTTGAAGGAGGTGGGGGATAAGGTTTAGAATTAAATAAATAAATGGTAATGAAGGTTAGTTAGCTTAAATTGAAATTAATTAAATAGGTATTAGTTAATTGATTTATCTGGAGGATTTGGGGGATAAGGTTTAGACTTAATTAATTTAGTTAATTAAAGGTGAGGGATAAAAGTGAAGGGTTAAGTTTAATTAAATAAATAGTTTTATTTAATTAAGGGTGAAGGATAAAAGTGGGTGAACACTTTGATCTAATTGGTTGAAAGCATCCTATTACAAGAAATTAGTCACAAGGTCTAATCCCCTTGTTTGTATGGTATTAGAGCATGTGTCTGTTAGCATCACCAACCATGTTAAAAAGTTTGTTCGACACATTGTAGGTTATATGGGGCTAAGTTAATTCTTGCAATTTATTAAAAAAGTGAGGAATAAACACAAATGATAAATTAAAAAATAAATAAATATTTATTTAATTGGCTTCAATGGGGTAAATTCAAGTGTGGTCAGGTATGGACAAATTTAGGTGTCTACAAATTGAACTAAGGGAGGGTCCCTCAACCACTAATTAGTTGTACTTCATTCAATTCATTTGATGATTCTATTATAAACTAAATCTTCTCTTAATGAAGTTTTCCTATAAAACAAATATTCTTCAAGTGCCTTGTGTTGAAAATGAAATCAAATATTTTTGTGATTTTTATAAAGAAAATTTTATATTTTGATGAAGTTTAGTATTTTAAATTAAGTATGGTGGCAAGGAAACATAATGATTTCATATAGGTAAACTTAACCACTATCACATGACCTTAGGAATAACACCCTATGAGAAGTGTTCATATTTTTAGTTGATCTAAAAAAATAGCACCCTAGGAAAAGTGCTCATAAACAAAATATGTTTCTTGTAGATGAAATTGTTCTTAATTTTAAGAAACTTTTTAAAATCAAGACCTCTTATGTGCAAGTTAAAAATAGAAGACGGCCTTCTAACAAATATTATCAAACCAACACATTAGCCTTTCTCAATCAAATTTATTCAATCATCTAAGGACCTTCTATCTAATCTCCATATTATATAATATTATATATGTGCATGTTTTGCAAAAAAATCAAAATAAATACTAAATAGTGTAAGTTTTTTTAAAAATTTAGTGTTGCATTCTTGGATGGAAAATATTTCTTCTACAAACAATTGCTTTACATCAACACACCAACCTTGGAACTTTGGTAACTTGATAATTGTTGTTTGTTATGTGAGCATTCTTACCTTGATTTCAAATAATTTGATGTTGCATTACTATTCTTGGATATCCTTGATATATTTATGTACACCATAATTGTCTATATGCCTTAATATTGAGAGTCATACATCATAGCAAGGGGTGGAGTGTAATGGCATGAGTATGTTAACAAAAACTCTTTATCTTTCATCTAAAACTTGATATTCATTTATATGTCAAAATATTAATATTTAATAATAAACATAATATTTCCAAAATAAATAACACATAAAATTTATGTTTCCAAACAAAAACATATAGTAAATAAAATAGTTCCAAAGTAAAATAAAATAACTCTCGGGCCATTTTGTTAGATATATATATATATAGAGAGAGAGAGAGAGGGGCTTTTGTCTTAGTCTATGATGCTATCAAACATGCTGTTGAAATGAAGAGTGATATAATTCTACTCAAAGCTCTACAACAAAATGACAATGAAATTAGGTTAGGAGAAATATTTTGTAATATCCTTGTTGTTGTCTCATGTGAGGAACTCAAAATGTAATTGTAGCATCTAATCCTCAACTTGCTCAGTTGGTGCAAGTGGATTCACCTTCACGGGATTAGCAAGGTGAAAATTGAGTGGAAGTTTGTCATGTGGAGGAATAGTTAGATATATGACTAAATCTTAATAGATATATAACTTGTGTGATGAAGTATGTAAATCCTATCAGCCATATGTAATGTAGTAAGTTATAAAGCATGCTCCTACTAGATTTTGTTTAATTTTAAGTGAATAAAAATAATTATAACATAATCTTCAAATATAATAATTAAAAAGATTAAGTCTATTATTATAATTATGATTATATAGAATATATTTAATTATTCTAAGTAAGATTTAATATTTTTAATTAAAGTTACAATTAAAATTATATAGATTATTTAAATTATATAATTATATAATGTTAGGGTTAAAACATATAAAATATAATTGTAACTTAATAAAAAGAATTTGAAATTTAAAATAATTATAACACAATTATAAACCAATTATATTATAACACTAATCTTGATTAATTTATTTTTTTAACAAAAGGCATTAGCCTATATATTATATTATATGAAATATGAGAATTATAAAAGATGTCGATAGAACAAAATCTAGTAGGAGCATGCTTTATAACTTACTACATTACATATGGTTGATAGGATTTGCATACTTCATCACACAAGTTATATATCTATTAAGATTTAGTCATATATCTAATTATTCCTCCACATGACAAACTTCCACTCAATTTTCACCTTGTTGATCTTGTGAAGATGAATCCACTTGTACCAACTGAGCAAGTTGAGGATTAGATGCTGAAATTACATTTGGGTGCCTCACATGGGACAACAAAAATGATATTGCAAAATATTTCTCCTAACCTAATTTCATTGTCATTATGTTGTAAAGCTTTGAGTAGAATTCTATCACTCTTCATTTCATAGACTAAGACAAAAGCCCTTCTTTGTTTGAGATAATTCCTAGGAAATAACCCTCCTATATAACCTTTTCCTTTAAAGAAATCATATCTTGGACACTTTTGAGCAATGTATTGTCTTCCATGAAGGGGTCTTTAACCACTTCACTTGTAATATATTTTAAAGAATCAAAGGACTGCAATAAATCCATGGTATTTGATATGAAAATTGGCAATACTTGAGATGGGAATATTATCCTTTGTGCTCGTGGACTGGTTATCTCTTCACTAATAATACACTAGACACACTCTATAACACTCGGATAATGTACATTGAAAACTTGCAACAAGTGAGCATGCATGATGGTACCTAAAATGGACGTTCCTAGTTGCCAATCTTGAAAGGAGATCTCAAATTCCATGGCTAGTATTCCATGGATGCACTTCACAAACCTCTGCCAAAGCCCTAAGAAACACTTCACTCTGCTCAGAAATCATTTGAAGCCTCTAGATGCACTAGCCGAGAATGAAATTCAATAACACCTTTTAATAACTATTTCCATATGTGACAACGAATGGAAGAGAGAGGAGTATAACAAAAATGAGAGCTTTGGTCTTTTTGATGTATGTAGAATGGATTTTGCACAAGCTTCATAGATTTTGCTTGGTAGGAAATTTTCAAGGTTTATAATTGTTGGACAACCCTACAACAAAGATAATTAATGCATTTGATAAACTTGATGCTACCTACATCATAAAACAAGTGTTAGTTTTAAAAACTCCTTAGAACAACCTGATTTCCTTAGAATGGTTTGTCAATAGGAACTATGACCCCATCGTTCGGTAGAAGTTAAAAGTTATTTGATAACTTATTTATGACATTTAGCTGGTATGATGTGAATTCATCCATTAGAAGCCAAACATGCTACAAAATATATTTAACATGCCAATTTTGAACACTCCTTTGCTTACAAGCATTAACTATTAGTAAATAATCTCCCTCAATCTGAATGGAAGTTAACTTCAAACTTCTGGAAATTACTAGACCATGGAGGAGTACTTGAGCTTCTGATACAATGTTAGTGCCATTTGGAAGACTAATTGATTTTTCCCTTAAAACTTTACCCAACTGATCTCTAATTACACAACTTGCCCCTGACTTACCTGGATTTCCCTTAGCAACGCTATCAAAATTTAATCTATGAGACTCTAATGGAGGAGGGATCCAAATAATTTTTCTTCTATCTAATTTTGGATTCAAAGTTTGGAACATACTACCCGGGAAAGGCAAAACCAAATGTTTCAAAAATTTCATAGTGGTTGAGTCCCAATCTGTAAATATTGAACCTACCTTTTTTGTTTTTTGCATTTATACATTTGTCACTTCTGAAATTGCTTTCTCTAATTTGACAAGAAATTACCTTTTTTGTGCTGCTTCTTTCTTGAAAATCCATTTATTCCTTTCCTAGGAAATGTGTCATATAATCATTGGTGGAGCAATCCACCACACACATGCAAATAATGATGGCTTGTAAAGAATTGGCCATTTTGTAAACACATCCCATAGTGTGTTTGGTAATGGGGAATACCAATTTAACTTGTTTATAATGAATAGCTAGAAACTTTGTGCAAATGAGCTTTGAACAAAAATATGATCTATATCCTCTAAAGTGTCACCACAAATAACACATTTAAATTGATCTGCTATTTTCAGCTTTGCTAACCTTTCACTTGTAAGAATTTTCTATTTTAGGGCTAGCCATGATAAACAACTAGCATTGGGAAGAATCATGTCATTCTAGTAGAAATAATATGCTCTTTGTTTTTCCATATGATCCCCAATGCTTATTATGAATTTGTATCCTTGCTTAACTGAATATGTATTTGATTTAGAAGGAGCCCATAATAACTTATCAGGCTTATTTGATTTAAAGATAACCCTTTTCTTCAGATTTTTTTGTAACATTTATTTTTGGCCATTAGGATTTTGCACATTTGTGAGATCTTTCCACATCACTATGCAAGAGCTATCATTTGAATATTCAAAATAATCTTTTACTTTTGAACCCCAAATTGTAGATAGAGTTTTTTTTGCAAATTGAAGATCTTGGATATTACTGAATGGTGGGTAACTATTCCATGAGTCCAACTAGAATGAAGCATGCTCACCATTATGGAAAAAACTATTCCATGAGTCCAACTAGAATGAAGCATGCTCACCATTATGTGTTTTCCAGACCAAGATATTGAGAAATTACCTCTATACATGTTACTAAGAAGTTCCACATAGTAGATCTTAAAGGTGGATTAGATATGGTAAAGATCTTTACAACTTGGCTCCTCCTTTGAATTTATCTTTACAAATGTTTTCAAGAGATATGAGGGAAATCTTTGTCTTCATGTCCATGTTTCCTTTCCATAAAAAATGTCTTATAATTATTTTTAAAATTATATATATATAATATAATGTAAGGTTATTATAATTAAAATATTACCTTGTCAAATTGATCTTAAATTATTACTAATCTATCTCTAAATCAACAATAAATAATTTTAATAAAACAAATTTTATAATTAACAATATAAATAAATATTGAATAATTTAACACAAACATACAATAGCCACTCAAATAAATAATAGTTTAATAATTTATTTACCTATAAAAGCTTATCATGTAACTCACTCTTGATCCATTGATTTCCAATATTCTAATTATATTACATTGTAATGGCTATACATATAATTTAATTAACATATGAAATTATATATTACATAATTTTTTAAAATTTTGTAGACAAATTACATTTTAATCAATATACATATACTTTAATTAACATATTATGTCTTCAGCACAATTCAACAATTTTAACATTGAAACTTAAAATCAATTAATCAATAAAAATATTAAGAATTATCACAATGCTTGTTTTCACTAATTTAATTTCACTATCCAACCCAAAATCAATTAATCAATTAATTATTAATTGTGAATACAAACATTTCAATAGATTATCTTACAAATTTCATATTATTATAACTTACTTATAACTAGTATACATATATTAATTAATAATATATATAAAAAACACTGAAAGTTATCATGATTTAGGTGCCTATTGATTTGAGGAAAAATGCTTACATCTTCATTAAGATTAATTTCAAAAGTCATATATATGATTTCATTGTTTCTTTTCAAAATAAAATAATTCTACAAATAAATATTCAATGTTAAAAATATGAAATTTAAACATCAAGGAGGGTAAAAATTATATTAAATCAATGAAACATTACAAAGCAAGGGCACTAACGGGCCCTATCAAGTTCAACTAGGTGATCCAATTGATGAGACAAATTCGGGGGTAATTGGCCTCGATCCCCCAAATTCCAATCATGAATATGCTCAGAAGCCCATTTAGCCAAGCAATCAACACCCCCATTCCATTCTCGAGGAATATGAGTGAAAGAAATATACTCCAGAGAATCACAAAGAGTGAGAATTTGTTCCACAATCAAAGCCAGTTGCCAGCTCACATCATCCAAATACTGCATTTTCAGTAAGTTCACCACAACCTGTGAGTCAGACTCACATATCATCTTACGCCAACCCAATTGACATCCCCGCTCCACAACCAATAAAATGGCCTAAGCCTCCATAAGATTATTACTATGAAGACCCTTATACACAGAAAAGATAAAGTGAACCTCTCTAGAGCTATCCCTACGAACACCCCCAATCCCAACATGACTCAGATTTCCGCGAGAAGAGCCATCAGAGTCGATTTTTAGGACTCCATGAGGGGGAGGAGTCCATCTGCCCTCCCTATTCACCTTCGAAGTAGGATGTCTACATCTGTTGCGCATGAGCTGTCGTTGTGGAGGAAGATGCAGACGATTACAACAACCAACATCCCGAGGGTCCACCAGCACAGACAAATCACACTTAGCTGCAACAATTTCCCCTAGAGAGTGTAGAATTTTCCACCATAGATGAGGGGCCCTCAACAACGAGTCCTGAAAAATCCACCTATTCCTCTCCAACCACAAGTTCCAGATAATAAAGGATGGCCCAAGAGCCCAAGCAACCTGAAGAAAGCCGGCAGAAACAGGGGCTTTGCCCCACCGTTCCCCAAACTCCACCAAAGAGGAAACATGCCAACAGGCCGTATTCCACACCCCCCACCATAAATGCCAAATCTCCCTAGCATAGGAACATTGGAAGAAGAGATGGGAGACACTCTCTTCACAACCATGACACAAAACACACATAGAGGGGCCGTGAAACCCACGCTTGCATAAATTATCCCAAGTAAGACACTAGTTTTGAGCCACTAACCACATAAAGAAGTTGCACTTGGGCCATGGTAACTTGTGCCAAACTTGCTTCCACCAAGGGACCTCAATGTCCCCAAACAACAGTCTACCTAACTGCTTATAACCAGTTGCCACAGAGTACTTTCCAGACAAATCCGAACCATCCCAAGCCAAGACATCAGGGCCCCTCAAAGAATTACAAGCACGGGAAGCCAGAAGCTGGAACAGCTCCCGCCTATCCCCCTTAGGCCCTCCAGGTGGCCACTCAGAAGGGTGCTTCCAACGAAAACTTATAGCCATTCCACCATGCTGCGCTACCTTATAATGCTCCACAGTATCCCAGTTAGCCACAACAAAAACATCACAAAGGGACTGGAGGTGAGGAAAAGAAGAGAGAATAGGAGGGTGACCATCCCAAAAATCGGACCAAAAAAGAACCTGTGACTCCGAATGACAGATCCAAAAGAGCGCACCCTTAATCAACTGCTCCCCCACTTTCAAAGTCTGCCAAATCATAGAACCACTCCCTTCCAGAGGATAGCGAGGCACCTCAAAAGAAGCAACACCTCGAAGATATTTATGGTTGAGAATACGAGCCCATAACTGATGCTGATTAGTACACCATCTCTAGTAGAACTTGGCAGCAAGAGCTTTTCCATTCAAAACAACAGAGCGTAAACCAAGACCACCCTCTTGCTTTGGTCTACACACGAATTCCCACTTAACAAGGCTCCACTTGGAAGACAACAAATTATTGCTCCAAAAAAATTGACGTGAAAGAGCATCAAATTCCTTAAGGAAATACATAGGAGCCGCTTGAACAAAGCACCTGTAGGTGGGGAGGGCCTGGATAACAGACTTGAGATGAGTCACTCTAGCAGCAGTAGACAACCAACGATGAGTCCAATGAGTAACCTTCCGCCTGAGCTTATCAAGCAACAACTGCTAGGAGGACCTAGGTTGACGACCAACAACAAGAGGAATACCCAAGTAGACAAAGGGAAGAGACCCAATTTCAAACCGCAGAATAGCAGCAAATTCATTGTTGGATGGCTTGAGGAGTATTAAAGAAGACTATAGAAGACTTCTGCTCATTGACTTTTTGGCCCGAAGCCGCAAGGTTGTCATCCAAAGTTTTCTTGAAGGATTCAGCCTCCCTAATACGAGCCAATCCCATAAGAGAGGTGTCATCCACAAATTGGAGATGAGAAAGCGTTGGCAAGCCCATTCCCCATTGCCACCCATGAATCAAACCATGAGAGACCCGAGAATTAAGAAGCTGACCCAGCCCCTCCGCCATGATAATAAACAGATATGGTGAGAGTGGAACTCCTCGACGAAGGCCCCTAGTAGCCCCAAAAAGCTCAGAAGGTTCCTCGTTCACAATAGCCGAAAAGGAGGAAGAGGTCACACAACTCAAAATCCAACTCACCCATTTAGGGGAAAAACCAAAAGCCAACAAAATCTTCTGAAGAAAGCTCCATTTAACTCTGTCATAAGCTTTGGCCATATCCAACTTGATAAACATAGACCTATCCTGAGAGGTAGCCATGGAATGAATGACTTCAGACGCAACCACTACCCCATCCGAAATTTTACGACCAGCTACAAAACCGCCTTGCTCTTCAAAAATGATCACAGGCAAACAAGACTTGAGCCTTTCAACAATCAACTTCGTAATAATCTTGTACACCACATTACAGAGTGCAATAGGTCTAAAGAGATCAAGCTTGTCAACCCCTTCCTTCTTAGGAATGAGAACCGAAAAAGTAGCATTCATGGCTCGAAGCATTTGCTTACTATGAAGAGACTCCTGAACCACCTCCAACAAATCCAACTTCACAATGTCCCAAAACTCTTGAAAAAACTCGATTGGGAAACCATTAAGACTAGGAGCTTTCCCCTTATTTATCCCAAACACCACCTCTTCAACCTCCGACAAAGTCACTAGGCGAATAAGAGAAGCATTCAAATTATTAGAGATTAAAGAGGGAATGCAAGCCAAGACCCTATTCTCCTCAGCCTCAGCAGGGAGTGAATCCTTAGTGAACAAATAAGAGTAGAATTGACGAGACTCTCTAGACAAAGCCTATTGCGAAGAGATTGAAAGACCCTCAGAGTTAACAAGAGAAGAAATAAAACACTTATTACGACGAGCTTGCACCGAATGATGGAAAAAAATAGTATTCTTGTCACCCTCTTGAAGCCAATCAATTCTAGCCTTTTGTTTCTAGAAAATCTCCTCACGAAGCTCCCACTCCTCCACCAACTTCAGGGCCTGGGCCTCAGCATGGCCAAGAGTCTCCGAGAATCCCAAATCCCGAATCTAGCGGGTAATAACGGCAACGCGATCTTGTGCCTCTCTTTTCTTGGCCCGAAAATTTCCAAAGCACAACCTATTCCATCGCTTAAGCTGATACTTAACATATTGCAGCTTCTTAACCAGAGAATACATAGCGGTGCCATATGCAGGAGTGCCATCTTGCTACCATTGAGCAATAAGATCACCCAAAGAAGGGTCACGTAGCCACATAAGCTGGAATTTGAAAGGAGGATTCTTTGGACTTGGGAAATCAGAAGTCGAAAGCTTAATTGGCCAATGATTCGATCCACACCAGTCAAGAATCTCAGAGCAAATGACCAAGCTACCTCTAACCCAAGAGCAAGAGACAAGGAAACGATCAAGCCGCTGGGAAATCGCTTCAGGCCCACTCCGTCTATTATTCCAAGTGAAGATTCCATTAGAGGGTTTAACATCCACCAGAGCAAGAGAATCCACATTAGTCCGAAATAGATCTGAAGCAGGACCAAGCCTAGGCAGTCTCCCCTTTTCTCCTCCAAGCTCAACACTGCATTAAAATCCCTAGCTAAGATCCAAGGCAGAAAGGGTGCACAAGACCTAACATACCTTATATGATCCCAAAGCTGGGTTTTACCACGAATGTCAATCAAAGCATAAACATTACTAACCAAAATAGTTTCCCCAGATTCCAAAACCGAAGCCACCACATAAATAGCAGACTGGCTTGAAATCCACCAGCGAGGAACAACCTTCTGTTGATGAATGTCCGGTCTTCACTAGTACATGGGCCGACCTTATCTTTAAGTTATACAATGTACTTATTCTGGCCGACTTTACTTGTTATTAAAATATTTATCAAAAGGCCGACCTATATGAAGAGGCGCCAAGAAGGTATATATACAAGGTTACCTTTTGATGTTAAGACACATTCGAATACACAAAGAAGTTCGCTATTTTGGCAGAGCAGAATTCGCAGTCTTAGAAGAAGCTCATACTTGGATTCGCATACCTAGAAGAAGTTCATACTTGAACAGCAGATCACCATTTTGTAGCAGCAGACCGATTTCAAGGAGAAATATATTCATTTGTATCTTTGCATCTAGGAGAGATGCTATTATTCATTGTATCAAATTCGGCATTGTGTTGGGCCTGAGTTCAAGCAGATTTCTGCTCTTATTCCTTCAATATATAAGAGATATATTTGCTGGGTTTTTCTCCCTCAAGAGGAGGGTTTTCCCAGGGTATCTTGTTGTGTTCATTGTCTTATGTGTTGCATTTCTTTTGTTCAATTGATTAAATAATCTGATCTAAGAAACACTAACATGGTATCAGAGCGGGTGTGAAAAAGATCGTGATCAGATTTAGTTCGCAACACTTATTCCTTTTCAGTCTATCTTCCAAATTTCTCAAGATGGTGAACGGTCTGAAAATCGAGGATAGACTCGAAGGGATCTCAAACTACATATCATGGAGATTCAGGTTCATGCTAACCTTGGAAGAGAATGATTTGGCTGAGTTTGTGAAAACAAAAGTTCCCGAACCTGAGGGGGAAGAAGAGAAGCTGCAATGGAGGAAGAAAGACACTAGGGCAAAGAAAGCATTGGTTGATTCCGTCAAAGATCATATTGTACCAATTATCTTCAAGTTGGATACAGCAAGAGAGATGTTTACAACCTTGGAAGAGATGTACGAAATCAACAACACCAGTCGTGCCCTTGCTCTGAAGCAACAACTTCATCATGTGAAAATGGAGAAAGGAGAATCTGTTATTACATACTTCATGAGGATTTCAGAGATAAAAGATCAGCTCTCCACTATTGGTCACATGATTGATGATAAAGAACTGACTATGCTTGCTCTCAATGGTCTTCCGCTTTCATGGGAGGCATTCATCCAAGGAATCAGTGCAAGATCCGAACTTCCTAAGTTTGATCGATTGAGGATTGATTGCATTCAAGAAGAGTCAAGACTAACAGCAAGGGGGATTGGTCAAAGCTCTAAGAATGAAGAATTACAAGTTCTTACCTCTCATTCATCAAACAAAGGAAAAGGCCTTAAGAAAGGATTCTTCAAAAGGAATCGAGAAGATGGAAATGATGATGCTCCTACCTTCAAAAGAAAACGAGACATGTCCAAGATTCAATGTTTTCGTTGTGATAAGTATGGTCACTTTGCGAGGGTGTGCCCTCAACGACCTAAGCTTCAAGTTGCCACTGCAGATGTTGAAGAAGTCACTCCACAAAAGGACTCCAGTAATTATCTATTTTATTCAGCCTTGTCTAGCAATGTTTCTACGGACTCTTACACTTGGTTGATTGACAGTGGTGCTTCTAGACACATCACCGGATTCAGAAGTCACCTTTCAAACTTAATGGAAAGCAACTCTAGTGATCAAGTTGCTATTGGAGATGATGCTAGATATTCTGTAAAAGGGTTTGGAAATTCCACTCTTCACTTGGATTCTGGAATTTCTTTGGAATTGAATGATGTACTGTTCGTACCAGGGATAAAGAGGAACCTTGTTTCAATTTCAGCATTAGAAGACAAAGGTTATCAAGTTGCCTTCTCTAAAGGGAAAGTTCTTATATGGGCAAAGAACTCCAGCTTCAAATCTGCTCAAGTGATTGGAGTTAGACATGAATGTCTCTACATGCTGTGCACTCGTCCTCTTCAAGCACTTGTGCATAACAGTACCAGCATGTGTGAACTTTGGCATCGAAGATTGGCTCACATTCACTTTCGTGCTCTACCTATCATGGAGAAGATGGTCACCGGTCTTCCGAAATTCGATCAAGAACATGAAGGTACATGCAAGGGATGTGCCCTAGGCAAGAACACAAAAGGTATGTTCCATTCCAGTGAAAGTAGATCTAAATGTATTCTTGATCTCATTCATTCTGATTTGTGTGGTCCAATGTCTATTGCATCATCTAGTGGTTTCTTGTATTATATTATTTTCATTGATGATTACTCTAGAAAGACTTGGATTTATTTCTTGAGATCGAAAGAATCAGAAGAAGTATTAGTAAGATTCAGAGAATTCAAAGCGCAGATTGAAAATCTGTCTGGGAAGAAGATCAAAGTATTAAGATCTGATAATGGTGGAGAATACACTTCTGGCACCTTTCGAGATTTTTGTATTGAAGCAGGGATTAAGAGGGAGTTCAGTGTTCCCTATAATCCACAACAAAATGGTATTGCTGAAAGAAAGAATAGGTCTATTGTGGAAGCAGTGAAAGCTATGATCCATGATCAAGACTTACAAATCTCTCTTTGGGCTGAAGCATCAAGAACAACCGTCTATGTTCAAAATAGGAGTCCCCACAGGATCTTAGAGAATAAAACTCCCGAAGAAGCATTCTCAGGCGTGAAGCCTGAAGTTAGTCATTTGAGGATCTTTGGCTGTCCAGTCTATGTTCATATTCCAAAGGAAAAGAGAACAAAGCTAGAACCTTCTGGGAAGAAAGGAATTCTTGTAGGCTACAGTGAGACATCAAAAGCTCACAGGATCTACATTCCAGAAAAGAAGTCTATTGAGATTAGTAGAGACGTCACATTTGAGGAAGATGTTGCTTATAGAAAGTCCAAAGGCACTCCGATGGAGGTCGATGAAGAAGAACCTCCTCAAGATATGGAAGTTGACCATATCCCAGAGAATCTGAAGGAGGATACAGAACCTAAAGAAGATATTGATCCAGCTGAGCCTTTGGATCCTACCGATGGGCCTCTAGACATTGTGATTGGAAAGAAAAGACCTCTTTGGGCTCGCAGGACAATGCAGGAAGCAGAAAGGTTTGTAGCTCCAAGAGGAACCTTCAGAGAAAGCAAGAGACCTCACAAGTTCTCTAGCTATGTTGCCTTGATGAGTCAGATTATCGAGTCAGAGCCTTCAAATGTTGAAGAAGCTTCTAGTCAACAAGTATGGAAAGATGCCATGATTGAGGAGTATCAGTCTATACTTAAGAACGATGTTTGGGATATAGTTCCTAGACCCAAAGACAAATATGTAGTGTCTTCTAAGTGGCTCTTCAAGATCAAGCATGCAACCGATGGGAGCATTGAGAAACACAAGGCTAGATTTGTGGCTAGAGGGTTCTCACAAAAAGAGGGAGTTGACTATGAAGAAACTTTTGCTCCTGTGGCTCGTTACACGTCTGTCAGAACCATCATTGCTATTGCCGCATCTAGAGGATGGAAGATTCACCAAATGGATGTAAAGACAACTTTTCTGAATGGCATAATAGAAGAAGAGGTTTACATTGAGCAACCAGAAGGATTTGAGGTACATGAGAAAGAATCTCATGTCTGCAAGTTGAAGAAGGCCTTGTATGGTCTTAAACAAGCTCCTCGTGCTTGGTATGAAAGAATTCATCAGTACCTTTCAAGTTTGGGTTTCTCAAAGAATGATGCAGATTCTAACCTCTACTTCAAGGTAGTAAATGGTGAAGCATTGATTTTAGTTTTATATGTTGATGACTTGATCATTACTGGTGAAGAACATCTAATACTAAAATGCAAGAAGGAATTAGCTTCAGAGTTTGAGATGAAGAATCTAGGTCTTATGCATTACTTTCTTGGTTTAGAAGTTTGGCAAAAGCGAAATGAGATGATTCTAAGTCAAGGCAAGTATACTGTTGACATTCTCAAAAGGTTTGGTATGCTTGACTGCGAACCTATGTCTACACCCATGGAGTCTAATTTAGATAAGTTGAAAGAAGCTGCAGCTAGTTCAGAACCAGTGGATTCTACGATGTATAGACAGTTGATTGGTTCATTGATGCATCTAGTTAACACTAGACCTGATATCTGCTATGCAGTGAGTGCACTTAGCCAGTTTATGTGTGAACCAAAGCAAATACATCTTGTAGCAGCTAAACATATCCCGAGATATTTATGTGGCACAATTGGATATGGGTTGAGATATTCTTCAAATGTGGATTTGGAGCTGCATGGTTTTACTGATTCTGATTGGGCAGGATGTGTCTCAGATCGGAAGAGTACTTCTGGTTGTTGCTTCGGGTTGGGGACTGCTATGATCTCC
>CM021104.1:82322603-82545472 GCA_007115665.2 Sequoiadendron giganteum
GTTTGTATCCCACATCCTTTGTGAAGTTAATATCGAAGAAAATAAGTTATCCAATCTAGGGGCCAATGGGAAATCACTAAAGGAGTTGTTATAATAGGAAGACAAGGAACTTGTGGGAGGTTAGGTGGGCACCTTTCCACATATGTTTTTGTGGAAAGGTTGGGTTCTTGTAGAGAAATTTAGTGATAATACTTGGCATGTTGCGCTGGCAATCTGAGGTGGCAAGGTGAAGTCTTTTCACAAGGAGTCCTTTTGGGAATGATGATCGAGCAAGTTGGGTTTTCAATGGCTAGTGATATGATGTTTTGATTAATGCTTCTTGCATGTCATGCCATTTTTGTTGACGTTAACAATGGTATTAAGAGGAAAAGCTATGGGCGATCAAAGAGATATAGAGTGCCTCCTTGGTGGCATCTCATGACTCCTCATCATGTACGCTAGTTGTCGGGTGGTAGGAGCGTAGGAAAAATTAGATGGAATGCACATGTTTGCACAACATTGTAAGTGTGAAACGCTTTGGTGGATCAAGAACCATAAATAGATGGAGGGTAGCATGGTTTCATAAAAGTTTGGCTTCATTTTATTTGTTTGCACTCTGTTTGTGGGTATGGAAAAAAAATCCAAGTTCATAGTGGAGATGTCTACAGAGTCACTTGTGATCTTGGGTCTTGACACCCCTATCCATTTGGACTATAAAGTTCACCATACTAATTTTAGGGAAATTACCAATCAATAATTAAAGAGGATTATGCTCATGATTGATCATCATACGTTGGTGGTAGTCAAAATGTTACTGGGCAAGGGGCATCTAGCAAACCTGGAGACATTCCAGGTTAACACCCACATTGTCTCTTGGTTCTTGGCTTCTATGCTTGATGTCTGCACACCAAAAGTGGAGGCAAAGGTGATAGTTTTCAAACTCTTCAAAAAAGAGATTTTGGGTGGGTTGGTCGAGATCTTGCATGCGACATTCTTGGGACATGGCGTGCCTTGGCGTTGTGACCTTCCACTAGTAAAGGTATCTGGTGAGGTTCTCAAAGTCTATCCTCTGCCTTTGAAACTAAAAGGAATGGCTCTAGTTAGGCTCTAAAAAATAGTAGCATATGGGGTAAGCTTCCTCAAGAAGATGTTAATGATCGAGCCCGCAAATGATTTTGATTGGGTCCTTGAGTTTGATCAATTTATAAAAAATGAATGATTTTTAGGCGGTGGTTAGGCAGTTCAGAGTTAGTAGTCTATGGATATAATTTTAATATACTGGTGGTGATCTAGGTTTTTTTGTTCATAATTAACATACTATAATTACATATGGCTATGGCTAGGAGTTGGGTTGGTGGGTTTTGGTAAGCTCGATGTCGGATGGGAGTCGCATGTCGACTAGTTTGTATGATATTTTTTGATTGGTGACTGGTGTTTGGGTTTGGAATGAGGACTAGAAGTGGATGGATCTAAATTTTTAGTACTGGTTTCTATGGTTCCTGCACTGCAGATGATTATAATCAACTCTTATAATTAATAGAATTTACCTTACATATAAAAAAATTGGTCCATTATTTTTAATATTAATATATTAATATTAATATTAATATATTAGATATATAATATTATATAATATGTCTAATAATTCATTGTTATAATATATAATAATATATTATATTATTATATTATATACATGTACTTAGTCTCAAAAAATTGTAAGTTTTCATTTACGGATATCCGTTGTTAAAGTCAAGTAACAGACCTATCGTTATTAATAAATTGAATATCCATTATTCACAGATATCTTCTTTTTAAAAAGTGGATATCCATTCATAACAAATATTTGTTTTACTTTGGTCTTTACCTTAGAAAAATGCACTTTTTACCAACCCAACCAAAAAGTCAAACGTGAATTATGTGTTTTTCACTTCCTCACATCACATTTTTTTGGTTGCATCACCATTGTTTGCCCCCTCAAGATCTTGCATAGACCTGACTAATTTAAGATTTTTATCTCCAAGATTACCCATGGGTGTGAGGAGAGAGCATATGCTTAAGAGGGCCTCACAAGAACAAAATACAATAGTTAATTTACCTTAATAAATTGAAATATACCAAGATTAGTAATAAAATAATGTTTTCAACAAACATATAAGATTAAAAAATATATTAGTAACTATTTATGATTCTATCTTTGACAAGATATTGTAAGCTACACAAAAAGAGGTTAGGTTACAAATTTGGTTAGAGAAAATGTTGGAAAAATCATAAAAACAATGAATAAACTTCATCGATGCTAATAGATGTCAACAAGTTAGGAAATTATAAAAGCGCTAATAGCATAAGCACTACAAGGTAGAGTGCTAAATAGAAAACACTAAATAGCATAAGAAATAAACAATGTAAAAGTGTGACTTAAAAGAAAATTGAGAAAAAATAGTAGAATAAAAAGTATACTTGACAATGAGAGTGTGGATTTTCAAGTCAAAAGCACTAAACAAAATTGCATAGGACCACTTGCAAAGAATTTTTATATTTCCTACAAAATCGAGGGTTAAACCGTTGAAAATACAAATAAAACAATGAGAAATGGGTGCAAAAGCATACACAAGATTATAAAGGTACAATGATAAATGATAAAAGAACAAAACTATGTTAGAGAGCACAATCATTGATATGCAATGCATAAGTCCCAAATGGTGCAAGTGCTAATATGTAGTGCAAAAGAGCTAAAGTGACAATGAAAGCATCATTCTATCAATAAAAGTTCTAAAGTGTAGGACATAAGCACTGTTTCGAAACTTGGGACATGAAAATTATAAAAAATCAAGAAAAATGATGGATTAAATCACTGGGAATGGATGCAAGTGCTAATTTCTAATGAATGGATGGGATTAAATGATAGTGAGGGCATGGATTGAGGGCTTAGACTTGTGTCAACAATCATAAGGTACATAGTCATGATAAATTTATATATGCCATAAGTGTAAGAACTAGGTATGTTTACACATGTGTCAACACACACAAGTGAGGCTCATGAAAGAAACCAATGAGAGAGATAGGGTGGTTATCAAATTATGACATGTGTATGAGGTATGGTGACTTCACATATATGAGATATATGCTCACACATGTGTGAGCAAGGGGTAGGTTAGGTAGTTTAAGACACTTGTTAAGTGATGTTAGGTTTAGATGTTGATCCATGTAGATGGATTCAATGACTAGGATTGAATGGACAAGGATTGAGGGTGAGTTAGAACTAAATATTAGTGCAAATGGTAATGAAGGTTAATTAGCCTAAATCTATTAACTAAGTAAATATTAAATAATTGATTTTGTTGAAGGAGGTGGGGGATAAGGTTTAGAATTAAATAAATAAATGGTAATGAAGGTTAGTTAGCTTAAATTGAAATTAATTAAATAGGTATTAGTTAATTGATTTATCTGGAGGATTTGGGGGATAAGGTTTAGACTTAATTAATTTAGTTAATTAAAGGTGAGGGATAAAAGTGAAGGGTTAAGTTTAATTAAATAAATAGTTTTATTTAATTAAGGGTGAAGGATAAAAGTGGGTGAACACTTTGATCTAATTGGTTGAAAGCATCCTATTACAAGAAATTAGTCACAAGGTCTAATCCCCTTGTTTGTATGGTATTAGAGCATGTGTCTGTTAGCATCACCAACCATGTTAAAAAGTTTGTTCGACACATTGTAGGTTATATGGGGCTAAGTTAATTCTTGCAATTTATTAAAAAAGTGAGGAATAAACACAAATGATAAATTAAAAAATAAATAAATATTTATTTAATTGGCTTCAATGGGGTAAATTCAAGTGTGGTCAGGTATGGACAAATTTAGGTGTCTACAAATTGAACTAAGGGAGGGTCCCTCAACCACTAATTAGTTGTACTTCATTCAATTCATTTGATGATTCTATTATAAACTAAATCTTCTCTTAATGAAGTTTTCCTATAAAACAAATATTCTTCAAGTGCCTTGTGTTGAAAATGAAATCAAATATTTTTGTGATTTTTATAAAGAAAATTTTATATTTTGATGAAGTTTAGTATTTTAAATTAAGTATGGTGGCAAGGAAACATAATGATTTCATATAGGTAAACTTAACCACTATCACATGACCTTAGGAATAACACCCTATGAGAAGTGTTCATATTTTTAGTTGATCTAAAAAAATAGCACCCTAGGAAAAGTGCTCATAAACAAAATATGTTTCTTGTAGATGAAATTGTTCTTAATTTTAAGAAACTTTTTAAAATCAAGACCTCTTATGTGCAAGTTAAAAATAGAAGACGGCCTTCTAACAAATATTATCAAACCAACACATTAGCCTTTCTCAATCAAATTTATTCAATCATCTAAGGACCTTCTATCTAATCTCCATATTATATAATATTATATATGTGCATGTTTTGCAAAAAAATCAAAATAAATACTAAATAGTGTAAGTTTTTTTAAAAATTTAGTGTTGCATTCTTGGATGGAAAATATTTCTTCTACAAACAATTGCTTTACATCAACACACCAACCTTGGAACTTTGGTAACTTGATAATTGTTGTTTGTTATGTGAGCATTCTTACCTTGATTTCAAATAATTTGATGTTGCATTACTATTCTTGGATATCCTTGATATATTTATGTACACCATAATTGTCTATATGCCTTAATATTGAGAGTCATACATCATAGCAAGGGGTGGAGTGTAATGGCATGAGTATGTTAACAAAAACTCTTTATCTTTCATCTAAAACTTGATATTCATTTATATGTCAAAATATTAATATTTAATAATAAACATAATATTTCCAAAATAAATAACACATAAAATTTATGTTTCCAAACAAAAACATATAGTAAATAAAATAGTTCCAAAGTAAAATAAAATAACTCTCGGGCCATTTTGTTAGATATATATATATATAGAGAGAGAGAGAGAGGGGCTTTTGTCTTAGTCTATGATGCTATCAAACATGCTGTTGAAATGAAGAGTGATATAATTCTACTCAAAGCTCTACAACAAAATGACAATGAAATTAGGTTAGGAGAAATATTTTGTAATATCCTTGTTGTTGTCTCATGTGAGGAACTCAAAATGTAATTGTAGCATCTAATCCTCAACTTGCTCAGTTGGTGCAAGTGGATTCACCTTCACGGGATTAGCAAGGTGAAAATTGAGTGGAAGTTTGTCATGTGGAGGAATAGTTAGATATATGACTAAATCTTAATAGATATATAACTTGTGTGATGAAGTATGTAAATCCTATCAGCCATATGTAATGTAGTAAGTTATAAAGCATGCTCCTACTAGATTTTGTTTAATTTTAAGTGAATAAAAATAATTATAACATAATCTTCAAATATAATAATTAAAAAGATTAAGTCTATTATTATAATTATGATTATATAGAATATATTTAATTATTCTAAGTAAGATTTAATATTTTTAATTAAAGTTACAATTAAAATTATATAGATTATTTAAATTATATAATTATATAATGTTAGGGTTAAAACATATAAAATATAATTGTAACTTAATAAAAAGAATTTGAAATTTAAAATAATTATAACACAATTATAAACCAATTATATTATAACACTAATCTTGATTAATTTATTTTTTTAACAAAAGGCATTAGCCTATATATTATATTATATGAAATATGAGAATTATAAAAGATGTCGATAGAACAAAATCTAGTAGGAGCATGCTTTATAACTTACTACATTACATATGGTTGATAGGATTTGCATACTTCATCACACAAGTTATATATCTATTAAGATTTAGTCATATATCTAATTATTCCTCCACATGACAAACTTCCACTCAATTTTCACCTTGTTGATCTTGTGAAGATGAATCCACTTGTACCAACTGAGCAAGTTGAGGATTAGATGCTGAAATTACATTTGGGTGCCTCACATGGGACAACAAAAATGATATTGCAAAATATTTCTCCTAACCTAATTTCATTGTCATTATGTTGTAAAGCTTTGAGTAGAATTCTATCACTCTTCATTTCATAGACTAAGACAAAAGCCCTTCTTTGTTTGAGATAATTCCTAGGAAATAACCCTCCTATATAACCTTTTCCTTTAAAGAAATCATATCTTGGACACTTTTGAGCAATGTATTGTCTTCCATGAAGGGGTCTTTAACCACTTCACTTGTAATATATTTTAAAGAATCAAAGGACTGCAATAAATCCATGGTATTTGATATGAAAATTGGCAATACTTGAGATGGGAATATTATCCTTTGTGCTCGTGGACTGGTTATCTCTTCACTAATAATACACTAGACACACTCTATAACACTCGGATAATGTACATTGAAAACTTGCAACAAGTGAGCATGCATGATGGTACCTAAAATGGACGTTCCTAGTTGCCAATCTTGAAAGGAGATCTCAAATTCCATGGCTAGTATTCCATGGATGCACTTCACAAACCTCTGCCAAAGCCCTAAGAAACACTTCACTCTGCTCAGAAATCATTTGAAGCCTCTAGATGCACTAGCCGAGAATGAAATTCAATAACACCTTTTAATAACTATTTCCATATGTGACAACGAATGGAAGAGAGAGGAGTATAACAAAAATGAGAGCTTTGGTCTTTTTGATGTATGTAGAATGGATTTTGCACAAGCTTCATAGATTTTGCTTGGTAGGAAATTTTCAAGGTTTATAATTGTTGGACAACCCTACAACAAAGATAATTAATGCATTTGATAAACTTGATGCTACCTACATCATAAAACAAGTGTTAGTTTTAAAAACTCCTTAGAACAACCTGATTTCCTTAGAATGGTTTGTCAATAGGAACTATGACCCCATCGTTCGGTAGAAGTTAAAAGTTATTTGATAACTTATTTATGACATTTAGCTGGTATGATGTGAATTCATCCATTAGAAGCCAAACATGCTACAAAATATATTTAACATGCCAATTTTGAACACTCCTTTGCTTACAAGCATTAACTATTAGTAAATAATCTCCCTCAATCTGAATGGAAGTTAACTTCAAACTTCTGGAAATTACTAGACCATGGAGGAGTACTTGAGCTTCTGATACAATGTTAGTGCCATTTGGAAGACTAATTGATTTTTCCCTTAAAACTTTACCCAACTGATCTCTAATTACACAACTTGCCCCTGACTTACCTGGATTTCCCTTAGCAACGCTATCAAAATTTAATCTATGAGACTCTAATGGAGGAGGGATCCAAATAATTTTTCTTCTATCTAATTTTGGATTCAAAGTTTGGAACATACTACCCGGGAAAGGCAAAACCAAATGTTTCAAAAATTTCATAGTGGTTGAGTCCCAATCTGTAAATATTGAACCTACCTTTTTTGTTTTTTGCATTTATACATTTGTCACTTCTGAAATTGCTTTCTCTAATTTGACAAGAAATTACCTTTTTTGTGCTGCTTCTTTCTTGAAAATCCATTTATTCCTTTCCTAGGAAATGTGTCATATAATCATTGGTGGAGCAATCCACCACACACATGCAAATAATGATGGCTTGTAAAGAATTGGCCATTTTGTAAACACATCCCATAGTGTGTTTGGTAATGGGGAATACCAATTTAACTTGTTTATAATGAATAGCTAGAAACTTTGTGCAAATGAGCTTTGAACAAAAATATGATCTATATCCTCTAAAGTGTCACCACAAATAACACATTTAAATTGATCTGCTATTTTCAGCTTTGCTAACCTTTCACTTGTAAGAATTTTCTATTTTAGGGCTAGCCATGATAAACAACTAGCATTGGGAAGAATCATGTCATTCTAGTAGAAATAATATGCTCTTTGTTTTTCCATATGATCCCCAATGCTTATTATGAATTTGTATCCTTGCTTAACTGAATATGTATTTGATTTAGAAGGAGCCCATAATAACTTATCAGGCTTATTTGATTTAAAGATAACCCTTTTCTTCAGATTTTTTTGTAACATTTATTTTTGGCCATTAGGATTTTGCACATTTGTGAGATCTTTCCACATCACTATGCAAGAGCTATCATTTGAATATTCAAAATAATCTTTTACTTTTGAACCCCAAATTGTAGATAGAGTTTTTTTTGCAAATTGAAGATCTTGGATATTACTGAATGGTGGGTAACTATTCCATGAGTCCAACTAGAATGAAGCATGCTCACCATTATGGAAAAAACTATTCCATGAGTCCAACTAGAATGAAGCATGCTCACCATTATGTGTTTTCCAGACCAAGATATTGAGAAATTACCTCTATACATGTTACTAAGAAGTTCCACATAGTAGATCTTAAAGGTGGATTAGATATGGTAAAGATCTTTACAACTTGGCTCCTCCTTTGAATTTATCTTTACAAATGTTTTCAAGAGATATGAGGGAAATCTTTGTCTTCATGTCCATGTTTCCTTTCCATAAAAAATGTCTTATAATTATTTTTAAAATTATATATATATAATATAATGTAAGGTTATTATAATTAAAATATTACCTTGTCAAATTGATCTTAAATTATTACTAATCTATCTCTAAATCAACAATAAATAATTTTAATAAAACAAATTTTATAATTAACAATATAAATAAATATTGAATAATTTAACACAAACATACAATAGCCACTCAAATAAATAATAGTTTAATAATTTATTTACCTATAAAAGCTTATCATGTAACTCACTCTTGATCCATTGATTTCCAATATTCTAATTATATTACATTGTAATGGCTATACATATAATTTAATTAACATATGAAATTATATATTACATAATTTTTTAAAATTTTGTAGACAAATTACATTTTAATCAATATACATATACTTTAATTAACATATTATGTCTTCAGCACAATTCAACAATTTTAACATTGAAACTTAAAATCAATTAATCAATAAAAATATTAAGAATTATCACAATGCTTGTTTTCACTAATTTAATTTCACTATCCAACCCAAAATCAATTAATCAATTAATTATTAATTGTGAATACAAACATTTCAATAGATTATCTTACAAATTTCATATTATTATAACTTACTTATAACTAGTATACATATATTAATTAATAATATATATAAAAAACACTGAAAGTTATCATGATTTAGGTGCCTATTGATTTGAGGAAAAATGCTTACATCTTCATTAAGATTAATTTCAAAAGTCATATATATGATTTCATTGTTTCTTTTCAAAATAAAATAATTCTACAAATAAATATTCAATGTTAAAAATATGAAATTTAAACATCAAGGAGGGTAAAAATTATATTAAATCAATGAAACATTACAAAGCAAGGGCACTAACGGGCCCTATCAAGTTCAACTAGGTGATCCAATTGATGAGACAAATTCGGGGGTAATTGGCCTCGATCCCCCAAATTCCAATCATGAATATGCTCAGAAGCCCATTTAGCCAAGCAATCAACACCCCCATTCCATTCTCGAGGAATATGAGTGAAAGAAATATACTCCAGAGAATCACAAAGAGTGAGAATTTGTTCCACAATCAAAGCCAGTTGCCAGCTCACATCATCCAAATACTGCATTTTCAGTAAGTTCACCACAACCTGTGAGTCAGACTCACATATCATCTTACGCCAACCCAATTGACATCCCCGCTCCACAACCAATAAAATGGCCCGAACCTCCATAAGATTATTAGTATGAAGACCCTTATACACAGAAAAGATAAACTGAACTTCTCCAGAGCTATCCCTGCCAACACCTCCAATCCCAACATGACCCAGATTTCCACGAGAAGAGCCATCAGAGTTGATTTTTAGGACCCCATGAGGGGGAGGAGTCCATTTACCCTCCCTATTCACCTTCGGAGTAGGATGTCTACATCTGTTGCGCATGAGCTGTCTTTGTGGAGGAAGATGCAAATGATTACAACAACCAACATCCCGAGGGTCCACCAGCACAGACAAATCACACTTCACTGCAACAGTTTCCCCTAGAGAGTGTAGAATTTTTCACCATAGGTGAGGGCCCTCAACAACGAGTCCTGAAAAATCTGCCTATTCCTCTCCAACCACAAGTTCCAGATAATAAAGGATGGCTCAAGAGCCCAAGCAACCTGAAGAAAGCCAACAAAAATAAGGGCCCTGCCCCACCGTTCCCCAAACTCCACCAAAGAGGAGACATGCCAACAGGCCGTATTCCACACACCCCACCATAAGTGCCAAATCTCCTTAGCATAGGAACATTGGAAGAAGAGATGGGAGACACTCTCTTCACAACCACAACACAAAACACACATATACGGGTCTTGAAACCCACGCTTGCATAAATTATCCCAAGACAGACACCGGTTTTGAGCCACTAACCACATAAAGAAGTTGCACTTGGGGTATGATAACTTGTGCCAAACTTGATTCCACCAAGGAACATCAATGTCCCCAAACAACTGTCTACCTAACTGCTTATAAAAGCTATGCATGGAAATATAAATAGATGAAAATCTATTTATAAAGAGTTTTCCTGCTATTTAATTTGTAAGTCTGAAGAAAACCTGGTACATCATATTGTAATCCATATGATACAGTTTATGAATAGAAAAATTATTTTGTGTTATCAATTTCAGTGTTTTCAAAAAAACTACAGAAAGGCAGGTAAAGATCTCTACTAAGAATCCTTTTGTTATATCTTGTCAGATGGTTTGAAACTCATCTAAATTGCAGGAATTACCGAAAACTTATTGATCTTATCCTCAGTAGTACTTCAAGACATTGCAGTAGTTACCAACGACGATTGTTGTTACTTTCTTGTATTGAAGGAATCTGTCATTGTGTAAATTCATGAGCTCAAGAAGCAGTAGATGTCATTAAAAAAAAACCAAAAAATTCACTCAGAAACATATGATATATCTCAAGTAGCTGGAAAATCTGCAGGGTAACTAACAGATTAATGTAAATGTTAACGGTGAAGAACTTGTTGGACCAGTTCAGGAATAAAAATTGATTATGTTAAATATAACTGAAAAACTTTTAAGATTTAAGCCCTAGAAAGCTTAGAAATACTCGTGAATTGCAGTAGTACCTTATTTTTGTGAACCATTTCAGTGTTTCCATAACTTCTATGTTGTTGCACTGTTATGATTAAAAGAATATCAAGCAGTAAATTATTTTTCATGGTTCAGTAAATGAGAGTTTGCAGCAGATCCCTAAGCTTTTTAGCCCACTTTGTTGCTTTTCTAATGACTGGGTAAGCAATCCTAGAAAATCAAGTCTTAGATCTTAGTAATGATCTAACTCACCACTCACTCACATGCCTGAAAAATATCAAGCAACATAAAAAATGACTTGTTTACCAATTATTTAGCGCCATTAGGGAAAGAACATATTTTGCCCCATTTGTTATAGATCTTAGTTTGTAAATAGAAAATAATGATATTTATTTGCTTCTTCCATCAGCTGCGAGGTTTACAGGAACAAGTCACTATATTTGTGGGGCATTCCTTAGGAGGTGCAGTTGCAACCCTGGCCGCTCTTTGGTTTCTGGAAAAGAGGATGAAAAACACCTCTCATTTTTGCATTACATTTGGCTCTCCTTTAGTAGGAGATGCCAGACTTGGGGAAGCGATTGCTCGCCAAGATTGGTCTGGAAGATTTTGTCATGTGGTATCTCAACATGATATTGTTCCTCGGATGCTCCTTACCCCTTTTGACAAAATTGCTGAGCCTCTGAAATCACTTTTGCCTCACTGGAGGAGCATAATGGGCATTGACTCAGTTGCTGGATCAGATCTTCCGATTCAAGAGGCTTCCAAGACACTCATTAAAAATGTCTTGGAGTACACAGATTCTGCTAAAAGTCCGTATCGGCCCTCTGGTACTTATATGTTCTGTTCAATGACCGGTGCAGCTTGTATTGATGACTCTGAAGCTGCCCTGAAGATGCTACGTTACACCATGCACAACGACCAAGGATTGTCTTTTGATCAGATTGCAGGTGTCTGTATTTCAGAGCACAGAGGTTATGGCGAGTTCTTGGAAGACATATTTAAATGCTTACAAAACGCATGGCAAACTGCAAAGTTTTTCTCAGACTCCTCTTTTGAAATGGGAATAGCACTGGAATTGGAAGCGATTGGCATTGAGGCTCAGGTGATCTCATTGCTTCAATTTATCTTTTCTATCTATCATAGTCAGAGTGATTTTATTTTATTTCACATTTTAAAAACATATTTCTTTATGAGTAGAATTTCTCCAAGTCTAGTTTTCACTTCCCAGTTTATACCGGAAGTTTTTTAACTTCCGATTATATTCCAAGCAACCATTGCAATTTCCATTTTATGTTGGAAAAACAGGGGAAAATATAGAATAGAGAAGAAAAAAGTGGTAGATGTTTCTCCTCTATACAACGATTTAATATGCTTGTGAGAATGACTCTATACATTTTTATACTATTTTTGACGACACTTAACAATCACAAAATGTAATTGAAAAAATCGATGTAACGAAATCTTCAGAGCCACTTCTAAAAACATACTTTTATATATATATAGATATATATATGCCTCGAGTCAGAGAGTGGAGAAGAGATAATAATATGTAATAGAATTCCATCACGAGCCTTTCCGTCAGGAGCTAGAATAGGCATTGGGAAGAATCTCTATTCCCTGGATTTTTAGAGATGATACTTCGATCTTTTACCCTTCCAGGCGATGCGTTTAATATTGGCATTTTATCCCGTCACCCCGTGTCATACCTTAAAATCAAAATGGTATAGGTATATGCCATGTATATTAGGAACTACCTAGAATTTTTGTCTTTTTGAACTGCATTTGTTGCTTGTTAACAATTACCATTTATTTTGTTAGATGATGTAGTTTGCTTAGACATTAAGACTGATCAACTTTGAATTTTAAGCAGCATGATCAAGCACTTAATTGTCACATCCCCGTAAGACTGTCTCTCGTTAGGCATCGTATGGTCAAACAAATAAATAAATTGAGAGGACATTTTGAATTTAATATAGCGTTTGAGGGGTGGATTTTACATTGGTATCCGAGCAATCAGATTCAAATATTGGATCTATGAAGTTCACTTGACTCTGGATTAGGTATGTTGTCTTATACTACCAATTGATCATAACTAAGTTGGTCACTTAATATATATGAAATTCTTTTGAATATCTTAAATGAACTTTTAGGCTTGTGAGAATGTATGACTAGTCCATATCAAAAGAATCTGAATGGGTGCAAAGGGAAATTGGGATATACGAATTGTAAAGGAAAATCAGAGTGAGCAGTGGAAAGTTATGGTATTGATGATTGCTATTTTCCTAACCCACTCGTTATATATGATCTTACCCCTTGTCATGTGGTAACTATCACGACATTGAAAAGTAATTTTAAAATACTTGATGTATTTGACCACCAAGAGTGCTCTCTTATGTATGGTGCTTGGGCACCTTTGAAGGGTTAACTAGTAAATATGTGTGCTCAGTGTACAAAATTGATCACTTTTAAGAAAAATCAACCCATAAATTGAAAATAGATGATTGAATTAACTTGATTAGTAACACAAAGTTTTGAAGAAATTAACAGATGCAACCTTCTAAAAAGTCGGGACGACTTAATTCCAAAGGGAGAGGATGTCACATCCTCGTAAGACTGTCTCCTATTGAACATCGTATGATCAAACAAATAAATAAATTGAGAGGATGTTTGAATTTAATATAATGCTCAAGGAGCGGATTTTACATTAATACACTCAGAAAAGCCAAAGGGATAAAAACCCTCTTCAATAGAATTAAATATTTTTCCTTTTACATAAACCTCTTCAATAAGATTAAATTGAAGGCTTCAATCTTTAAACTTTTTACATAGATCAATAAACTTCAAACCAACTCACCTATAACACTCATAAAACTCATTTCTTTAGCTGTCCCTACAACACCCCAAATAAACAGTATATAATGGTGTAAATTTTATGAGTTCTCATTTCTTTTAAACAAGACAAGAACAGTCCCCTAAAATGAAAGTGTGCTCAGCTATAAACAAATTTAGTCTAACAGATAATTAAATTTACAGAACTCCATTACAGAAAGCAGTTTTTTAATCAAAATATGCTGAGTCACAGTAAGGTATTTATCTAGATTGAAAAGAACAAAACACAGAAATTGACTTCGAAGGAAATATACTCTGGAAAACCTTCTCACTGAAGAAAATAGCTCTTTCTTCTAAATTCCCACGGCCTTCCAGCCCTCGGTGTTCATGAATTTAAACAAATGAGAGCTTGACTGCCACTGCAGGATTGATATCGAAGATCTCTGTATTGTTGCCACCATTTCATGAAGCTACTCCCCTCCAAGAAAACCTCATCAGAGATAATGTAATCTTTGATCTCCCTCCACACATAATCCTCAAACTTCTCAAGGCTTTCTATACATGGTGATGTTGAAGAATTTTCAGGGATTCTTGTACATGAGCCCAAAAACAAGAGTCCTCAGTAAAGGGTGCAAATTTTGTGCGAGGCCTCTTATCTCTACCTGTGCGAGTTCGGTCTTTCTCTATCAGCCATTTCTCAAGTACCTCGTGGCGGTGTGGTCTAACCCCTGCTGATGGATAGTTTCCACTATTCCCATGTCTGCTGTCATTTTGATAGTAGTTTGCAATGTCCAGAGGTTCCACCAGTTTCCACCAGTTTCCTATATTCATTTCCAGCATTAATCCATTTGTTTTGGGATTGGAAGTCACTGGGTAATTCGTGCTTCTCCACCATCTCAACTATCAGAAGGATGGGAATAGTGGAAAATATCTATCAGCGGGGGTTTGGCCCCACCGCCACGAGGTACTTGAGAAATGAATGAAAGAGAAAGACCAAACTCGCAGCAAGAGAGGAAAGAAGCCCCACACAAAGTTTGCATCCTTAACTGAGGACTCTTGCTTTTGGGCTCGTGTAGAAGAAGCCCTCAATACTCTTTAACATCAAGTCATGAATGCCCAACTGAAAGAAAGCCTTGAGAAGTTTGAAGATTATGTATGGAGGATGATCAAAGATCGCAGTATCTCTGTAGAGGTTTTCTTGCCGGGGAGTAGCTTCATGAAATGGTGGCAACAATACAAAGATCTTCCACATCAATCCCAGCACTGGCAGTCAAGTTCTCCTTTGCTTAATTTCATGAACATCAACGGTTGGAAGCCGTGGGAATTTAGAAAAAACGGCTATCTTCTTCAGTGAGGAAGTTTTATTTTCTTCTAAGTCAGTTTCCGTGTTTGTTTCTTTTTAATCTGGATAAATTTGTTACTGTCACATAGGATATTTTGATAAAAAAAATCTACCTTCATCTGTAAGGCGTTCTTCATATTTAATTATGTGCTAATGGAATAAATTTGTTTGTAGCTGAGTACACTTTCATTTAAGGGGATTGTTCTTTGTCTGGTTTATAAGAAATGAGTGTTGGTTCATGCTTGTCATTAAATCAAAAGATTGATCCATTAATTTCTCATACAAATGTTAAAGTTAATAGATCTACGGAAGGCGGTTAGTCCATGTCACAAACCTTGAAGGGGGATGCTGAATAATGTTCAATAATGAGAACTTAAAATTTTACACCATGCTGTACTGTTCATTTAGAGTATTGTAGAAACTAGAAACAACTAAAAAAATGAGCCTTAGAAGTTTTATAAATAATTTCGTTTAAATTTTATTGACCTATTTTTTTAAATTGTAGATTGAAGACTTCAACTTAATTCTATTGAAGAGGATTTTTAAGAGAAAAACATAAGAATCTTTGAACTTAATTTTATTGGAGAGGTTTTAAAAAAAAAAAAGAAATACTGTAATTAAAAATAATAGATAATAGTATTAATTATGATATTATGTTTTATTTTAAAATATATTTTTCTAATAAAATAGATTATTAACTAAAAATTAATAAATTTATATTTTATTGTTAAGTAATTAGAATAAAGTTAAACATAAAAATTAAATATTAAAATTTATTGATAAAATTTTCTATTGAAAATTTATTGGAGAGGTTCCGAGGAACTAGGACATTATAACATGTTTGATAAATTTCAAGGTGGCTTATAATTATATTATAATTTGTAGATATAATTTAATTTTTCATTTGTTTAGTTTGATTTCAAATATTTTGTCATATTTTTTCCAAAACTTTTAGAATAAACATGATGTATAATTATTGATTTTTAGAACAAGTATTACACAAATTTAATTATTCAAAATAAATAAAAGATTAATGCAATTAGATTTCCATAATCCATATGAAATAGATTATTTTGGACAATAGATTAAGGTGGGTAAATCCAAACAATCATTAATATTCAAAATATCATAAATGATAGAGTTGAGTTAACCATGGGATTTCCTTCTTAATTTGCTACCCCATTTATAAAACCTTCAACAAGTATTGTGTCTTAAATGATAGATATTTATACAATAATTTAATATACTTATGAAAATAATTCTCTAGATCATATACTTAACAATTTGGTAGATGATGATAAGCAAAAGATATTTTTGAAGTATTATATTGTTAGGAGGATTCAAATATGTAGTTTTTGAGTCAAATTCATTGATCCATATTTCATGAGTAGCCGTTTATACGAATCCATCTCTCATAAGAATGTATGGTCCGCTTAGTGCTCATTGTATCTTGGTGATGTTCACAAGGGTGAAACATTGGGCCTTTCTAGGAAATCATCCATCGGAATACTACAACTCAAACATACTTAATTACAGAATTTCCCTCTTAACTTGCTACCCCATTTAGAAACCCTTCAACAAGTATTGCATCTTATGAAAGATATTTATACAATATTTAATATACTTCTGAAAATAACTCTCTACACCACACTTTTAACAATTTTAACAATTTGTTAAATACAAAATATAATTGAAAAAATTGTAGTAACAAATCTTCAGTCATTTCTAAAAACATACTTTTATTTTCATTTTACTTTTATATTTGTTCATATTCGTGGGACCAACATGTTCAGATTTAGATTGAGGCTGGCTAGAGAGTGGAGAAGAGATACTAATATGGAATAAAATCTCATTATGAGCTAGAATAGGCATTGTGAAGAGTCTCCATTCCCTGGATTCTTAGAGGTGATACTTAGATTTTTTACCCTTCCAGGCAATGCTTTTAATATTGGCATTTTATCCCGTGTCATCACCCTAAAAGCAAAACAGTATAGATTTATTCTTTTTGTCTGTTTGAATTGCATTTGTTGCTTGTTAACAATTACCATTTATTTTGTTAGATAGTGTAGTTTGCTTAGACTTTAAGACTGATCAACATTGATTTTGAAGCAGAATGCTGCTGCATTTGATGCCCTCAGAAATCCCGGCAAGATGAAGAACAAGCAAGACACCAACATTGCTGGACTAAATTTTGAGTTGACCAAAAATCAAAGCTATATGTCACGGCTTGGATGGTACAAATTGGTTTGTAAGCCCCCTGGCTACTATGATACATTCAAACTGCAAAATAACACGAGAGATGTTGATGCAAATTCGTTTAGAGTAAAGTTGGAATTATTTTGGAACGACATAGTTGGGATGGTGGAGAGGCACTAACTACCCAGCGACTTCCAATCCCAAAACAAATGGATTAATGCTGGAAATGCATATAGGAAACTGGTGGAGCCTCTGGACATTGCAAACTACTATCAAAATGACAGCAGACATGGGAATAGTGGAAACTATCTATCAGCAGGGGTTAGTCCACACCGCCACGAGGTACTTGAGAAATGGCTAATAGAGAAAGCCCGTACTCGCACAGGTAGAGATAGGAGGCCTCGCACAAAGTTTGCATCCTTAAGTGAGGACTCTTGCTTTTGGGCTCATGTAGAAGAAGCCCTCAAAACTCTTCAACATCAAGTCATGAATGCTACATGTATAGAAAGCCTTGAGAAGTTTGAGGATTATGTGTGGAGGAAGATCAAAGATTACAGCATCTCTGATGAGGTTTTCTTGGAGGGGAGTAGCTTCATAAAATGGTGGCAACAATACAGAGATCTTCAACATCAATCCCTGCAGTGGCAGTCAAACTCTTCTTTGTTTAAATTCATGAACACCGAGGGGTGGAAGGCCGTGGGAATTTAGAAGAAACAGCTACTTTCTTCAGTGAGGAAGCCAATTTCTGGGTTTTGTTCTTTTCAATCTAGATAAATTTGTTACTTCACTCAGCATATTTTGATTAAAAAAACTGTTTTTATCTGTAATGGAGTTCTGTAATTTAATTATTTGTTAATGGACTAAATTTGTTTATATCTGAGCACACTTTCATTTTAGGGGACTGTTCTTGTCTTGTTTAAAAGAAATGAGAACTCTTTAAAATTTACACCACTATATACTTGTTTATTTGGGGTGTTGTAGGGACAGCTAAAGAAATGAGTTTTACAAGTGTTATAGTGAGTTGGTTTGAAGTTTATTGACCTATATAAAAAGTTTGAAGACTGAAGCCTTCAATTTAATCTTATTGAGGAGGTTTATAAAATATGAAAAATTATTTTATTGTAATGAAGAGGGTTTTTAATATTTTTTGAAATATTGGAATTAAAAATATTATATATTATTAGTAATTATTAATTATGATATTATCTTGAATTTTTAATTCTAATTAAATACATCGTTAATGAAAAATATTTCACATTTTATTACTAATAGAATATATTTAATTTAAATATAAACATTAAATAATAAAATGTATTGAATTTTTTTTTTAAGAATTTATTGGAGGAGAGGCTACTACAAATTAGGAAATTATAATATGTTTGATAAAGTTCAAGATGCTTTACAAAGACTATAGTTTGTAAATATAATTTAAATTTTAATATTTTCTTATTTTTTCCGAAAACTTTTAGAATGAACATGATGTATAATTATTCTTTCTTGGAACAAGAATTACACACATTTAATTATTCAAAATAGACAAAAAGATTATTTTTAGATTAGGTTAATGTGAATAAATTCAAACAATCACTATTAATCAAACTATCATAAATAATAGATTTGAGTCTCAAAAGACTGTACAACCACATTATCAAATTGATAAAGAATGTTTATGAGACTTAGCTAGCTTTGTATGTGATGACAATCTTTAGGTGTAACTTGACTTGCCTTGATCCAATCCTAGCTTTTGTTATTGAATCAAAGGGTATGGAGCTATAAAAAACTAAGAAATGATGTGCATTCAATTCTAGTTCAAACATGCACCTACGAAATTGATCCCTATACATATCATTTTGGCCCAATATATATAGTTACGAACTTGTAATGTGGCTTTGATACTTTCGATTTTTTTCTTAATAAATCTAGTCACCTTAGCTATCCAAAAATGGTGGTACTCACAGTGATGTGGGGCATCTGTGGGTCAATGAAACCGACCATCACATAAAAATATCTATTGTATCTCACATGTAATATTATCATGTGTGCTTTGTTTTGTGGTAATGTGTCATGTATTGGCTTGACCATGCATGCTTGCGGTGATGTGTTGGGTAGTTTATTGTGTCCTATGTGTTATTGTGTAATAGTACATCCCCACACATCTATATCAAGTGTAAGTTCACTTTGAGCCAAACTAATCATTATTTTTAGTGCAACCTCTTTGTCTGTTATCTTGTCCCACTATGCATCCTCTTATTTAAATACACTACAATAATTAGCTAATGTAAAATTTCAAAGATTTGGTTATTTTGTTAGAGTTTGCTTTCATTAGATGGTAGTGATTGCATCTTTTGATGGTGTGTTAATTTTAGTGTTGATGTAATGTTTAAATGTATTAAACTTCAATGGAGGATTATTCTTATGGATAATGACAACTTATTTATATGCTACCTGCTAAATGTGAACTTAATTTTACAACTTACTTTTATCCTATACTATTCAACAAAAGTGACATGCACTGAATGATAATTTTTTTTATCATTTAAATGAGTTGGTAGTTTGATTGGTGAATGTTGGATTTAAAGAAGCTTGCGAAACTATTTAAGAGATTAAGTTTCTAAATGGGTCAAAAGTTAAGTCAATTGTAAATGTAACTAGTTTATGAACACATCTTTAGGGCTAGGCAACATAGTGTGATTGGGTTTCACTGTATAGGCGTGAATTTGCACCCCTAACGCAAATTCCCCTTTACCCCCTTACACTTTAGAAAACCTAAGGGTGCTGGCAAGAAGTTCAATCCACTTTTTGGCCAAAAAGTGGAAGTGTTTTCCCTGATTTTCAGAATTTGACACTTTGACCTTAAAATTTGAAGCACTTAGAGATGAAATCTTCAAAAAAGTTACAAATCATAAAATGTAGTACTCAAAGTCTAGTTTCCAAATATGTAATTTATGTCAATACCCAGATTTTACAAATTAAGTTTCAATAGGCATTTGTAAAAACCGATGTTTAAAAGTCCTTTTTTTTTACCATACCATGCACGTGTACGACATCCATATTTTGACTTAACTTATCATATTTTTCTAAATTCTTTTGGGAAAAGATTTGTGACTCACTAAAGCTTGCCCTAGATATTTTTTTGTAATCTTTTAATGATTTTTTTTTTTTTGTTAATTTTTTATTAGGCATATTTGTCGTTTAGAAAAATTGCCGTGTACAACACGCATAAAATGACCTAAAGTTATCATTTTTTGCAATTGTTTTTTTTAAAATTGAAAAGAATTGTCTGAAGTTTGTCCTTGTGCAATCCATTCGTCAAAATATTATGTTGATCAAAAGTTATTAAAATAGTAAAAACCTCTGATATTTAAAGTTTATGGACCAATTTCATCAGAAATTGATTGAAAAATAGAAAAATAATCCAATTGTAAAAAAAATACATATTTGGAATCTACATTGTCTAATCTAAAATGGGTTTTAATTTCGTCAAAAAATTCTACAAAAAAGTCGTCAGCCATATGTCTAAACTCGGTATTTTTCTCTGACATTGTTAGAACCTTCAACTTGCAGGTCAAACCAAGTTGAAGGCCTAGGTTCAGATTCCCAATGCTTTTCGCGAACCAAAATCCGAGGCAAAAACTCGACCACAAAGTAAAACCAATTTGAAATTTTAAAAATTTATTAAAAAATCATTTTTTATGCTTTTACAAAACGAGATCCCGTTTTGAAAAATTTCCAAAATGGACAGATTTAAAAGCGGAAAATTTTCAAAAGCGGATCCGTTGAAAAGTTACCAAAAATGGGATAAAAGCAGGATCTGTGAACGAGATCCCATTTTTTAAAAAACGGGATCCCATTTTTTAAAATACGGGATCTTGTTTTTTAATAAACGGGATCCCGTTTTTTGATTTTAGGCTCGGGATCCCGAACCTAAATGGGATCCCGTTTTTTGATTTTAGGCTCGGGATCCCGAACCTAAATGGGATCCCGTTTATTAAAAACGAGATTTCGTTTTTGCAATACTGATTTTATTTTTTTGGCTAAGGCAAAAACATCCACGTTTCGTGGACTCAACTTCTTGCACTTACCCCTAAGGCGGAGACTTAATTCCACTTAAGCCCGCCGTTCACATCACACTTGGTGCTTGCTTTGTGTGTCGATGGAGGCATTTTTGTTAGGGACGCCCGCGCGGCGCGCAGACGTCCACGCGGGGCGCTTACGTCCCTGGCAGATTCTTGCAGCTGGAGTTTGTAGAGACATATACTTCCTATTGGAAGTCGAAGTGTAATGCCCCTTTTTAGCTGGCTGACTCAAATATGGCCATTTTCATCTTCTTCCTTCATATTGTTCATTCCTTGATCCATTGGGGATCTTTTTGGGAAGAATTTTTGGCAAGATCTTGAGTTGATCTCTTCACATTTTTTTCACTCTTTCAAGCATCCACAAGCTTTGTAGCAGCACTTTACACTCCATAGCAGCAATCCACTACTCCATCACTTTGATAGTGCGAGCGTAGGACAAACACCATTGCAGCAGAGGTTTGAGTTCATCTCATTTTCTCCTCCACTAGCTGTGAGCACTTTTGATGGAGGTGGTAAACTCCTATTATATTCTCTATCAGTTGGTTGAGTAAGCATGTATTGTTTTGTAGTGTCTTTTCTTTACATAGCTTGTATTCCCTTCTTTATCATCATTTATATCATTGCAAACTTGGTTGTCAGTGGAGGTGGAAACACCAAAACGGGGGTCTGACTTAGGCAGACCCCTAAACAGCCCCCCAATATTTTCCCTCTTTATTGTGTGTAGGTGGAGAGATCTTGGAGCAAGTTGGCGAGAAGATTGTTGTGTAAAATCATCTTCGTCACCCTTGTGGTAATCTATTTCCTTTATCACATTCATCTTTATGTTTCACTCTTCTTAATCTTATTCTGTCATTCTAGAAACTTCTAAATTAGGTTGATAGTCCTTTCTTAGGGCTTAAACCTCTTCTCTCTGGTTTTTTGGTCATACAGACGCTAGCGCACTTGTGAGACTTGCATTGTCGTCTCGAAACTGTGTTTCTGTCCTCCGACAAGGAGCTACCTGTGACACAGAGTTGACCTTAAAAAATGAGTCGCCTAGTCTCCCTCCAACTCTCGGGTTCGTAGATTGATCGAAGGGCCCACATTTCTCGTCACCTTCATCTCGCCTATCCTAACCTTCCTTTTAATTGAGGTAAGTTAGGGCAGCCATACTGCTCTTGGCCTTTCGTGACTTGGGGCCTTGCAATGGTTGGTCCCCCTTTCTTACATTTTTGGTGAACCTGACGTGAACCGTTTTGGTTCCATTTTGTGATACTGAAATTCCCTTTCCTCGTGTTCTAGGAGTTTTGTAGGTGTGAGTGTTGTGAGGCTTCTACCTTACAACCCAACCTGTGACCCCTAGTAGACGTAGTTGGAAGGTTTTGACGGTGTTGTGTAAAAAAACCTTAATTGGGTCACTATCTTATCCCATAAACCTTAGGGGGCTCTGTAGAAGTATTGTTCGGTGTGCGCGATGGCCTCTTTCTTAAATCAACCTATTCCCTCTATGCAGATTGTGAGTAGTGGTACTAGCATAACCTTCACTTCATAGGACCTGCTGATGGGCTTTAATAGGGAACCATCTCCTCTTTACATTCTTGCGAGGATAAAAGAGAACACTATAGCAGGTGTTCTCGTTGATCCGACATCTCATGTGAATATCATAACTGAAGAGATCATGCTAATTAACTTCCTGCGTAAGGACAAATATGATGCGCTTGAAAGTACCATCCGCACACACGACAAACTTTTTGTACCTCCTATAGGGAGTATTGTCCTATCGGTCCTCGTGGGACCTAAATCTATGATTCTTAAGTTCGACATCATTCCAGGGTCTGAACTCTTTAGAGTGAAGCTAGGCATCCCCTGGCTGGTATCTATGAATGCAGTTCCCTCGGTTGTGCACAAGTGCTTGAAATTTGTTCATGGAGGCTCGATACACGTTATCCATGACACTAGTTATAGACCATCGGTTGCACGTGATAGCTATACCTTATATTAATTTTGGCCTACATCCCTTGGTCCTCTCCCACCTAGGAAGGACCTCCTATATTGCACATATCAAAACTATAAGAAAGGGCATGCCAAGCTAAAAGTAAGATAGCCTCCTTCTCCTTATGCTGTTTCGCATAGAGTTTTCCTAAAAGTTGACAGTGATGTCGTTAGAGCACATAGAAGAGAAGAAGAGAAGCGGTCCCGAGATCCTCCTCCTTCCCCTCCCATTGTTCAACCTGATGCTTCCTCTCACCCTACCATTGTACCATCTGCTTCTATCCTGCGTTTGTGGGAGAATCCCATGGTGCCTGCTTGGCGAAAGGCCAAGCATCCTGCATTTGAGCTTCTTGTCTTACCCACCGAGCCCAGGCCCGTTCGATATGGAAGACATAAAAACCCCCGTGGAGAGTCCTATCTGTCACGGCCTCCATGGCCGCCTACTATTCCTGTTCCCAAAACAGTGAACAGGAAGAGGCCCACCGCCAAGGCTCTAGAGTTGATTTCTCCTTCCGTTTCCAAACTTGCTCCTTCCACTTCCATTTAGGAGTCTATCCTCTCGTTGGAAACAACTGTGGAGGATACTCCCATGGTTGAGTAGGAGCCCTCTGTCCCTTCGCAAGCTCCAACTTCTAGTTTGAAGAGTCGTAGAAACTGTCTTGTGCGTGAGCGTAAGCATCGACGAAAGGCTCTCCTAGCTGAGCAAGCCTCCTTACAGAAGAAGGAGGAGGAGATGACCGCACCTCCTGCTATGTCTTCCTCTCTTTGCCCTTCTATCTCTATCCAAACTAGCTTTGAATCTCTTCTAACTTTTGCTACGAGCACACACGCGCCTGGGAAGGTGTAGGTGTTTATCGCCCCTTCTGTGGAGCCGCCCCTATTGATTTTCGTTCTAGATGTCTCGCCTTTCCCCAAGCCCGTGGTTATGGTTAACACTTCGGTTGTATCCATTGCAGTTATTTCCTCTTCTCCCTCGACCCTCCTTGCATCGTCTGTGGGGAGTTCACCTCCTCCAACAAAGAAGGTAGAGCGTGGTCCCTCCAACAATGGAGGACGAAAGAGGAGCCCACCTTCCCCGAAAGGTGGCCCCGCACTGACTTGTTTTGTCTTAGTGATAGAACCAGCTCTAGCCTCCCCTAAGTTTGTCATTGCTCTCGAGTCTCTCGATGAGCCTAGCAGTGGAACTCAGGTGCAAACTCCTCCATCCGCCGAGGTGAAACATGACACTCTCGTTAAGTGTATGTTTAACTTGGTGGGTGAAGTTCCGACCTTGTCAGCGATCTTCATGAAGTTGTTGACCTTAGACCCACAAGAGTTGAGCGACAGAGACCTCATAGGTCCCTCTACCTTGGCCCTTATTGTGAGAGGATCAGAAGCTCCTCCTCTTAACATTACACCATTGTAGGCTCACTATCCTTCCCCCTACGATGATCTAGAGTGGGAAGCTGACGACCTCTTGGTTGACCAGTGTTAGGGGGAGACCCTCTTCTTGATCTTTAGATTAGATGTGTGTGTATGTTGTGATGTGATTCTCTCATGATCATGCTATGTGAGCTTGGATGACCCTTGCCACCCCTTTTGGTGCTTGGATACAGGCGTGGTATTTTGTGTTGTAAACCCTCTTCTATATGTATCATCTTTCTTCCATGTCTGTGATTGACTCTTGGTAAATTGGGGATGATGCAAAGCATCGGGAGCATTTAGGCTTGATTCCATGTTGACCCAATTTTTTATTTTACTTTGTCTTCTGTGCATTCTTCCTGATCTAGTTGGGGATTGCTGATCTTTCGCCTCGTGCCACGGTTACCTACTATTTATAAATAGAGGCAGATTTGAGCCCGCGAAACTAGATTTCCCTATGCCTTTTGTGTATTTAATATTCCTTTGCTTTCTCTTTATCTTTCTCTCTTCTTTGCTTGAATTGTTCCTTTCATGTGTGACAATGCCACTTCTACACTACTTGGTCTTTTGAAAGCGCATTCGTTGCAAAATGAATCCTTTCCCAAGACCCTTCACACGTTTCTTCTTTAGAGTTGTATTCTTGACTTGAAACCCTAATGGAACATGTTTCCTTCATCATGGGTTTGGAAAGAAAGGACTTGGGAGCCTTCCCCCGAAGCGGGAACAACTTTGATCTTCCCCTCGTGTGGGGGCATATCCTTCCTTTCGAACTCCTTGATTCAATGAAGTGAACATCTTTCGAAAGGATTCCTTGATGATGAATTGATTCGAGAAAGAAGACGTTAGCTTTTGAACAATGTGTCCCTCGAGTGGACCCCTTTTTTTCACACCGAGTTCCCAAGGGACCCCTTCGAAATTTTTCAACAAATTATATGGCATCTAGCTCGAGGGCAGCCCAACTAGACCGATTTCACATCTTCGCTTCTAGTCTGAGGGCAGCTCAACTAAACCTACTTCATATCCTTACATCTAGCTTGGGGGCAACCCAACTAGACTTTACTTTTCAAATAGCGCGTCCCTTGAGTGGACCTCTCCTTCCTTTTGAAGGGTTCCCGAGGGACCCCTTTGAAAGTTTTGCAACTTAGTGATGGTTTGCGTGACTATCCGCTCACTGGCCTGCACGACCGCTTCCTGACTTTTTCTATCTATAGGTAAACATGTCACCATATTTGACTTTGTGGAGTCCCCTTTTCTCGGTCTCCTTCATGTGAGAGTTCTTGAAGGATACCTCCCTTGCAGGACCGTCAGCTTGTGAGGAACTTTCGTTCTTCAACTTTATAGTTTCGCAGAACTATGAAGTCCTTTCCTACACTTCGGAGTTCGCCAGACTGTGCTCTGCTTCCTTGTCGGTTCAGGTATACTTCTCTTACCTTGTTACATCTTACTACTCTACTCTACTCTACTGAAGCACTCATCAGTACTCGTGCTCGCTAAAGTGGGGGAAAAATGTATAAGCGTGAATTTGCACCCCTAACACAAATTCCCCTTTACCCCATTGCACTTTAGAAAACCTAAGGCAGAGGCTTAATTCCACTTAAGCCTGCTGCTCACATCACATTTGGTGTCTGCTTTGTGTGTTGGTGGATGCATTTTTGTCGAGGATGCCCATGCGGCGTGCAAACGTCCGCGGGGCACACTTATGTCCCTAGCAGATTCATGTGGCTAAAGTTTGCAGATACATTACACTTCCTATTGGAAGTCAAAGTGTAATGCCCCTCTTCAGCTAGCTGACCCGAATATGGCCATTTTCATCTTCTTCCTTCATATTATTCATTCCTTGATCCATTGGGGATCTTTTTGGGAAGAAGTTTTGGCAAGATCTTGAGCTGATCTCTTCACATTTTCTCCACTCTTTCAAGCATCCACAAGCTTTGTAGCAACACTTTACACTCCATAGCTGCAATCCACTACTCCATCACTCCAATAGTGCAAGCGCAGGACAAACACCATTGCAACAGAGACTTGAGTTCCTCTCATTTTCTTCTTCACTAGCCTTTTGCGCTTTGGACGAAGGTGGTAAGCTCCTCTTATCTTCTCTATCATTTGGTTGAGTAAGCACATACTGTTTTGTAGTGTCTTTTGTTTACGTAGCTTGTATTCCCTTATTTATCATCATTTCTATTGTTGCAAACTTGACTGTCCGTGGAGGTGGAAACACCAAAATGGGGGTTTGACTGAGGCAAACCCCTAAATAGCCCCCCAACATTTTCCCTCTTTATTATGTGTAGGTGGAGAGATCTTGGAGCAAGTTGGGGAGAAGATTGTTGTGCGAAATTGTCTTCGTCACATTTGTGGTAATCTATTTCCTTTATCACATTCGTCTTTATGTTTCACTCTTCTTAATCTTATTATGTCATCCTAGAAAGTTCTAAACTAGGTTGGTAGTCCTTTCTTAGGGCTTAAACCTCGTGTCTCTAATTTTATGTTTGTACGGATGTCAACGCACCTGTGAGATGACAACACACCGCACTGTCATCTCAAAACCACATTTTTTTCCTCCGACAAAGAGCTACCTGAGACGTAGAGTTGACCTTAAAAAGCGACTCGCCTAGTCTCCCTCCAACTCTCGGGTTTGTAGAGTGATGGAAGGACCCACATTTCTCATCACCTTCATCCTGCCTATTCTAACCTTCCTTTTAACTGAGGTATGTTAGGGAAGCCATACTGCTCTTGGCCTTTCGTGACCTGGGGCCTTGTAGTGGTTGGTGCCCCTCTCTTACATTCACATATTGGTGGTTCTTTGTATTTTTTATATTTTTATAAATTAATTATTTGATTACATGTTCAATCTTTATTTTCTTCATTTTTTTTGCTCCCATCATATGCTCTACATGCCTATTCCATGGCTATTCATTTGACCCTCAAGCATGTTGGTATTCTAGTTGGTATCAAAGCTATTTATTCTAAGTCCTTGCGGTCAACTTTTAAGAGCTATTTAGCCTAATTTTTGTGTAAAAGGTTGTTGCATTCCAAGTGAACCAATAAGATGGTTTGATCTTGTAGTAGTTTCTGGATTAGATTGCATGAGAGTCTTTTTCCTCAACATTTTGGATCACACTTTGTGATCCATCATCAGGATAAGAGAGCTCAAGAAGAAAATTATTGATAGTTGCAGACCAAGAACAACCTATATAGAAAAAAGGAGGGGGGAAGGGGAGGAGGGGAGAGAAGGCTACACAACCCAAGAAAACGATTTTCAAATTAGAAAGATATACAAGAAACCTATGAGAAACCCATGTCATAGACCTAGGTAATGACTTGGAGATCATCAAAACTGCAAAGAGAAGAGGTTTCATAATGATAGAGGAAATCAACAATGATGAGGAAAAATTCTATGATACATAAGGTGGTAATTTGGAACTAAATTATGTTCAAGAGAACACTAAAAAGAGGAAATATTTTCTATTGAATTGATGAAGGTAAGAAGCAATCTAAGGTTTCATCTCATAAGCTACTAAGAAAGATTAAATCTAGAAGAGTTAATTAATTTAGCCACTGTAGACACCTAAAAATGTCTTGATGGATCACATTGGCTAACTAATATTGTTTTGTCCTAAAACCTATCCTCTTTTCACTTAATTGATTAAATTAGCCTAGCTATTTAATTAATTGCATCATTTTCATTCATTAATCTAATTAAATTAATTAAGTTAATTCATCCCCTTTCATACTAACATTTCATCTTATTAAATTAAATACATCAAGTTATTTAATTTAAGTCCCTAAGTCTTCTTATTGAATTAAAATAACTCTAAGTTATTTAATTAAATATCATTTCACTTTCCCCCTTTTCATTAAAATCACTTTATTTAATGAAAATCATCTAATTCCTCTTAATTGCCTAAATTAAACTTTTGTTTAATTATCAATTACTAATAAATCTAATTCTCCCCACTTGCAAGGGAATATTCCTCCTTTGCACACTCCTTCAAATATTCCTTCCCCTTTTGCACTTTAAAACTTTGTTTTAATTTGCTAATTATCATTTTTCCTCACCCATGAGAATATTCCAAAGAATATTATCTCTCCTCATTTGAAAAAAGGAATATTCTTACTTAGCTTCCTATGCAAGTTAACTCAAAACTTCTTGTGCAAGTTAACTTGTGACCTCTTGTATAGATCAAGAGTGTGTTTGTTTGAAGGAATATTAACCCTTGATTAAAGTTTCATCTTTCATTCTCATCCCTTGATGGGAATCCATGATCCATGCCTTCAACTTCTTCCATCCTTGACCATTGATTAGCCTTTTTGTGTTAGCCTTTTTTATATCAACCCTCCATTTCTCATTTGCTCTCCTATAAATAGGTCACTATTTGGAGACCAATAGATCCATTTTTTAACATCAGAGTTATTTTGTTAAAGTCACTCACACTCACACTCATATTTAGCACATATTTAACATCTTTTTTAGTTTAATTGCTTGCATATTAGTTTAGCTTCCATTAATGGCTTTCGTGGTAGCTTAGATGCATACATTTAGCTTATTTGTTAATTAGGGTTTCAATATTTTAGCTTAGAATCCATTTAGATTAGCTTTGCATTTGCATATCTTAATCATTTTAGCATAAATCACATTAAAATAGCTTGCATCATGTTCATCTAGATTAAAATCATGTTTTCATACACATCTCACAATCATTCCATCAGTTTTCTTCAATAAAACTGACTAAAACAAGCTCATTTATCCACGAGATTGAGAAAGGGTTGCAATTCCACGTCAATGCGACACCACTCCCACAATGTGATAGGTTTCAATGGATTATAGTAGACATTTTTAAAGCTTTTGTAGTTTAGTATGCTTGGTTTTAACGAATGTTTAGTTTAATTTGCATTTAATTGATCCTATTGAGATTGGTGTTACTTGCTTTGTTATGCTTCGATTCTCCATGGATCAAGCATAATCGACTCATACTGATCCGTCAGTCACATTTTGGCACTAGAAGGAGGGCAAAACTGATCAAATTTAATCAATTTCTATCTCAAATTATGTTTTTTCTAATTTTTGTAGGATATAGTGACACCCAAAAGAATTTTAGCGATGTCTTTGCTGGGCATCACCATGCAACGATGTTATCATCATCAGAAACATCGACACCTATTTAATATCACGATGCTAATTAAAATAAATGGCGTTGCTAATACTTTTTAGACGTATTGAAATTTGCAAATTGTGATGCTCCAATAACGACGCTATTGTCGTCACTATTTTTCCACAGAGTGACGCCCAAATTCACCAGAGTGACACCCAAATGACTTATAGCGACGCTATCATGAACAACAATGCCCTTCTTTGGTAAGAAAAATGGTGATCAAGTTTTAGCATGTGCTTTAAATTTTTTACTTCATTTGATCACTAACATGCCTCTGACTTTGTTCTAGTTTTTAGGCTAACTAGGTTTTGCAAGTTGGACGATAAAAGTTAAAGTGAAGAAGCATCTTTTTCTTAAAATCTTATAAATATAACAAGTGTTTCGACACTTTTGGGGCAATTATAATCCATTTATCATGCTTTTCATTTTATGCTTTAGGACCACACTAGTTTTCAGTTGGGTTTTAAAAAGAATGCTCAAATGGGACTAAAATTGAACCCTCACTTCATCATTTTACTTTGGGTTTAAAACTAAACAATACAACTTAACACTTTGTTTGGTCCATAAATTGAACTCATCTTAGCTTTAGGGGTTAAAATTAACGTTTTTTCTATGTTTTGTGATTTACATCTTTATTATTGAATGTGTATGCACTTCTCTCATGCCATTCGATGATTTTGAGAATCAAAAACATTCCTTGACATTTTGTATAATCACCCACATCTTTCGATTTGAATTAAAAATGAACCTCATGCTAGTGTAGGCAAAATGTGTGGTGTGTGCTCTCTCCTTGTTCATGCAAACCGAGAGGTCGAACTACAAATATACTTTGCTGATTTTTTTAATCTTTAGAGGGCCTACCTCCCCGCTTCGAAAGGAGGGAATGACCCAAGTGGTAATGAGCTAAAGCTAAGCTCTTTCAAGTCACTATATAAAAATGTGTTTGTGACAAAAGTCATAAGCAACAAGTCTGAATGTGTCATACCAAAAAGTGTCACCCTTAGTATTCATGTGATACATGAAAATCTCTTCTTAGTAAGGGACTGGGAGGCCTCTTGATTGAAATAACCTTGAGCTAATCTTGTCATGTGTATGGCCACCTTGAACGAAAGCCCTTATTATGAACCAATTGTTTAGAAGAAAAAATATTTAATGCTTCTTGGTGCAAGAATGATCATTCTAAAGCCGCCCCACATTTGTACTATTCATTGTTGAAACAAAAAAATCTTTGGGATCTTAGAATCTTTAAGATTTTGAGTTTTGGTGGTCCCGAGAAGTGTGTGTCATGGAGGGGAGCCAATGCCACTAAATCTCTAACTATGCACATTATCTTAGTGTTTGGAGAAATCCGAGTGGGGGCTCAACAAGTATGGCCATTCAATCTAGGTGGTAAATGATTGTGAGTCAATTCAATACTTTGCTTAGATCCAAAACATTGTAAACAAACATCAACAATGTCTTTTCAAAATTTCAAACCCTTTGGTCTAAGTATGGATACCCTTTGAAAAAACCTTGATATTATTGCTTATCCTAAGAATTTATTCTTCGAGACTTCTAAGTATTTTGGTTTATATCTCAATCCATACTTCCCAAAGTTAACATAGGCAACTATGACTTCAACCTCATGATTTTCACAAAATGGACCTTATCAAATTGCTAATGTTTTTGACATAGACATTTAGTTTGACCTTAATCAAGACAAGTGTTTGTGGTAAAATAAAATCATTTAAGCAAGATAAATTGACAAATTGAACCCCACATGACCATTTGGCATTTGATCGCTCCATTTGAACAACCAAACCTTATGCTTGATATCATACAACCAAACTTTGAGCAAATTGAAGGGGAACAATCAAATTGAGACAAGGAAAACATCACAATCATTGAGTTTCATTATCTAAAATCATTGAGTTCTATTGTCAAAATCATTGGGTTGTATTGTCAAAAATAATTGAGTTTCATTTTATCCAAAACATTGAGATCCATTGTCCAAATTAAATTGAGTTTTATTTTACCAAAATCATTGTCCTTAGGGTTTGATCACTTTAGAGGTATAGCTTTTATCTCACTACCTTGGTCTTGGAAAACAAAAGGTTCATTCTAGGTCAACATTGGGTCAAACATTTCATCCATCCTTCATCATATTTCATCCTTCACTTTAAACTTTGAAAACTTTTACACCAACACTTTGGACTTAGACATCTATCAAACCAACCCCTAACCTAGCTACTATGTGTGAAATGAATCCTTTTCCATGCATTTAGTTAAGTTGGTTATCATCTTTGGACTATTTTATCTTGAAGGTCACGAGTTTACCCTAAAGATTGTCAAGTTCATAAACATCCTTTATCCAAACATCAAAAAATCAAACCTTCTAAGTCAAAAGTGTTGTACAAAAATGTTTGCAAAGATCAGTCTGCACACCATCCATCATTTTCATCTCCCATCTTTATCATTGCTCCAAAATGACTTAGAACATCTCTTCTACCTAAGTTTGAGTCAACTAGAGAGTACAAACATTACAAATTTCAACACAACTCTCCCATAGGTGACCCACAATTTATGGTAACCACAAGATCATAGCACAAGAGAATCATAGAAGAAACCAAAGTTGCATCCACCACAAGTGATCCTAATCCCCCAAAATTTTATCCAAGAAGCCATTCTACCCCCTCATAACAACCATCACAAAATCCATCAGAACCATATGAGGTAGAAGATGTCACGAACAAACCGCTTCAAATTACTAAAGAAGAACTCTTTGAGTAAAAACCAAATCATCCAACTTTTCTCGCACAAAACTTGACACATTGATTAACCCAATCTACAAATCAATTAACTCCATCCCTTGTGCCAAGTCAATCCTTAACATCTAGTCTTGCAATTAGGCTAGGAACCAACCATGGTCTTGTTGGCAAGAGACACTACACAAGTCATTTGGTGTTGTCATTGATGGAAACCCTAGTTAGTAATTCCATCCACATCTCTGTAATTTCTTATACTAAAAGTCAGATTGAAGAAATGTATTATTTGTCAAAGCTAAAACAGGGTATCCAACAAAGTTGTGTATATCGAATCATATGTAATTTTTTGTTATCATTTTGTGTTGTGGATCTCAAGGAAGGTATTATGATGTATGACCTATCTTATGCTTGAATCATCGGGGTTCAAGTTGATTGGTGTGCAAGTTAGAAGATCCGGTGTAATGATTTTCAGTAATAGTGCAGAAAGGCCGACTAGATGTGTGTAGCGTGTTGTGGATCTTCGAGACAAATTTTTTTAAGGTGTTTCGTGTTTGAGACATGTTTTGGGTCCTCACTATGTTTTGGCCGACATTGGCTGATTCACATTGATAATTGTCCATGGATTGAGCTAACAATTTATGCATGTTTTATATTTTGTTTAAGCCGACATGCAGTTGTTCTAATCTCTAGTGGCGGATATATATAACTGATCATTCATATCATTTTCATATAGGTTGCGATATGATGCAATATTTGGAAGGAATATACATCGATTGTGCACAGTTTCATTTGAGTAGAACAAAGATTTGTGATCCGAATTAAAGCAGACAGAGTTTTAAGAGTAGAAGTAGACAAAGTGTGAAGAATGTGAATAATGTGCTTAACCAGAACTATAACTAGGCATTAGCAGATGATATTTTATAGTTCATCTACTCTAGTGGCTTTCTGGATATGACTGTAAGACAGTGAGTTTTCTTTTGGGCAACACGCCTTTTTGTATTTGAACAGTGAGCTCTAGGCAGTGTGCCTAAATGCATGCACATTCCTTTTGTAAACACTTATATTAAGTATACTCAAATTGTGGAGTGACCTCCACCATGGTTTTTCCCTTAACAGGGTTTCCCCATAAAAATCCTTGTGTTATGGTGTTGTGGTTGCTTGTCTTATGTTCTTCCATCTTTCTTTCGGTTCAATGCTACAAGTGGATTAACGATCAACTTAATAAAGTCAAATTTTACAGAACACTAATTCATCCCCCCTCTTAGTGTTCCTTGATTCCAACAATTGGTATCAGAGCTTAGTTCCTCAGAAGAAGTTTAATATCTTGGGGAAGATCCACGAAGGTGATTGAATGGATTTTGGAAGTATTCATCAACAAATTTTTGTGGCACTAGATGATCTTGATCAGTCCAAATCTGAAGTCAGGGAATTGCAAGCAAGCCTCGCGAATGCTGAGAAATTCATTCAATCATTGAAAGATCATATCAATAAGTCCAGGGAAAAGAGAAAGGAAATTTGTGATTAGATCAAGTAGACAGAGAGAAAAAGCATGGAAGATGAACACCTAAGTCAAGCCTTGAAGGAAAAGACAGAAGAATGTGAAAATATCACTAGAGACAATGTTGTCCTAAAGCATTAGATGAAATATATTGCGCTGAGGATGACCAAGGAGATTGAAGATAGAAAGAAGAATGAGGAGAATCTTGCTCAGTCCTTGAAAGAGAGATCTGATGAATGCAACAGATTCAATCACTTGGAGCTTGAATTGCAACAATCCAGAAATAATGAAGAGCTTGAAAGACATATTGTTATTCTCAGGGATGAAATTTCTACTACAAATGAAAATAAGAAGACGTTCAAGATTAGCTCAGCTAATATTGATGAGCTTATTCAAATTCAGAAGATTGCAAGTGACAAGCAAGGTCTTGGATATGAGAAAGGAAAAAGCTCTGGATCTCGTCAAAGGAATTTTAGGTCAGGAAATTAGACGAACAAAGCTAGAAGGTATCTGGTAAGACAATCCAATGCTCAAAAGTTTAGTGGATACTATTTTTTATGCAATAAATTTGATCATATGGCTGCTCAATGTAGAAGTAAAACCAATACAAGTGGTCCATCATTTTCTGGTCAGTGTTTCAATTGCAATAAGTATGGTCATAAGTCAATTGAATGTAAAAATATGTCAAACAACATTTTCAATAGAAATGTCAGATGTTATGCTTGCAATAGATTTGGCCATACTGCTAACCAGTGTAGATCAAGAGAAAATCAATGGAATAACTGGTCTGGACAAGGAAATGTCATGTGCTATAATTGTAACAAATTCGGTCACATTGCAAGATTTTGTAGAAGCAGGAAGGGTCTGGTGAACAAAGCGAAAAATATGCAAAAGGATGATAAGGGAAAAGGAAAAGTTACTATGGATGAGATGAAGAATCAAATGAAGAAGACATGGGTGAAGAAGAGTGTTTCTGATGTAGGAAATAGATCAGCACCAAAATCTGATAATGAAAATTCCTCTTGGAATTAGTCTAAGGCCTGGCCTAGGGGGAGCTCTCAAGAAAATCGTTTACCCCACTGTCGATAGTTGGTACCGAAATGTGGTAAATTGTAGCAATTGTGTTCATGATCTACTAATCTTTTGGAACACTTGTGGAGCAAACTTATACAAAATTGAAGGTTCGTAGGAGAATTTTCTTTCACAGACTATGAAAACAGGGTTTACGAAAGACCTAGGGAAAAAGAATTTATTGCGACAAAAATTTAGGTGTGCGAATGATAAAAGGTCACTTCTATTCCTCATTTGCCACTTTACACTTTGAGAAGAAGAAGTTTGGAGAGATTTGCAAGCAAAATTTGGCATGATACAAGTCTGAAGGCAATTCGGTGAAAAAACCCTAATTCAACGAAAAGGTATTTATCTGCGAAACTTGTGAATTTAAAATTTCTCTAAATGGCTACTCTATTAGTCGTTGATATTAAGGATAGGCCCCACCCAAAATTGAAATGGCACCCGTTCAAATCCATCGAGACAAAACCATTAGGTGCATTTTCTTCAGTTCCGTATGGTGTTTTGCACATTGAAGATATTAGGGCATACATTCATGCGAGTATTGAGGAGTTAGGAAGCTCTGAGTTATTAAATTTGTACACAAATCACATGGTGGGAGAAGATTTATGTGTAAAGCCTGAATTTAAGACTTTGGAGGAGAATAAATTCACACAAATTGTTAAGTTTCCCATGTTCGACGAATATGAATGGGTTTGATACATACTATGTTGAGTGCATGTCGAGTTCATGTGGATAAATCAGCCCTTCAAGATCACAAGAGAATCTATAAGCATTATTACTGGTCTTAACTCAATCGATGGGTTTCCCGCATTGAAAGTTGTGAAGAATCAAACAGTCACTGAGGAAACCGATTCCAATTTTGACAGAAGAGGCATTACAGTTAATGGCATCATTAAATTGGATGTAAAATTTGCTTCTATGGTTATTGGATATAAAATCTATCACTCCAACTAGGATAACTTTGTATCTGGTACTACAATCTATGCAGCTTATCAAATGGTCAAGGAAAATGCAGAATATGACCTATGCAAGTTACTCTGAAGCCGACTAATTGAAAATCTTGGCAAAATCAAGAAGGACAAGAAGAAAATTTTCAAGTATGGCAATTTTCTTTTGTGTCTATTCTTCTACTTCATGAATGAAGTTCCGAGAGTTGGTAAAGTGCAATGGGAAAGTGACAAACCTGTAGCTATTCAAATGAGGGATATGTTATACAGAATTGGAGATATCAAAGCAAGGAAAACTGCTATCTGGGGCTACTTCAAAAACTTTCAGAGTGTAATGCAAGCTAGGGAAAGGATTCGTAAGTGTATTGTGGAAAAGTATAACAACACTATTTTATTCATGGTTGACATTGATCAGTGTTTGATGGAAGCAACAAAACCTAGAACTGTTTGGATAATGCCTATGGGATCTGAGGTTGAAGAACACATTTTGGAGTTTTATGCTGAACACTTGTTGAGTAAACCTCGAGATCCAATAGAAGAAAGGTTTGATACCTTTGTAGAAATGGATATACAAGTGCATAACCAACTGAGGAAGCCTATGATAGTCTGGAGAGTGAGAAGGGAAGTTGAAGCTTTTGTAGAAAGCCTTGGCATATCAATTGAAGTAGTGGGGGAAGCTAGGAAGAAAAGAGAAGAAGTTGAAAAAGAAGAGCCTGCTAGAACTGAGTCAACTATTCTAGCAACATCCTCTGCCTGATCTAGATCTACAAGGAGCTCTGCACCCTCATCCAGTCCCACAAAGAAATCAAGTCCTGTAAAAGTTCAAGTCAAGTCATTCAGAAGAGAAGGAAAGATGAAGAATGATAAAAGCATAAGAGTCTATGTTGTTGTTGAAGATGATGAAGAAACTGAATCATATGAAGAATTCAGATAAATCAAGCATAAGGGCTCAAAGGCATCAAAAGTCTCTAAGGGAAATCCCTTCGATGAAGAAAAAGGAAAGAAAAAGGTGAAAAATGATAAATTAGGTATGACTGTAGAGGAAGTGGAAAAAGCTTTAATTAAGGATGGTAATCTCAAACCACTTTCTGAATGGTATGACACTTTTGATAGTGTCGGTCAAAGAACTCTTGAAGAAGGTAAATAAAATATTTAAATATTTTCAATAAGACTCTCATAGAAATAATGTCAGGGTTACCTAAAGGGTTATATGAAGTCTTAGAAATGAGGAGAGTAAATGTAAGAGCTGAACAAGAACAAATGAGAGAACTCATACTTACCAATCTATGTCTAATGTCAATACAAGAAATGAAGAAAATCTTCAATGAAGCTAAAAAGGATTTTAAGAGAAAATCAAGGGTGAATAAGCTTATGATTAAATAGACTGAGGAAGTGGCAAAAGACACTAAGAAAATTCTTGAGGCAGTTCTGTTGAAGAACAAATATAATGTTGTGTCTGAAGAAACTCATGTTGAAGATGTTCCACCTGGTCCGAAAGTTCAGGATGTTCGGGTTAATATGGAAACAGTGAAATAAGTCATAATTGAAGACACTCAGAATCCTCTAGATATGGAAAATAGTGAGATTCTCATGGAGACTGAAACTCCTAAAGATATGTTAGTTGAAGAAGTAGAGATTCCCAAAGTCAAGCAAGAATCTATGACTGGAGAAAAGAAGGATGTGGCAAAGGAAATTGCTATGGAAGCAAGAGACATTGCTAAGGCAGTAAATAAGTTTTTAGAAGAACAACAAGAGGAGTTTGACACGGAATTGGTTGAAGGTCCTATCAACTTGGCCACTCTATCACCTATTCAAAAGCTAAAGGTGGCATCATTTTCTTAGACAAAAGCAAGGGAAGAGATATTAAAATCTCACATTGAGGACAGTGAGTTGCTAAGTCTTGCATCTGGTATCTTGGAGAAGATCATGCCCACACATGTCAAGGATTCATCTAATTCTCCCCCAAGTCAACTGAATAAACTTATCAACTTTGTAAGTACTCACTTTGAGTCTCTTGAAAAGTCAACTAAGGATAAGGTTTAGAAAGAATTTGATGCAAACAGGTTCAGTAGATTGAAGTGTATGATTGCTAATGATAAATCATTTTTAGCTACCTATGAAAAGAACATTCAAGATGCATTATCTGAAGGTGGAAATATTTAAAATTCATGTTTATCTTTGTCAAAATTCACTAAGGTCACTGAGAAGAAAATTAAGGAATATGAGAAATAGTTAGCAGATATTTCTCAAACCTTTGATCCTCTAACCGCTTCTATGAGTAAGCAAGAAGGTCAAGTCATATCCCTTCTTAACAAAATTAAAATTTTGAAGCATGAAAGAGACAATTTTTTTGCAAGGGTATGTGAACTCAAAGGACTAACTGGTCCTAAAATGGAGACAATGCTTAGTGCATTGAAGGAAGCACATGATGCTATAGTTGTCAGTGATCTGACAAATCTTGAGTCAGCACAGATGCAATCCCACTTGTTTTGTGGTCACGTGACTATTTTGGAAAGTCTCGAAAAGGGTTGGGACACTATTTTAAGCCTGTTGAAGAACAATTTTGCAGACACATTCAAGTTCATGTAAGTTAGTAAAGCATGTTTGTACATATATAGTTTTGTTTGATTTTTGATATGTGGATTCCCATATTTTCCATTGATGTCAAAGGGGGAGTGTGGAACAGTGAAAAATGTCATATTCATCTTAGGGGGAGTTGTGGATAATTTTTTTTTTGTGAAGTTTTGTGGATTGCAGTGTATTCATGCTAGTACTGGTTCCGACACTTAGTCATTTTTCACTAAGTGTTTCCATCAATGCCAAAGGGAGAGATTGTTGGCAAGAGACACTATACAAGTCATCTGGTATTGTCATTCATGGCAACCCTAGTCAATAATCCCATCCACATCTGTGTAATTGCTTATACCGAAAGTCAGATTGAAGAAATGTATTATCTATCAGAGCTAAAACAGGGTATCCAACAGAGTTGTGTATATCGAATCATATATAATATTTTTTTATCATTTTGTGTTGTGGATCTTAGGGAAGGTATTCTAATGTATGACCTATCTTATCCTTGAATCATTGGGGTTTGCAATGATTGGCGTGCAAGTTAGAAGATCCGATGTATTGATTTTCAGTCTAACAGTGTAGAAAGGCCGACTAGATGTGTGTAGCATGTCGTGGATCTTCAAGACATTTTTTTAAGGTGTTTCATGTTTGAGACAATTTTTTTTAGGTCCTCACTATGTTTTGGTCAACATTGGTTGATTCGCATTGATAATTGTCCATGGATTGAGTTGACAGTTTGTGCACGTTTTATATTTTGTTTAAGCCAACATGCAGTTGTTCTAATCTCTAGTGGCAGATATATATAACCAATCATTCATATCATTTTCATATAGGTTGCAATATGATGTGAGAGTTAGAAGGAATATAGATCGATTGTGCACGGTTTCATTTGAGAAGAACAAATATTTGTGATCCAAATTAAAGCAGATAGAGTTTTAAGAGAAGAAGCAAATAGAGTGTGAAGAATGTGAATAATGTGCTTAACTAGAACTATAATCAGGCATTAGCTTATGCTATTTCATAGTTCATCTACTCCAGTTGCTTTCTAGATATGACTGTAAAACAGTGTCTTCTTTTGGGCAGCAAGCCCTTTTGTATTTGAGCAGTGAGCTCTAGGCAGTGTGCCTGAATGCATGTGCATTCCTTTTGTAAACACTTATATTGAGTATACTCAAATTGTGGATTAAACTCCATCGTGGTTTTTCCCCTAACAGGGTTTCCACGTAAAAATCCATGTTATGGTGTTGTTGTTGCTTGTCTTATGTTCTTCCATCTTTCTTTTGGTGCAATTCTATAAGTGGATTAAAGATCAAGTTAATAAAGTCAAATTTTGCAGAACACTAATTCACCCCCCTCTTAGTGTTCCTTGATTCCAACAGGTCTTACTTCATGTCTAGGAATAAACACAACTATGGGTATTCACAACACAACCATTCCATTAACCACCAACCTTCCCCAAAACACAAGTTGGACACCAACATTTGGAAAAATACGTATATGCCATGACACCACAACAACCTCAAGATTTTGAGTGCAACCATCTTCATCCATCACCATAAATACCCCAAGTATGCCTAATATTATGCAAGGTAATGTGAACCTAGTACCTCAAATAGGACAATAAGGGAAAGTTAACACTCTCACGCAAATTCAATCCTTGAAAAATGGTTCTAACAAACCCATTGACACATCGAAACAAGTGGTTGCCCAAACTACTCAAGTCAATCCACCATCCACATTAGCCCCATCCATCATCAACCCAAATCAAAACAACCCCTTGGTCTCAAAGCCCATCAACCAAGGTAATACCTTGGCCACATCCCTAACACAAGAAAATCCTCAAAACATCGGTCAAGGGAACCCTTTCAATCAATAGACTCAAGGTCCTAATGTTCCATTTCCATCGCAATATCTAAAGGAACCATCATCATATTTTCCCATGATCCCTCTCACCATGCAAAATCAAATGGGACCTCAAACTTACATTCATCCATCTCAATTCACCATCTTACAAGGAATGTTAAAGCAAAGGAATCCACAACCTATCATCAACAACCTACAACCAATGCAAAATATCAACACCCAAAAACCATCACAAATGTCCCAACAACCAACTAATCCAACAATGCAAGCACATGCCTTAGCTTTACAACAAGCACAACAGGCTTATTAACAAGCCGCCCAACAACAACAACAATAGAAAGTAGCCTTAGCAGCACAAAAGTAGCAACAACAACAAGCAGCCTTAGCGACACATCAAGCAACCTTTGTAACACACCAACAACAACAACAACAACAAGCAACCTTAGCAGCAACAAAATAAAGCAGCCTTAGAACCACACCAACAACAAAAACAACATCAAGAAACCTTAGTATCCCAACAACAACGAAAAGCTCAATAACAACAACAACAAGCCTTACTAGCTCAATAGTATTCCCAACAACAATAACAACAACAAAGTTCCTACTATAATCCTCAACAGAACACCGTCAATACAAACATGTTAGGAACATATACATCAGCACCACAATCGCCTTCACAATATCCCACACCATCCTACACCACCATAAAACACACCATCATATCAGAATCCCACGTACAATCCATCCTCCATCCCATAATACGTAATGTATGTTCCTCCATCAGACCTGCAAGACAATCTAGCATCGTAATTTAAGGCATTGTTACAAGAAATGCAGGATCTTTCAGATGGGCAAGACAAAGAAGCCCAATACACAAAACCTATAACCTTATCCATTCGATCAAACCATCACAATGATACCATTCCCTCCTGGCTTTGAGGTCCCTAAATTTGATAAATACAAGGGGAGGGGAAATCTTGTGGATCACGTCAAGGAATTCAGTGTCATGTGCATGGAGGTGGCCTATAACAATTCCTATTTGATGCGCCTCTTTCCATGAAGTTTAACAGGTCCTGCCATGAATTGGTTTTCATAGTTACCTCCAAGCATCAAAACCTTCCAAGAAATCATTGATAGATTAATAGATCACTTATACTTCAATCTTGACATCGATGTGAGCTTAGAAGAGTTATACACACTCAAGTAGAACAAAAAAGAATCCTTCATCAATTTCTTGCAATGATGGAGGCAAAAATCTAGTAAGAGAAAGTGGACCATTCCTAATGAGAAACAAGTGGGGATCAGCATAGCAAATATAGATCCAGATCTATCCTTTCACTTGAAGATTTAGTGCATTACATCTTATGACGAGCTTTTCCCTAGATCCCTTAACATCGAGAGACCTCTAATTTCATAGGAAAACACACAAGCGTATAGAGACAACTGCCCATCCACTCATTCTAACGACAAGTCCCATTTTTGGGCCAAGAAGAAAAATGTCACTAGTGATGGTGTTGTTGATGCAAAGGTGGTCTTAACTGTTCCTAAGAAATCAAGCACCCAAACCATGAACACACAACAACCATACACATTGGATCGTCAAACAATCAAACAACAATCAATACTGCGAACACTCAACATGAACAACAAAGAACAAAGAGTGCTCCTAAATGAAAATCCACTCAGTTAAGGGAACCTATGGATGATGTGTTGAAGAGGTTGATATAGTCTAATCTTATCACACTCCTGGATTTCTCAAATTATCAAGAGCCACAAGTCAAACCCCGTAGCTATAGAGAATATCACTTTTGTGAATTGCACCAATACAAACATCATAGCACACAAAATTGTTTGACTCAAACATCTAATAGAAGATCTTATTGAACAAAGAGACATTGAGGTCGATCAAAAATATAGGAATGAAATTATACAATTTACACAAACCCTATGCCTAATCATACAAAAGCAAAAGATTCAGGAAAGGCCTCAACCTCAAAAAATGTAAACCATACCCATGATACCATGGTGGGACACATTTATTCATCACAACATGAGGAATCATACAAACATCAAGATGCTATTTTAAAACAAAGTTCAAAATCATCAACAATGTTTAGCAATATTTTATATCGTAATGACATCAAGTGGATATCAAATTGTGATATCTCTCCTATATATGACTCAATGATTGGCCATGTTAAAGAAGTTCCAAACGAGCAAGAAATATACCTTATTTTACTCATACCCACAAAATGTTGCAAAGAGTCTTTTACTGATGATATATCATCCACCCAAGGATCATGTCAAGAGGAGGCTCTTGAGGATAACAAAATTTACTCTTAATTGAGTCAAGATGAAGAACCCCTATCCCTATAGTTTCACCAAGAGCTAAGAGACATCTTCCAAACCATTTTGAACTCCAAATTTGTCCCTGATATTACCCCTGAGATGTTTCTTTCTAATGGACATATAGACATTCTTCATCCAAAACAAGAGTCTCCCACTCTTGGTATTCTTACACAAGAGCAAGCAACAATCAAGATTTTTTATTCTTATAGTGATTGTGCATCATCAACATCTTTTGAGTCAGCATCAACATATTTTGAAGTAGTATCAATAGATAACAATGTCATGGAACCAGAGAAAACCATTCATATTCCTAAACAACAGGAACCCATAGCAATATCATGTGTTCATGAAAAGTCATATTCAATGGATATGGATTAGGGGATACATTATCAAGGCAAAGGATTAGGTATTGATAATACCTTCACAACGTTGGGGGAAATCTTGTCTACAACAAACATCAACATACGGGGCACAAAGGATCCTTATGATGGAAATACTGTCAACGCTACAACTAGTCGTATATTGAGTTGACATTCACCCATCATCTCATATTCAAATTGGGACCAACGTAAAAAGAATAATTCTTATCGAAGCAAGGAGAATATCATCAAAGAAAATGAAGTAGTAAAGCAAAAAGGACACGTCAAGTACAAATGGATACCAAAGCAAAATAAAGAAAATCATTCCTCCAAAACTCCACTATTCAAATAAACTATGGGACAAAATTAAAAAAAGGGAAATGTATCCATCAAAAGCATCCTCAAATACAAAAGAAGGCTTCTCAAGAAAGGAACAAAGTATATCTAGTGGTTGGTCCTAATTCCACTCAAAGTTCTGTTCCCACCCATCATCACTCATATTCCCAAGTTTGGAGAGTCAAACGTCCCAAACCATATACCAATCCATCTCATATTCCTTCATGCATGACATCGTACACTCCATTTATGATATCTAATTCTCACATTAACCGTGTGTTGGAAGATACTCTTCATCATAAGGATTTTGAAGGTACCATATCATAATGTGCACTCATAGACAAGGTTAATTCTGGTATCCACAAAAGCAGATCAAAGTTCTTCAAGATTGCACCCAAGTGCTTGTATCTTAGAAAAGCAACTTCTTCAGGTAGGATATCATTGGCACGTTATAGCAGTGGCCTCTACATCAATACCACTAGGTGGTTCAACATGAGGGTAAAAAAAAATTAAAATAAAAAAAACAAAAAAATCAAAGAAATAGTAAAAATAAAAATCATCCTCTAGTGAAAACCACTACTGTGGTGCTTTGGGAAAGTACTATAATGAAAACTTGGAAAATAGGCTTCATGAGTAGCATTGAGTGTCTATATGATCCTTCTCAGATAAAAGCATCTCATCCTTGCCATGATAAATCCAATGTTCCCTCCATCCATCCAATCCAAATTTATCCAGATATTCCACTTTATCTTGATCTTGACAAAGATTCACCATATACTTTAACTCTACTCATGGAAAACTCTTGACAGGATCTTTACAATTTTTATCTCATGAAGTCCCATAGCCCATATCTATCATGATAAAACTCTGTCAAACTCTTTGCATATACATTACCTATCTTGGTTTGTTCATTAAACTATGAAGCATTGCTAGACACTAGGGCAGGTTATTGCACTCTTGTTTCCAAATAACTCTTGATCCATGTCTTATATCTCACAATGTGACATTGACATCATGATCTAGGTATTGTTTACCTCAGATCTCATCAAAAATCCCAAAAACATTCATAAAAATTTCATCAAAAATTCCAAAAACATTTGCAAAATCCTATACAACTAAAATCCAAAAACATTCAAAAAGTTGTAAATTCAAAATCCAAAACATCTAGAAAACATCAAAATCCATAAAAAGGTCAAACATAAAAAATCCAAAAATAGTGCCCTATTGAACTATGGGTTCTGAGCTTGAATGTAGGCAAGGCCATCATTGATGTGCCCCCAAGACACCCTAGGTCAACCCTTTAGGATTCTCTCATAATAAATTGACATTTCATCAACTGTTCATATTTTGTTTTCAATAAGTCTGTGTCAGTCAAACTATGTGGTCTCTGTGTGTATAACGTAGGGAAGACTTATCTTTGATCAACCCCTGAGGCCCCTAGGATAGGTCTTTTAGGTTAGGTTCTTGGTAAAAACTTAGAAAATCCCTAAACATTAAAATATAAAAAAAAATCTTAAACATTTGCATAAATCTTAAAAAACCCTAAACATTCAAATAACGAAAAATCTCAAAAAAATTAAAAATTAGAAAAGTCGAAAAACATTCAAAAGTATTCAAAAGACCTAAAAAACCTCAAATATCTTAGAGAAGACCCTAAATAGCCTCGAATAATCTGAAAACTAAAACATTCACATAAACTTTCAAAAAGACTAAAAACTGCCTCAAAACATTTTCAAAATACCAAAAACATTAAAATATTCCAAAAAAATTCAAAACCCATCCATCCCATCTCGCTTTCACCCGCAATAAACCTTAATCCATAATAAATTGATCATCCCCTTCAACCTTTAGCAAAACAAATAGAAAACAAGTATCACAAGTCATAAAGTGAGAACCTAAATGTCAAAAATATAGTCTAAATCATAGAAAATGAGTCAGTGGAGTTTATATCAACGACTTATCAAACACATCATCCTAATCCAACCAACTGATCAACATGTACTAGGATGTATCCTTCCTACGATGGGAATTAGTATTGAAAATCACCTTAGCTACATTCTAAAATGGCAAGAGATATAGATAACACTAAATGTTTGTCTTTTATCTTTTCTTGTGATTTATCTTATTGACCCATTTCGAGGACCTCTTGACGATGTCTATTAGAATGATTGAGAGAAAGGAATGGGGAATCAATCATTATCTTTTGTTTGTTGTACTTGTGGGTATTCTTATTAAATTATCTTGGCACATACTTGCTTAGTTGTGTGTAGGGAAGTCATTTGGAATAGATTGTTGACTATTGTGTATGCTTTGGTCCGATGTATTCTAAACTACTAAACTACATTTCAATGATGTTTTCGTATGTCAAGGTGTGAACAAGAACTATCCTATCTGATTGTAGAGTCAAATTCCATTACACTAGATATAACACCATCATATTTATCAATACCTTGATGCACCGTGTCTATGTGTTATATCAAACAATAAGGAACGAAAGAAAATCCCAATCCCAAGATATGAGAAAATCATCATCATCATCATCATGCATGTCTCATCACCATCTCTAATAAAGTCTCAGTGGATCCTACTAACATTTCTATCTAAGCATCAAATCTATGTGATCCTCATCAAAATATACATGAGGCTACCCACAACCGATAATTTCTATACATCATGAAATCTATCTACATCAACATCTGAGCTTTCCAGGAACTATTTTTTATCCTCTTTACGAACAATCCCTCTTCTGTTGGGGCACAGTGGGGCATCTATATCATCTTCAACTCAACAATCTGAAAAAGTTGTAGCTTATTGATTTAAAAGCAACCTTAAATCTCAAGAATCTCAAGCATAAGTCTGATTTTCACCTATCATGAGCCCGATCAGAACAATTTAATCTTCGATCGATCTCTTGAGGGGGAAACCAACCATCTTTCGATCATATCAATATCAAATCATCTAACAAATTTTTTTGCTAGCCTTGCCAGCAATCTTGATCAAATCTATCAAATCAACCATCATTGGGATATATTGTTCCCTATCAATCCTCATGTTATTCAACATAATCCTTGCATTGTTCTGAATCCTCAACAATGTCATCAATCAGATAAATCATCTTTAGCTTGGCTATCAACATCTCAAAGAGATCATCAATATTCATTTCCGCATCAAAATTAGCATCACTCTTTGAACCAATGCAATGATTACATTACTTCTAAGAGGGGAAAAATGTAGAAACCTAAAAATATCTCAATGGATCACATTGGCTAACTAACATCAATTCATCCTAAAATCCATCCTCTTTTCGCTTAATTAATTAAATTAGCCTAGCTATTTAATTAATTGCATCAATTTCATCTATTAATTTCGAATTAATTTAATTAGGTTAATTCATCCCCTTTCATACTAACATTTTGTCTTATTAAATTAAATACATCAAGTTATTTAATTTAAGTCCCTAAGTCTTCTTATTTAATTAAAATAACTCTAAGTTATTTAATTAAATATCATTTCACTTTCCCCCTTTTCATTAAAATCACTTTATTTAATGAAATTCACCTAATTCCCCTTGATTTCCTAAATTAAACTTTTGTTCAATTATCAATTACTCATAAATCTAATTCCCCCACTTGCAAGGGAATATTCCTCCTTTGCACATTCCTCCAAAAGGAATATTCCTTCTACTTTTTCACATTAAAACTTTGTTTTAATTTTCTAATTATCTTTTTTCTCACCCATGAGAATATTCCAAAGAAAATTCTCTCTCCTCATTTGAAAAAGGGAATATTCTTACTTAGCTTCCTATGCAAGTTACCTCAAAACTTCTTGTGCAAGTTGACTTGTGACCTCTTGTACAGGTCAAAAGTGTGTTTGTTTGAAATCCAATATTAACCCTTGATTAAAATCTCATCTTTCATTCTCATCCCTTGATGGGAATCCATGATCCATGCCTCCAAGTTCTTCCATCCTTGACAATTGATTATCCTTTTTTATTTCAACCCTCCATTTCTCATTTGCTCTCCCATAAATAGGTCACTATTTGGAGACAAATAGATCCATTTTTCAACATCAGAGTTATGCTGTTAAAATCACTCACACTCACACTTATATTTAGCACATTTTTAGAATTTTTTTTAGTTTAATTGCTTGCTTATTATCTTAGCTTCCATTAATTTCTTCCATGGTAACTTAGATGCATACATTTAGCTTTTTTTTTATTAGGGTTTCAATCTTTTAGCTTAGAATCTATTTAGATTAGCTTTGCATTTGCATATCTTAATCATTTTAGCATAAATGAAATAAAAATAGCTTGCATCATGCTCATCTAAATTAAAATCATGTTTTCATACACATCTCACAATCATTACATCAATTTTCTTCAATAAAACTAACTAGAACAAGCTCATTTATCCAAGAGATTGAGAAAGGGTCGTAGTTCCACATCAACGCGACACCACTCCCACAATGGGATAGGTTTCAATGGATTAGAGTAGGCATTTTTAAAGCTTTCATAGTTTATTATGCTTGGTTTAAATGCATGTTTAGTTTAATTTTCATTTTATTGATCCTGTTGAGATTGGTTTTAGTGGCTTCGTTATGCTTCGATTCTCCATGGATCAAGCGTAATAGGCCCATACTAATCCGTCGGTCACAACCACTAAGCTAGAGATATATTTCAATCATAAACCATAAAGGACTTGAGAGAGCTATAAATTTAATCATAAAGTTGAAAGGGTATGCTAGATTATGGTGGGACTTAGTTTATAAGTCATGTGTAGGACAAGAAATGCAATATCTCATAGTAGTGACACATTGTGGCTAAAATCAAGGGGAATTTTATGTCAACCAAATACGCACTACATTTATGTAGGAATCTATACAACCTACACTAGATGGAGATGTACATGAAGTAGTTTTATAGAATATGCATTTATATTGGTCATGTGGAAAAAAAAACTAAGTGTCTACATATGTGGATGAAATATACATCTTCATCCAAGATGAGAAGTTATTACCTACCATATGGTCTATGAGGAAGCCTACTAGCTAGGATTCAATGTATAATAATATATTGCAGGATTTATTTGATTCAACCCCACAATAGCCCAAGGATCACTTGCAATAAGAATACCCTTTCACATAAAAGAGAAGCTATTGATTTTCTATAAATCCTAATAACTCATTAGATGCAAAACAAATAGTGATACAATCTACAATGAGAAATAATTGTTATAAGGAAAGGATGAAAGCCTGGGATAGAATAAGATGATGACATGTATCTTAATCCTATGACATGAGACACAAAAGGAAGAGCCTAAATTAAAATAGGTATGCTAGTCTAAATAGGATGTAATAAGAAACTAGATAGGTAATATGAATTATTTACACTAACAACCAACTTAAGTGAAACTTAGAGAGTGATAAAATACAAGATTTGTTGATGGATCCTAGCTACAAGGCTTGATGAGATGCCCATGTACAAATAAATAAATTTCTCACAAATATAGACAAGGAGAAAATGCCATATAAAAAAATCCCCCCCCCCAAAAGAGAAATAAAGGAAACATGTATGTGTGATGGAAGAAAGAATGACCCAACATGATCCCCTGAGGAGTACTTTTATCACTGATATACAATATATATCCCTCCCATAGGAGACAAAATAAGAGACTATGTTTTCAAACACAAAGAAGTAACTCATGTGCCAATGGTGAATGCTCATAAAATATTGTTGAAGATTATCCAAAACTAGAAAATAATATTTATCCCCTTAGGAAGAGGGTATGTGCATGAAAAGGGGGACCAAAAGGGGGGTCTTAAGAGGTCACACTTTTTTTTTAAATAAGGAAAAACTAATCTTGGATGAGAAATTGAAGAGAACTACACTCAACATATGAAGATGAAACAAAAACAAGAGTCGTAGTGCTTTGAATCGAATTTACAAACTACTAATTTGTTTTAAAAATGGTTGACATTGAGGAGTTAAAAAAATCACATAAAGTACTCTTTTTCTTGGGTAAGTGCACCAAGTTGTGACACCAAAATGTGCCACTTTTTTTTTACCTGAAATAACCATTTGGCGGGCGCCAAATGGCTCAGTATTTCAAAATGAAAATCATTTGACGAGCAAAAAATTTGGTGCTCACCAAATGAAGTTCATCATATGGTGGGCACCAAATTTTGCGTTAGCCAAATGAAGTGCTCCATTTGGATAGCACCAAATTTGGCGGTAGCCAAATGTGAAGCATGATCTTTTGCAATGCATTTTTGTGAACTCTTTCATTTTCTCTTTCTCTGCTAGGGAAACTATATCTGTATGATTATATTTCATGTATATAGTTTTAGGATTTTTGAGAGTGGTTTCAAATCTCTTGGAGTTATAATGAAAAATCTAGTTTTTGGAAGATCTTATAATTTTTTAGGCTTAGTCAAATTTCAGTAGTCATCAAGTTGTATCATCTTTCTCTCTCACTCTCTCCTTCCCTCTCTACTCTCTATTGCTCCTCTCCCTCCCTCTCTCTCTCCCTTCCCCTCTCTCCCCTCTCTCTCTCACACACATACACCCCTCTATCTCCTCCCTACCTCTCCCTCCCCTCTCTACTCTCTCTCTCTCCTATCTTTCTACATCTTGTTTCATCTCTACTTATCTTTATCTCCCCTCTCCCTCTCTTTATGTACCTATCCCTCCATCACTTTATATCTCACCTATGTCGCCCTCCCTACGTCTTTCCCTCGCTACTCTTTATCTCTCCTCTCCATCCCTCTACCTCTCTCTCTCACACTCTCTCCCTCTCTTCCCCCTCTTTCTCTCCCTCTCTCTCAAACACACACAAACACACACCTTTGTCTCCCTCCCTCCTTCCCTCTCTAATTCTCTTTATCTCTCCTCTCCCTCCCCTTATTTTTATATCTCCTCTTAGTCTCTCTCCCTTTTGTCCCTCCATCCCTCCCCCCTCTTTCTCTCTTAATCTCTCCTTTTCTCTATCTCACCATTCTCTATCTCTTTCTCTCTCACACACACAAACACACCCACTCACACACACATCTATCTCCCTCCCTACATCTTCCTCCCTCCCTCCTTCCCTCCCTCCCTCCCTCCCCTCTCTGCTCTCCATATCTTATCTCTCCCTCCTTCCCTCTCTACTTATCTTTATCTCCCCTCTCCCTCCACTCTCTCTCTCCATCCCTCTCTATCTCACTGTCTCCTTCCCTACCTCTTTCACTCTCTACTCTATCTCTCCTCTCCCTCTTTCCACCCACCTCTCTCTCTCCATCTCTCCCCCCCTCTTTCTCTCTCACTCTCTCCTCTTTACATCACCATTCTCTCTCTCTCTCCTTCTCCCTCTCTCCTCTCTATCTCACCATTCTCTCTCCCACTTTCCCTCCTTCCATCTCTCTATCTCACCTATCCCTTTCTACCTATCCATCCCTCCAACCTCTCTCTCTCTCTTATTCTCTTCTTACCTCTCTATTTATCTCTATCTCCCCACTCTCTCCCTATCTCACTATCCCTCCCTCCCTCTCTCCCTCCTATCCCTCCCTCTCTCCTTCCCTCTCTCTACCTACCTCTCCCTCCACTCCCTACTACTCCCTCCACCCTCTCTCTCTCCCCCCTTCTTTTATCCCCTCTTTTTCTCTCTCACTCTCTCCTTCTCTTGCTCTCTTTATCTCTCTCACACACAAACTCTCACCTCTATCTCCTCCCCACCTCTCCCTCCATCCCTCCCCTCTCTACTTCTATCCATCTCACCTATCTCTCTATATCTCCTTTCCTCTCTACTTATCTTTATCTCCCCTCTCCCTATCTCTATCTATCTCTCCCTCCATCACTCTTGCTCTCTCTATCTCACCTATGTCTCCCTCCCTACCTCTTTCCCTCTCTAATCTCTGTAGTTATAGAAAAAGTAAGCCTTTTTCCTTACTTGGTTGGATAATTGACATTAAAATTGAACTAATGATATCTTGGAGTGGTGTTATGATGTGTTGTACACCTTCACACTATTCTAGGACCTTTGTTTGAATAAACCATGCCTTAATTTATCCTTTGCAAGGGTTTTGTAAAGTGTTGTAACACATTTTCACACTCTCCTAGGATGTATTTTCTTAACTAAGCCTAATGGGCCCCTTTCTGAATAAAATGTACATAATGTGTACCTTGTTTAAGTGTTTTAAATTTTTATAAAGCACTTTCACATCTAGGTATCTACTAACTATTTGAGGGTGATTGGAATAATTAACCCCCTTTTAAGCCCTTGACACCTGACGAAGAAGATCTAAATTAAATTAATTAAAAAAATATTTCATTGGGAAAATTTTGGTCCTGATCAAAGTTGAGCCAGGACCCCTTTTCCCTTGATGGCGAAAGGGTCTTCCCTTAACAGGAACCCCCTTTTTCAGTTGATTCAAAATGGGTTTTTAGCCCTCTTTCAATCCCCTAGGATTAGGTCCTGGTAAACTAATCCAGGACCCATTCACCCAAGGTGGTGAATGGGTCCTCCCTTAATGAGACCCCCCTTTTTTAATTTCATTCTGGCAAGAATTTACTAATGTTTCTTTCTAGATCTGGCGTCGACCTTAATTCTTTGAATTTCGAGGTTAATCTCCTAATTTAGTATAAATAAGGGGTTAATTCACATTGTTTCTCCTAACAAGATCTAGCAATTCATTCTAATAAAATTCAAGTATTCAAGTGATCAAGCATTAGACTATTCATAATCCATTTCAAGGTAGATTTCAAGAGTCTATTGCAACAATTCAAAGTCATATCATCATGTCAAAGGTTTAATTTATTCATGTGTGTTGAGGTAAGAAGTGAATGTTTCATTGAGGATCCATTTACAAGCATCATTTTTCATCCAAGATATACATTCTTCATTTCCAGTACATGTTAGATTGTAGATTTTTCTCACAAAACATCATCCAAGGTGACATCATTTGCATACTTCATGTTTCATGTTTCATTTCATCATTTGGTTTGATTACCTACAAGGGGTTTGACTGAGGCAAACCCCCATTCACTAACAAACAAAAAGTTTGTTTGCCCTCGAGTGTGTGATTATAGATTTACAGGTTGAAGATCAAGTGGAGCAAGTTTGAAGCAAAATTGTCAAAGTTGCAAAGTTGCAAAAATTTGTCATTCAAAGTTCAAAATCAAGGAATCAAAGCTACAAGATTGCATACAGACTTCTAGAAGCTGATAATAGGGAGTTTTGAGAGTGCAAAAATCAAGGAATAGGATCCTAAAATTAGTTTTCCAAAACCCTAAATCGACCCATTCACCATTGAAGGCGAATGAGTCCTTTATAGCTCAAAAACAAATTTTTGGTTAGGTACACAACTTTTTATGCTCAAAAAACTTACCCCATAGTTTCTATAACAATTAGGTAGCATTTCTAATTGTTATTTTCATCTTATTTTACACATAATTGGGTGAATCACCCCTTACAAAATAGTGGTTCATCATCTTGTTTATTAAACATTTTAGGCGAACCCATTTTCTTCCGTGGTTCATTTTGGTGAACCCAACTCATTCAACATTGAAATTTTCTGATTTTTGGAGTCTCTCATTGCATCTTAAGTTAGATAGTTCTTTCATTAAGATCTCATTTAGGGCTACTTGTTTTTCATTGAAATCTTGCATATCATATAGGGTTTAGATTTGCATTATTTTGCATCTCTCTAAATCTGAAAAATACAAAAACAAATCATTCATTTTGCATCTCCTTTAGATATCATACAATTGAATTTAAAAATTAAAAAAAAATTGCATTTCAAATTAGGACTTGCATTTCATATTTTCATTACATTTTCGCATTGAATTTTTAGAAAATATGAAGTTGAAGCTCACTATATTAGACCTGGAATTGAAAGATATAACTGAGAACTTGCAAATCATTAAAAAATAGTTCAAAAATGTTTAACCAGGACCCATTCACCCTTATTGGTGAATGAGTCCTTGATTAGGTCTGATTTAAACCTTCTAGAAATTGAAAAAGCATCAAAATTCACTCTGAAATCCATAAAAAAATCCTAGAAACATCTAACCAGGACCCATTCTCCCTTACTAGTGAATAAGTACCTATTAGCTATTGCTTCGCATTTTTAGGACATTAAAATCTCAGTTTTTAGCTTATGTTTGGTGTTGTTACCTTTCTGTTTCAGTTTCCTAATTTGTTGTTTCATCAATTTCATTGCATTTAGCTTAAATTGCTTCATTTTAGTACATTATTAAAAGTTCAAAATTGCATCACAACATTTTATTTTTATTTCATTCCATTGTGTAATCAGTAATTTGCATTGCTTAGAATATGAAAATTGCATTTCATTCTAGGTTATTACATTGTCCCTTTGCCATTCTAGGGTTTGCACACTAGGGTTGTAAAACTTGTATGATATTTACAACTTGGTGTCATATTCACAATAATATTACAAGATGTAGTTTGAGGCTTATGTCATCCAACGATCTCTCACTCGTCGTGGATCTTGGGTGCTCTAACTCTCTTTCTAATAGTGTTGAGAATCAATCCTCCATGGCTCATAGTTTGCATACTTCATTACCCATGAATTCAAGTCCTAAAACCAATGTCCTTAACATTACCAACACCATTTGTACCATTACTACTTTCACTCAAGCTTTGGGGTCTACTCAAATCCATGGTAGAATTCTAATTCCGTCATCCACAATAGCATTGTCTATCCCTTCAACAGCAAGTGGCAACATTACAACATAACAATAATGGTCAACCTTTGCAATACATCAAGTCTACACCCTTTTCCCTCAACATATTAAGAGAACAAATTCCACAAGGAATAAAGGTCCCTTGATTTAAGAAATATGGTGGGAAAGGAGATCCTGTTAGCCATGTTTTCGCATTCACAACCTTGTGTAGTGATTTCATCTTTGAGGATAAACTGTTGGCTAAGCTATTCCCTAGATCTTTGAAGGATATTGCTCAAGAGTGGTTTTCCTCTTTACTAAACAATTCAATTGGTTCATTCAATGAAATCATTGATGCATTTTACAACCACTTCCATATTCACATGGGTCCCAAGATGACCCTTGCTGATTTAATGACATGCAAGCAAAAAGAGGATGAAAAAGTGTGATTTCATAGGAAGATATCAAACACTTTATTCATAATTGAACTTTAAGATTCTTGATGCCGACCTTCAACAAATGTTAATTTACAACTTACAAGATAAACTCCAAAGAAAACTTGAAATGCTGAGGTTTCCATCCTTCACACAATTATGTACAACCCTTCGTGACCATCAAAACATGACTGGCGACTGTGATGTAAAAAATCCCCCTAGTCACCTTGAAAAGACCGAATCCACAAATTAAAAAAACTATCAACCTTTTAAGAAAAAACTAAGGGATTTTTACAATTAAATCCTCCTCAAACAAGTCAAAAAAACAATAATCAAGTGGCTGCTATAAAAATGACAACTCCTTTCCCGATACCCTTCACAACATCATGTTTCAGCTTATTGACAAAAACATGCTTACCTTACCTCCTATTAGAGAATGTGATCCCCCTATACCATTGCCTAAAGGCTTTCGAAAAATGCTTATTATCATTACCATCAAAAAAATGGACATAGTACAAAATATTGTAAGCATCTTAAACATCTTGTGCAAGACCTTATTGATTCTAATCATTTACTAATCAAAGGTGTGAATGATCAAGGTAATAAGTCTGTAGCTCCTCCTAATCAAAATTTGAAAATCTTTACAAATACCATGCATAAGCACAATATTTTATTTGTCAAAGCTATTGAAATGAAGACTGATGTGATGAATGCTAACATGAATGATAACAATATGAATACCATTGAACAACATCACATAAATGAAGCGATGGTGTTTATCGAAGCTAGACCTCATAAGGGCTTCACTAGAAAATCTCTTGACATTGTTTTCTCACAAAATGAAATACCTAGACATGCACCTGATGGTCCTCTTTACATAGCTGGCTGAATCAATAATAAACCCACTAATGGGATATTGAAAGATCCTGTTTGTGGAGAGAATGTGATCACAGATGAATTCTTATATGTGCATGAGTTATATCAAGAAACATATGATAACCTGAAAGCATGGATCAAGACACATAACAGACTTGTTTTCCCTACGATGGGCTCGATAGATCTCCCTTTAAAGGTGGGACCAAAAACATTAATAGTCTCATTCTCCATCATTCCACAATCGGACCAATTTCATGTGAAGCTAGGGTATCCATGGCTTCGCTCCATGAATTTCATCCCTTCGGTTGTGCATAAGTGTCTAAAGTTTCCATTTGGGAATGATATCTTCACTGTGCATCATAGTGGATATCATCTTGCCTTGAAAAAATGAAATTTTTCACTAGATTACTTTTGGGTCGAGCCTGTGGAACCTATCAAGCCTCATGAAGATTTATTTTTCAAATCATATCAAATATTCAAGGCAAAGAAAATAGTAGAACTATCCCTTCACAACATGCCTCAACCTATGGCCGAACCAACTATCCTTGATGATACAATGATTGAACCAAAAACACTTCCGAACATACAAGAACAACTTATAGAAAAACCTCCTACAATTTCATACAAGAGACCACAAGATAATACAAAAAATATTGTTGTCCCTCCTAGAGTCAAACATGTTAACAAATTCAAAGAGAAAGCTGTTGAGCAACCTCCTGTTGTTTCTTCTAGTTCTCCCAAGGAAGAGAAGGAACCTATGTTTGACAAACTTGCTCTTACACAAAAAAAAATTAACAATAAACTAACAAGAAATCGAAGTGCTAGAGAGTGTAGATGTAGACATCATGTTATTGCTCGTTGATTGCAAACTCAAGAAACCAATAATAACATAGAAAATCTAAATCTAAACCTACATGAAGCAATGCATGACGACTCACTACCCTCTCCGCAACATAAACAAGAACATTGCATGGACATTGTTGTTCGACCTCCTACTGTGATTAACTTAGATGAGGACATTGACATTGCAAATATGGATGAACAAGTGCATGATGATTTGAATACATTTTTTTCTTCTTCCATGAGCCTAAATGATAAATCTCCTAAAAAGAGTGTTGAACTTGGTGTGTGTTCTAGTTCAACATTTGACGTTATCCCTTTGCCTAGTTTCTTGCCTTCCATTTATATCAACCGAGATTGGAAGGCAGATGAACTGCTTTAGGTTGACTCACCAGTGACTTACTAGTCTTTTTATTTTTCATTTTTTTTATATGATTGCATGTGTGTAATGTGATCCCCTATGACGTTTCATTTGATGTATCTCTTTTTGTGCATTCTTTAACATGTATCTTCATTCTTCTGTATGTCATAATCATTTTTCATTTGTCTTATGTTTTCCTTTTGGGGATGATGCAAGGCATTGACACATTCATGTCTCTTCCATGTTGACCCAAAATATTTTCCTTTATCTTTTTCATTTGTCTTGTGTTTTCCTTTTTGGGATGATGCAAGGTGTCGAGACATTCGTGTTTCTTCTATGTTGACTCGAAAGGTTTTTCTTTGTTTTCTTTGTGTCATTATTCTAGTTCTATGAGTATTTAGGGAATGCTGATAGTTACATGCTCTATGACAACATTGTAGCACATAAATAGTGACCCCAAATCCATAGATCCCTTATGTGTTTTGGGGGGCAACCCATCCTTCCTATTTCATGACGTAGCTTACTTCAGACACATATGACTTGGCATAGGGTTTTCTGAGGAAGGATCTCATGTCTTAGGATAAATTTTTTTGGCTATTTTAAATCAATTGCTACCAACAATGGTGTAGCAACCACTTTAAAGTGGGGGCATACATATATGACATCTTTTGGAAAAAATATCATGGCGTGATTTTCCTTTTTTCTTGTGATGTGTCCTCTTCTTTGTGGTTTCATTAGGTTTGATGTCATCCAAGAGTGTACGATCTACTATCATGGCATGATGTGAATGAGGCATCCCATGGGAAACAATTTGACACTTCTGACTTGTCCTCTCTTGGGTACATTAGGCACAATGCTCCCTAAGACGAAGACTGTTACACGGACAAAACAAAATCCCCTTTAACAAAATTTTTACATGAAAAAAGTATTTACAAAAGAATTTACATTGTTGTGCCTTATTAAAGTTATCAAGAGGATAACTTTGGTATGGTTAGTATGATGGGAAGTCGATACACTGGCATGAATTTCTCATTATACGGTGAGAATCTGACACACTAGCATGACTTTCTCACTAAACCACTTCTTTGGGACAACTCACCTAGTGGACAGACTGAGGTTCCACTACCCTAGAGTGAGCATACATATTTTTGGACAACACACCTAGCGGAAAAAATGAGGTTCCACTACCTCAGAGTGAGCGACACATGTTATGGACAAACAACCCCGTATCACATCACATTGAAATGGTTGTGTTTGATCCTTTAATTTTTTCATTTATTTTTCTTGGCCTTTGACAAGGTATGATCATGTATCTTTGTTATTGTTGCATACTTAAGTGTCTTGGATGTCTACTTTAGTGTGAGTTTGACATGGGGTCATCCTCTCACTAAAGTGGGGGAAAAATGTAGTAATGGAAAAAGTAAGCCTTTTTCCTTGGTTGGATAATTGACATTAAAAATGAACTAATTGTATCTTGGAGTGGTGTTGTAATGTGTTGTACACATTAACACTATTCTAGGACCTTCATTTGACTAAAACATGCCTTAATTGATCCTTTTCAAGGGTGTTGTAAACTGTTGTAACACACTTTCACACTCTTCTAGGATGCATTTGCTTAACTAAGCCTAATGGTCCCCTTTTTGAATAAAATATACATAATGTGTACCTTGTTTAAGTGTTGTAAAGTTTTATAAAGAACTTTCACATTTATCTAGGTGGTCTTAATTAATTGAGAGTAATAGGAATAATTAACCCCCTTTTAAGCCTTACTTTTGACACCTCCCGAAGATCTATCCTAACAATTATAATTTAATTAACAAAATATTTCATTGGGAAAAGTTTGGTCCTGGTAAGTTGAGCCAAGACCCATTTTCCCTTGATGGCGAATGGGTCCTCCCTTAACAGGACCCTCCCTTTTCAGTTGATTTGGAATGGATTTTTATCCCTCTTTCAATCACCCGGGGTTAGGTCTTGGTAAACTAAGCCAGGACCCATTTGCCCAAGGTGGCGAGTGGGTCCTCCCTTAATGAGACCCCCTTTTAAAAAAAATTCTAGTGAGAGTTTAATAATGTTTCTTTCTAGATCTGGTGTCAGCCTTAATTCTTTGAATTTTGGGGTTAATCTCCTGATTTACTATAAATAAGGGGTTGATTCACATTGTTTCTTCTAGAAATATCTAGCAATTCATTCTAAGAAAAATCAAGAATTCAAGTGATCAAGCATTAGAGTATTCATAAGGCATTTCACGGAAGATTTCAAGAGTCTATTGAAAGAATTCAAAGTCATATTATCATGTCAAGGGTTTAATTCTTTCATGTGTGTTGAGCTAAGAAGTGAATGTTGCATTGAGGATCCATTTACAAGAATCATTTTGCATCCAAGATTAAATTCTTCATGGCCAATACATGTTAGATTGCAGATTTCTTTCACAAGACATCATCCAAGGTGACATCATTTGCATACTTCATGTTTCATTCTTCATTTCATTCATTTCATCATTTGGTTTGATTACCTACAAGGGGTTTGACTGAGGAAAACCCCCATTCACTAAAAAACAACAAGTGTGTGTGCCCTTGAGTGCGTGATTGTAGATTTATACGTTGAAGATCAAGTAGAGAAAGTTTGGAGCAAAATTTTCAAAGTTGCAAACAATTATCATTCAAAGTGAAAAATGAAGGAATCAAGGCTACACGATTGTATACAGACTTCTAGAAGCCGATAACAGGGAATTTGAGAGTGCAGACATCAAGGAACATGATCCTGAAATTAGTTTTCTAAGACCCTAAAAGGACCCATGCACCATTGAAGGCGAATGAGTCCTTTGTAGCTCAAAAACAACAACCTTTTCGCCAAGTACACAACTTTTTATGCTCTAAAAACTTCCCCCATAGTTTATATAACAGTTAGGTAGCATTTCTTATTGTTATTTACATCTTATTTTACACATAACTGATTGAATTGCCCCTTTGAAAAATAGAGGTTCATCATCTTGTTTATCAAACATCTTGAGATTTTTCAGTGGTTCACTCTCTATCTCTCCTCTCCCTCCCTCTACCTACCTCTATCTCACTCTTTATTTCCCTCTCTTCCCCCCTCTTTCTCTCTCACTTTCTCCTCTCTATCTCACCTCCCTCTCTCTCTATCTCCCTATCTTCCCCCCTCTTTCTCTCCCTTGAGCTAAAGAACTACATCTCTGCTTGACCATATTTCTCTCTCTCCCCTCATCTCTCACTCTCTCCTTCCCTCTCTACTTATCTCTATCTCACCATTCTCTCTCTCTCTCTCCATCTCTCTCTCCCTGCCCATATTTCTCTCTCACTCTCTCTTTCCCTCTCTACTTCTCTATATCTTGACATTAAAAATGTGCTTGCTTTTATAGATTCAAGCTCACACATATACAACCGAGTGGTAAGATAAAACCATGTGCCACAAAACCACTAATCCCTTATTTAATATTGGGTACTAAGTCTTCACTTTATTTAATATTTCCTCAATATTAAATTATTATCTCACATCTCTCACATATTAAATAATATTATAATGTTATAATACAACATAAAGTGGTCCCCAAATAACTACCTAGTGTGAATAACCACACCACCTAGGTGCATCACAACTAAATAATTATTTAACTACATTATAATATAACATTTTATGCAATGGTGTACAACACCATATCCCAACCTTCTCACACTTCTTGTATGTACATTACATCAAGGATCAATCAATGAAATACATCATCATAGCCATACATAAAATCACATTAATCTCCAACATTCTCTCATGATCCATCAAGATACCTTCAATAAGAACAAAGTGACCACCATCTCAAGCAAGAACTCCTCGCATCCTCTAACGTGCCACCTATGGAAGAAAATGAGCATGCCAAGGTTACCAATCCAAGAACACAAGCATCAAATCTAAGTGATAACAAAGGCTCCAAACAAGCTATTGGCACAGGTGAAATAAAAATCCACATGATCAGAAATAACATCCACAACACATGATAATACATCCAACCATCCATACCTTCTAGGTATCAATAACATTTGTAAACTCATGCCAACAACATATGCAACCCATAATTTGCAATCACAACCTCCTTGTATCAAACCTATCAATGAAGAACATACATATCCAGGAACTCCCACTGCATGGGTAATGCCAAAGAATATCAAGTATACCAATCAACACTATATCAAGGTGTGATAAGTAAATCAAAAGAATGAAGTACAAAGAAAAATCACAATGATCTACACATGCAACACCAATAGCTGCATAATCTCTCACAACATATTGCCACCATCCTCCCAAATCATATGAACATGAACCTCCAAGAAGGAACCATAGAATGAAGAGAGAAAACTTGTAAACCATAACATGTCCTACCAACACCTCAAAAGTGCAATGCTATGCCAAGTATGATATCCTAACAACCCTAAATGAGAAGCCTCAACAACAACTAAAACAATGTTAAATCTCTTAGATTAAACAACATGAATCATGTAACAATGCCAACATGGATGTAAGCCTCTCTAACCAAGAAGATAAAACTCAAAGTAACCATTCCCAAACCAAGAAAATCAACCCATAAAACGTCCCCTGAACTCCTCATCAATGAATGATAACATAAGATCAAATGCACAAGGAGATAACCATACCAAACATCTCTTAAAATGAATCCCCCATAACTAACTATCCATAGCTTAAGATCCATATCTATGAAAGGTAAAGCAATATAAACTCATGCTAAACAATTATCAAATGAGTCTCCCAAAATCAATCACCATGAATCAACTCATTCCCATGAGAAATTGAAGCACGAAACATAACACATCTGAAAGATATAATAGGAAAATGCCTCTCAAATGATAAACTACTAAGTAGACCAAGAGTGGGGAATGAGAATGCTCCTCTAGGATAACCAAGTCATCATTGACTCACTCCAAGAACAGTCTCCTCTATTGGTCCATCATGAACTCACATCCATATCCAAGTGAAAGCTCCTTGGTCTTCTTGTTGAAACCTCCAAAGAGTAACTGTCTCAAGAAAATGTCTCTAATCCCAAGAGAATTCCAGCCTCACCCATGTATCCAAGTATCCATGAGCACCTATAACCGATCAATACATTCCAAACTCCAAATGCAACATAAGACCAAGATGAAGTAATCAATAAAATGATCATGTACTCAATACAAAGAGAACCACCAAGATCAATGTCAAATCTCCAACCACAAAATATGGAACCTACCATGACATCATGATCTAACCATCTCCTCATAGGAGATCACATGCAACAATGCATACATCCTGGTATCAAGATAAAATGTAGCATGCCTAATTCTAATCTCGAATTAAGATTATATCATGACATAATAACAATCACACTCTAAAACAGGAAACAACATCTCCAATCACATGAAGATAACCATCCATCACCAATAATGAATCATGCCACTACCAACAACTCCCACTGAACCGTGATACCGAGCTACACATGGCATCATGACTACCATCTCCTCCATGAAGATCATCCAAGTCCACACACACAACTAAAATTCCAATCATACCAAGTAGAACGAAGATCTCCAAGCCAATAAGATACAACTGCCATCAACAATCAAGAACCAATCTCACACCGCCAAGTCATCACTGTAAAAACCTCCCATTGAAAGTGTATAACCAATGAATCTACCAAGCTATCATGACATCATGATCAAACCACATGCTACAAGTCCCAAACACTAAAAAATCAAGTACTCTAACCATCCATCCTCTCATCCTAAAACAACATACCAATGCAAAAATGATCACAGACAAGGCCAACTAACAAAATCTACATCAACATTGAACCAATCTCATGGATATAGACAATCCACATCCAAGTCATCCCACTGCAAATGAATAGGTGGCCAACCCACACACCTGCATAAATTGTGATAAAAATAATGAAGGATGAAATCTTATCATCACATTAGTGACTTGTAAATCGAGATATCAAAGAATATAATCCTATAGACATCAAGACTCAAACACCAAATCAACCAAATATTTGATTTTCCAAAAACTTCCACAAATGAGTAACCATGTAGTCAAGGAACCAAATAAGAATCAAGGAGATAAGAACAACCTCCTAACACCAAACAAAATCAGCACTAAAAAACCACATGCATGATCATATCGTAATAATGCATAAATGTACTTGCATATCCATGACACCATAACCATAGCCAACACTATATCTACACCCAACTATCACCCATACAAGACTCCAAGTATCCACTCATGTCAAACCATGTCCTCAAAATTGAAGACAACTTGTGTACCTGTCACCATCAAAATCCAGCTCTAAAAAATACCTGTAAACCTATATCATGAGGCACCAAACTGATAATCAACTATACCATCATAAATATCAAAAACATGTACTCACTCAAGGTTTCACCTCTTGTCTTGTTCGAATGTTCACACAATCACACCCCAAATATCAAGATCCTACAAGTGATCAAACAAGTACCATACTAATCCTATACAAAAAACTGATAAGAAATCTGATCCACTATGTAGTACATTGTCTATGCTCTCCAACATCTATTTGAAATTGAAAATATGATTCTGTGTGCAAAAGTTATAATCCAAACTATGAAATCAAGAACATCTAACTTTTAGGCCCCAAAAAATGATTAAAATTAGAAAATCATGGAACCAAACTGGTACCAATGTGTAGTGCTTGGAGCCACCTGTCCAACAAGTACCTTTCCAACAAGTATAAGAAGTCAAAAATTTGACTCCCTAGGAAAAAGTTATGCTAGTTTGAAAATAATTACCAGTTTGACCATATGAACAAAATAGGGATGGTGCTTGGGCAGCCTACCGACGGTTCACCGATGGTGGTGGCTGGCAGGTGGCACACGGGCGACGCTTCACTAGGCATTGGTGGCAGATCTAAAATCTGATTTAATTTTTTAAACTTCAAAATCAAGCGGTGAAATTCAATGGCTATCAAATATGATTTAATGCCTTTTTTAAAAATTCAAACGACGAATTTAGTAAAGATTTAAAATGTTTTAATAAAGATGGTGGTTTATTTTTGGCACTGGGCAGGCAAGTTTTACGACCCCATGTCGACTAACAGTTGGTGGTACTGTCGAGGGCAATCATAATACTACCGACCGATAGTACACCTACTGATAGTAGTAGGGGTTGACCTATGGGGTTTGCAGACCCTGCTCGGCCCCCACTTAATTTTTAAAAAGATTTTAACGTTTTTAATTTTCATTTGCAAGAATTATTTTTTTTTAGCCCGATAATATTTTTAATTTTTATTTTAATTGGTCGAAAATATTATTATTATTTTTTAATATTTTTCTATAAAGGGAAAAATTAGATGGCCGAATGACCGTACGATTAAATTTGTTTTTCCTTTTTTTTAACTTTTCCAAAATAGGTCAAATTATATGTCATTTTCATCTATCAGCCATCTTGGATCTAATGGTGAGGTATGTTTTGTCTCAAGAGGTCATTTGTAAAATTTCTTCTACAAAAACCTCATATGGAAACTCAATCCAAGAAGACCCTTTTGACCCATACTTTGAATGTTTCAGATCTACAATAAACCCAACAAATCTTAACAACTCAAAAGCCCAAATATGCATAATAACACTTGCAACATGTGTTCCATACCATGTAATGCCACAAATCTAACATGCATGGCCATGACTTCAACTTTGCACAAATCTACTCAAACAAGGGTTATAAAAAAAACATGGAAGCTCACACCTCTCATCAACCATGAAAGCTCTGATACCACTTATTAGGAAATAATGGATCATAACCCCAAATCTTAATGCATTTCCTACATAGTCCCATGAGAGATAAACATGCATACAAGTAACCAAAATGCATAGATCAAATAGACAAGCCGCAAGATAGCACAAGATATACCCTAGAAAAACCTTTAAGAGGGAAAAACCTAGCCTCCAAAAGCATCAATACTCCACCTATTATTCAACAATAAAACAATACAAGAGTAACAATGAATACCTCTGAAGCATCAAGCCTATCCATGCATCATCATGTGTGCAAGCATGAGTCCACACATCCCATGCCATGCTTCACATATGCACTCCTCATAAAGACTCAATAATGACACCCACTCACACAACCAACCTTAACCACTAAACATGTGCTTGCTTTTATAGATTCAAGTTTACACAAGTAAAACCAAGTGGTAAGATAAAACCATGTGCCACAAAACCATGCAAACACAAAACCACTAATCCCTTATTTAATATTAGGTACTAAGTTTTCACTTTATTTAATATTTCTCCAATATTAAATTATTATCGCACATTTCTCACATATTAAATAATAATACAATGTTACAATACAATATAAAGTGGTCCCCAAATAATTACCTAATGTGAATAACCACACCACCTAGGTGTATCACAACTAAATACTTATAATTTAATTGCAACATTATAATATAACATTTTATGTCCAGTGGTGTACAACACCATATCCCAATAGATAATTCCCCCTATTATTTTCCTTCAACACCTCCTCAATTGAAGTAATGGAATCCTCAATAATAGTAGGGATTTGTTCCTTTTTCCTCCAAATGAAATGGTCTTTCTTATTTCTTAAGCAAGTAGGAGTAGCATGACCCACTTTACCACAAGAATGACAAATAACAAGAGAGCCTTTAAATTAAAATTACTACACCCAATTGCCATATTTTGAAGATAAGGTTATTTGAATGAACACACAAAATCTAGCGAACAACAAGTGCTTCGAATTTGGTGATCGAATCAGTAACACAATATTATCCAAAAGAAATGGAAATAGTCTTAAAAAAAAATTCGTCTCAATACTCCAATGACAACCTTGATAGTCAAACCCAAACATGAATCTTGAAGATAGTATCATTTATTGGGTTGAAACCTAGAGACAAATTTTAAGACAAAGATCATTCATCCCCAAAAACTAGGGCTTTCAAGAAAAATCCTTGTGCAATCATCTAGATTGGAAATGGAAAAGAGAAAAAAAAATATTTAATATAACAGTTACTTCAACCTAGTCTCTTAGTTTCCAATTCTAAAACGTCCATTTTCTAATAGTGTCAACACTAGAATGATTGCCATAAAATCTCTCAATAAGTGAATTTCTAAGCCAATCAGAAAACTTAACAATAAGAAAATAACAAATATCAATTTGAATTTTTGCTTGCACCTGTAAGAAAATCATGAATATCAATTTATATTTTCGCTTGCACCTCAACCTAGGTAGAAACCCTAGAACATTCATCCTTACCAAAAACTCCTAACGACCACATCACAGGCATAACCTTATTGTTGGCTTGGAGCATCATAATCCTCCATATTCCATGTTATGTTTACATGGAGCTTAGCTCTCACCTACCTTATTCATCATTTGGAAATACAAATTACATATTCAATCTGGCAAACTAAACTAGCACCAATCATTGTACTCAGTAAGTCATGCTATTAAATTTTATTAATCCATAATCAACTGAGCTATATTTTTTGGTCTCTTGACTAAACCCAATCATTTCATTGAATTTACTCAAAAAAAAAATTTCTATAAAAATTAGTATCATTTCTACTTTAGTTAAATATGCTTTAGAGACTTCAAGCTTTCACAATCTATAGTAGTTACATAAATTCTTTAGGGAAAATTATAAAATTGGGGGATTCACTTGTAGAGAAAAACCTTGTCATGTGCATGCATATTGGGAGTTAGTTAATATATTACTTAAGTATTCAAAGGAAAATTTATAATTCAATTAATGTGATATACATAGACCCTGAGAATTTATGAGACTCAAACTTCCACAATAAAAGGGCCTTGCCAATATCGAGTCAAAAAAAAATAATATATCTAGTATGAAATATTTGTTTTTTATTAGGTAAACAAGGATTTTGAAAGGGCCCAAACCCTTGTAGAAAGAGAAAGATTAAGCATAAATTCCAACAAGATGCCAAAAGACAACCAAGATAAGAAATTACAACAATACAAAAGACAAGGCATTACAAAACCTTACAAAATACCAACCCAAAGTTAGGGTGGTTTGAAAAATTGTTTCAAAGATTTTTGTATTACCATAGTACAAGGATATTTCTCTTCTTAAATTATTTTCTTGTAACAAGAAAAATTCATAAGACCACAGGTAGATTCCTCATCCAACCTTGTAGCTTTAAAAGAGGTGTCCATCATAGTACAAACAATATGATATTTCTCTCTATTATCTTCCTTCAACACCTCTTCAAATGAAGTAATTGACTCCTTAATCATAGTAGGCATTTGTTCCTTTTTCCTCCAAATAAAATGGTCTTTCTTATTTCTTAAGAAAGTAGGAGTATCATGACCCAGTTTACCACAAGAATGACAAATAACAGGAGAGCTTGACTTCTCAATCATAATAGGCAAATGTTTGTTCCTTTTTCCTCCAAATAAAATGGTCTTTCTTATTTCTTAAGAAAGTAGGAGTATCATGACCCACATTACCATAAGAATGACAAATAACAGGAGAGCCTTTAAATTAAAACTATTGCACTCAATTGTCATATTTTGAAGATAAGGTAATCCAAGTAAGGATCACCTTGTCATCCTTCATGAACAAACAAAATCTAGTGAACAACAAGCACTTCTTGAATTGGTGATCAAATCAATAACACAATATTATTAAAAGAATAGGCAATAATCTTAAGAACATTTTCATCTCAATGCTCCAATGGTAGCCTTGATAGTCAAACCCAAACATGAAACTTGAAGATAGATCATTTATTGGGTTGAAACCCAAAGACCAATTTTAGGACAAAGCCCATTCATCCCCAAAAACTAGGGCTTTCAAGAAAAATCCTTGAGCAATTATCCAGATTGGAAAAGGAAAAGAGAAAAATTTCGTTTAAGATAGCAGTTACTTCAACCCGGGGCCTCTTAGTTTCCAATTCTGAAACACCCATTTTCTAACAGTATCAATGTTTAGACGATTGCCACAAAATCTCTCAACAACTGAATTTCTAAACCAAACAAAAAAATTAACAAATAAGAAAATCAGAAATATCAATTTGCATCTTCCCCTTGCACGTCAACCTCGGTAGAAACCCTAGAACATTCACCCTTACTAAAACTCCCAGCAAACCACATCACAGACATAACCTTATTGCTGGATTGGAGCATATCATAATCCTTCATATTCCATGTTATGTTTTACACGGAGCTTTGCTTTCACCTGCCTTTTTCATCGTTTGGAAATACAAATTTCACATTCAATTTGGCAAACTACACCAGCACCAATCATTGCACTGAGTAAGTCACGTTGTTATTTTATTGCTCCTAACGCCTGAAATGCCATGAAATGACAAGGAAATATAAATTTCACAATCAAGTTGATAGACTGCATCACCATCAATATATTCCAGAAAAGGAGGTGTGTGTTTGAAATGGACTTCCCTCCCAATCGGAGAGCACCGACCAATGTCTGGAATGTCAGGAAATTCCAAACAAAACCATACAGAAGGCACGTCCACGGAATTTAGAAATAAATTGACAACATTGTTGGCAAAGTTGTGGTCAGAGCATTAGTGGAGGGAGTTAAGACGTAATCATTGAATAAGCAAAACCTGTCTGATGGCTGGTCATCCAATAGCGACATACAGCAGAACAAACGGGTTCACAAGAAGATAAATGGAGGAATGTGAACAAGAAAACAGTGAGGAAAATCTCGACGACAAGACACTGCACCGACCCATGTGAAAAAAAAAGCAAATGAAATGTTAGATAAGTATAAATGGATGCACTGTATTGCCTTCAAAGTTGTGTTAAGGACATGAGTGGAGTAGAGACGTGAAAGCTGAAGCTATCTTTACTTGCAAACAACAGATGTTTTGTATGGGACTCCTAAGTTTAAAGATATGATATTTATAAAGGTTATTTTGCTATTTTGATTGGTTAGATTAGGTTTGAAGTTGAAGTATGATATGTGAAATGAGATAGTATAGTTATTAATATTGTTGATTAAATTATTTAAGAAATTGAATTATTTGATTTCTTGTAAGTAGTAATACTAGTAATCGCACCTTCTTGTGCAATGGGTACGCCGAAGATTTGATGGAGATCTTGGTATTCTATTTGAAAGATAGAAATTAGAAAATGTGAAGTGTGAATTTTTTTTATATGGAATTACAAGTCAGTTTAGAAATTCAGCATAGTGTATTTTTGAAAAGTACAAGAACAAGTACGATGGCACAAAACTGTGAGGAAATATTTAGTGTAGAATGCACAAGTTTTTAAAAAAAGAATGTATTAACATATGAAGATGATTCAATCTCTACTGTTCATTCTTTGAAAATAGCTCTAGCAACCATTGCATTTACAGTTTCAGCAGCACCTGCCATACATTCAATAGTAAATAATATTTTCTTTTTGTCACGCCAATCCCTTGCATTTTGACATTTGGTCTTCTTAAAAGTACAATCAGCAGTATAATGGCAGAAAACTGAAGAAATATTTACTGTATAATGCATAAGCTCTCTAAAGAAGAATGTATTAAGTTTAACAGATGAAGATGTTCCAATCTCTACTGTTCACTTTGATAAAATAGCTCTGGAAACCATTGCATTTACAGCTTCAGCTGCAGCTGCTATACATTAAATAGTAAATTATGTTGTCAGGAAAAGTGTCACAAAAATAGTCTTAAGAACAAGGAAAAGAGAAATAACCAAAAATTTAAACTGCCAAATGAACATAAAATTACTATAATAGTATTATATATTATTTAACAACCATAGGTAAAACCACAGAACCAATGGCTTCATTTCCCAGATGAAAAGAGAACTGTAAGATTAAAGAACTTCCCAATTTATCATATATATATAATACTCATTAAGATATAGAAGAGCTATCTTTCTTGATGACCATATCATACTTCAGCTAAAATACACCATCCCTTTACACTTATGTGAAGGAAAATCCCCCAATTAAAAGCCCATCTGAAGTTTGGCCTTGCGAGAAGCTTTTGCAGCTCATTCATTTTGAAATATTTGTCTTTATCTGAAATCTATTTTGTTGCTTTGACGAGCTATAATGGTGTACCTTTACACTGTTTCAGATATGGAATTATGGTGTGAGAGTTACTGATTTATTTTCTTTTCAAATGCTACAATTTGTGGTGATTTACTCTTACAGTCATTACTACAAACAACACGATTAAACGCCACTAAATTTAACAAGGTGGGCCATTTTGGCCAGCTTCACCGTGAATGTCACACTTTGGCTTTGTACTGATATATAATGGAAACTAACTGGCTTTTCTTGTACCCAACAGATTTTGTGTTGGCAACATCACTTAGACATATAATTTTAGTCTACTATTTGTAATTATAGTTAACCATTTGGGGTCTTGTAGCATTACTAGTCTAATCAAAGGTATTTGTGCAATCATAGTTCAAAGGAATGGGGACATTCCAGAAGCTTAGCCTATTGATCACGTAGATTGATATTTTATTTTTTATTTAATTTATTGCTTATGTGGTTAGGACCGTATGGTTTGGACATCATGGGTGGGGTCAATATTACTCCTTTTTAGGGTGCTTTAAACCATAGTAACCTTCAAATGAAATACTATGATGGCATGCAATTCTAGTTGGCTCTTAAGTAATGCAGATGCCAAGAAACTGTGGTAATTGACACTAAATAATACCAATGTGACCACCACTGTCTGCTCATGAATACAAGAATCCTAGAGAGAGAATTGGTGGGAAGGAACATGGGGAGAAATTCATTGAAATCTGTTGCAGCAATAACAACGACAACAGTGATAAAAAATTTCACCCCAACTCAAATCCCTCCACTGCAAAATCATTGCCTATTAATATAGCATAGATGTGAGGTTGTAGTGTTACGATTATGAGGTAAATTAAAACTCAACCCATGTTTACAATCTCAAGAATATAGTCCAAGCTCAACCTGCACTGCAATCAAGGGTGCCTATAACCTTACAATTAATATACTAATTAAAAATAATCATATTTCTTATTTATAGGTGAATTGTGAACTGCTACACTTAGAATGAAGGGCTCGGGGAGCAACCAAAATGACGCCTAATCAGCTGGGGAAAAATCTCTTGCTGGATATGCAAATCTGAAATTAATGAGCTTTTTATCAATTTGTTTAAGAGTTAGATTGGTACCTCCTGCATTAGGTGTTATCTCTATGGTCACCCAAATCCCCTAGCTTCTGGTAAGCAGGGTATAACCTCTGCTGAGAACTTCTCCACCATAGAGTTTTAGACTTGGGCAGGTTATTAGTTAGTGATTTATTCTTGAGCCTTATCATGTAAATTTTTTAATCAAGCAAGCAACTACAAACTGTGATGATGTTATAAGGTTTTGTGCTACAAGAAACATCCTTGAATAGATGGCTTATGTGAAATAATATTCATCCAAAAGTAGTTCCAAGATAATCTATACTTAGTTTCAAAAAAAGAAAAAGGAAAAGCGTCCTAATAAAATTAGAGCCATACAAAACAGCTCAAACTCATAAACCAATCTCTAGTTTGACTCCATTTGATATACAATCGGCAAAATAAACCCCATAACATAGCTACTTGCCATGTCGGGAAAATAAACCCCATAATATAGCTACTTGCCATGTTTGTTTGCAAACAACTAAACTTCAACAGGCACAAGCATCTCTAATTGTACTCCAATTGGAAAAAACCCATCTCTCTTGAAAAAAATCACAAAGCCCTAAAAAATAATACCCAAAAGCCTTATAAGAAAGCATGAGATCAATAAATTTACAAACTGTAGATCAATAAATTTGCAAACTGTAGATTTATATACTATTTATTGTGCATTATGGTTTGAAGCTGTGTAGAAATGGCAGAAGCTGCAAACGGGGGCTCAAAACCCTTTAAATTTTTTAGCAATGGGAAATAAACATAGAAAGCTTCAGTAAAAGAGTGCAACCGGCTTACCTGAAGATTCTGCACAATTCATGTGATTATGTCAACGGTGTGGACGAGAAAAATATGCAGAGTTTGCAGGAAGCCTAGACCAACGAATCACAACCTACTCAGACATAATCAAGGAAATATTATATAGTCAAAAAAAGGTTAAGATAAATGAATATAACAGAGATCTCTTTTTTATATTAATCTCTATCAAACACGACAAAACTTCATTTCTGTTTGATGGCAACCGGGATGGAATAATTCATGGCGTAAACAGTCATGATGGAAAGATTTCCTTTATTTTTCTTTTTTGTTCTTCTGGTAGTTTACTTGGGAAGAAAACCTCATATGTCACAAACAAGCCCCTCTTTTTTGAACTCATATGTAGAAGCATGCCTTCTCCTTGAAAGTGAATGTCTGCACTTCCACTTGAAACCATTGCTCCATCACCGCCCAATCGCGCAGTGTTTTCCCCAGTAGATTGCTGCCCTGCCCCTCGTACTTCTCCGCTAGGTATTTTGTGGTGGCTCTCAACTCTACCCAAACAAATAAAACCCTCAAACTGTAGAAACATTAATTACGAATGTTGTGAACGAGAACGGGATTTGTGAACTGAACTGGAACGGGGTTTATCTTCACGCAAGTGGATAAGTGAAAGGTTAATACCAGCGTATAAGAGTTTGGAGCAAAAAATGGCGAAAAATGATGAATGGTTGAGATTCGTCTTGCATGCACGTCTGTGCCAATCTGCAACATTCGGGATAAGTTCTCGACTTCATTTCTGCTTCATCTCCCCTACTCTCGCATAAGCTAAACTTCACTTCTGATGACTCCTCGGCTCTCATTTCCAGTATGGATGTACTATCACGTTTCCATTATGGTTGTACTGTCACGTTTCCATCTTTTAATGAAACATTAATGTTGACATGTGACGCCTTATCTGTGCTCTCGAAAGCTCTCAAAATGACAAGAAGTAATGAACAGTCAAGATCTATCGTAGATGGTCTTGCATCCTTCTTTCAACCGTCGATAGAGAAAATTGATTCGCAAACTTCATTGAGGGAACGCCTTCGGCGTAATTAATGATAATTTATATGTTTTATGAAATTGTAGTTATTGATAACATGAGGATTGTAAAGGTAAAAATTGAATACCATCGTCTTTCTTGCATTTAATTTGGTCTAATTATTCTTTATGCAATGGAAAAGTTCAAATTTTGAGATGGTTCTAGTTAAGGAAACCAAAATGTTACCCATTCTCTATCTTCTTACAATGAAGAGTGGCTAAGCACTTAATATTTCTTGCATATTGGCCAAGCACTTAAGATTTCATGAATATTGGCCAACATATCTCCCTATTTGTGATAGTTGTTATCAACATATCTTGAATGATTACATATGGGAGTATATATTGGCTTGTGTCTCTTAGCACCACCTAAACTCTTCATAGAATAACGAATAATTCTAGCTAAATAATGTATACTTTCTTATAGTAAACAACATGTTGCAAACATCCTAATATACATCATGTCCCTAAATATAACCTATGCATGTGATTATCCCTAATTATATGCATTCATGCTTATTCAACTATGTACTTTTTGTCTAGATAGTTGGGTTTTATTTATCATGGATATACAAATTTTGTGGGCATAGATTACATAGTGCCCACTCATGATAGTGAAGAGAGTGCTCAAAATACCATGATGTAAAATATCATATTCTAATAAATAATTTGCATATACTAGCACATAAATACATAAATGTTATAAAATTTATAAAATACTTATTATTTAAGTAGTGGAAGTAAACCACTCATAAATGAACATTCAAGCTCATCATCTAGGGTATCATAAAACTCAAGTTATCAACCATAACTTGCAACCTAGAAACACATAATGCTTTATTATTTCATGATCCACCTTTTTGAATTGTCTTATTTTATCAAGAGATGTCTTAGGATCAATATTATAGTGACAACATTCAACAAAGTGTCTTCTTGAGCTCCAAAAGAAGTAAGGGAATAATGAGGTAAATAATAAGACTAGGTGAGTGCATGGTCATTGAAGATCTATGGAAACAATATGAAAAGTAACTTATCAGGTTAAAGAATATTCTAAGCATGTAGTTTTGAAGGACCTTATATGAAGCAATGGGTCACATCTACCATCATACATTATAAAGAAAGTTTCCTTAAATTCATTTGGTGAATGATAAGTCAATTTTTCATATGCCAAACAACTATTTAATGCATTACTAGTATAATCATTCTTTATAAATATTTTCAAATTATTAACACAATTTCCACTTATTTTGACTTTCTAAAAATGATACATAATTGGTGTGAAATATTTAAAAAAATTAATATTAACATGTCAAATATTAGTATGTGTACTAGTGGAGGAATGGATATGATGATGATCATCAAGTGTTTGCACATTATCCCCACACAATCCTAGTAAAAATTGTAAGAGATTGTCATGTTATTGATGTTCATGTGTTTGCTAAATATGATATGTGGGGGAACATTACAACAAGGAGGTAATTCATATTTTCTTGAAGATCCATTAGAGGAAAGCATATAAGGATCTAAAGGAGCTTCCTTGTGAGCATTCAAGAGTGGTGTATTATCATGTTGCATAGAGAAATCCATTAGATCTCCTAAGGGTGGGCCATTAGAAGGTGAAAGATGAGAATCATGAGAAAAATATGTTTTATAACCAAAAGAAAAATAATCTATGAAATCACTTGACAAATCATGGAATGGTGTATAATAAGCATGACATGAATTAAAGCATTATTTTTCTATATCTGTCAATGTATCTCTAAAAGTATTCATTAATGTACAAGGTTAAGTGTAGGGAAATGGGGGGCCAAAACATGGTCGTAAGTAGCCACTTGTTTCATGGAAATAAAACTTGAACTTCAATGAGAAATTCAAGATTCATAGGCTCAAATTTGAAGACAAGATAAGAACAAGAATATTTAGTGTTTAGAGCCTAGTTTCTAAGCTATTAAATTTTGTTATAAATGATGAAGTTTAAAAGGGAAATTTTTTGAGAGTACATGAAGGTGGTCATTTTATCACTTAAATATAAAATAGTGTCAAGCATGTACCCCACATATTTCTATCTCACTAAGTATTTTTTAAGTCATTGGTGAAAAGATAGTTAGAAGTATGTAGTCAAAGTTATATTTTATTATTATTATTATTGTGATTTTTTAAAGTTGGTGCATCTTGAAAGACTAATCACTAAGCATGCATGTGACCTGACTTCCACAAAAAATAAATGAAAATGTATAAGAAAATCCAATGTGAATAGGATGAAGTGTAGAATAATCTCACATGTTTGTTTTTTTAATTTAGATGAGTAGAACAAAAAATATTGCAGGAAAAGAAAATTATTTTTTTATAGCATATGAAGGTAGAATTTAAATTAAAAGAAGATTAAAATAATTTTATTTAAAATATAGAAAAACTTATATGGTTGGAAGGATAATAACTTGTTTGATGTTGTAGTAGCATTTTTAATATATATATTGTGATAAAACATATAATGTTGATTATGATGAAAATTTGATATTTTTATGCTTAGTTTGGAAAACTTTTGAGCCCCTCATCTCCATACACATACCCATAATCATCACATATATGGTCATAATATGAAGATAAAAATGATCTAATTTCTTACTAGTTTTAAGTGGAAAGTTTGCATTATTATACTCATTTAATCAAAAACTTGCATCTCTTAGTATTTATATATACCACTTACCAAATAGTGTGTGCAATTTATGCTCAACAATGAAATCTTATTTCTTTTTAAGAGTGAAGAGTACCTTAGTACTTTATCCCATTTATTTTTAGATTTACTTTGACATGTTTCTCTCTTAGTCTAGTGGTCCGGTGTGCAAATATATTTTAATGCAAAATTTGGCATTTTATCTAAGCCTTAATCAAACTTAATTCCACATATCTTAGAGACCCAAGTCCTAAATGCATAAATGCATGGAAATGGGAGACAAAATAGAGTAAAAAATGCCCGCATTTTTTTAAATCAACTAAATCTAAAATTGGACGAGTAATTCAAGATGTGTACACTTAAAATTTGAAAATATGATAAAAACGAGAATTCTAGTACTTCAAATCTACTTTCTAAACTACCATTTCTTTTGAAATAGTTAAGGTTGAGGATTTGAATTTTGGAGAACATGCAAAAGTGTTATTATCTTTATCACTAAAATATTATATATTGTCTATTGCGTGCTCCCTAATTTTTTGCCATGTTAGGTATTTTTAAAAACTAGTAGGTAGAAATATAACTAATAGTGAATATTAAAATTTGTGTAATTTTTAAAGTGGATGCACCTTAAAAATTATAAAATTTATTATTTGTATCACATAACTTACACAAAATTAATAAAAATATATGTTTTTAAAATATGTAGAACAATCTTTTTTTAGGTGAGATTTTACAAAGAAAAATATATACATATGTATGGGAGAAATATGAAGATGTACTCTTCAAGGAAATTAATAATAATTACCTTAATATATATAAAATATTAAAAAAAGATGTTTGAGTACACAAAGTTAAGAAGTAGTTTATTATTTTGGTGGTGATTTTGTGACCTTTAATTACAAAACAAGTAAAAATAATGAGTTTAAAGTTTAAATATGTTGTTTTGTGTTGAAAACATGAAAATAGACACCAAAATATATGTCCAACCCTTAGGGTTGTAAATCTAGGCCTAAATGGGTTAAAATCATTAAAAAATTAAATTCAAGACATTAAAAATGCACGTGCTATAGCATATATGAATTATTATATAAAAAATAATGTAAATCATATCATGCTCATGTTATATATTTGTATTAGTTTATCAAAAAAAAGGCAAAACATAAAATTTTCATATTACAATGTGTACACATTATGGCTTATATCTAATCCAAGGCATAAAATATGTGTATTATAGTGCATAAACATTATCACTCATGCATTTTCCAAATATCTCAATGTTGGCAATTAATTTGTCCCATATTTCTATGCACTTACCCCATATTTCTATAGATCATGTTTTAGGTAAATTCAATACAACAATTGTAACTTATTGACCTCTAAATTATGAGGATCAAATTTAATCCTTGACCAAAACTAACTCAATCCCAAAGAATCATTACCCATCAAATTAAATGTCAAATGTTCATATTTTGTATTATAAGGTATTGTATAGAGGGACAAGAACCCTAGGTCATTTAAGAAAAGATGTAGCATTATAATTATACACAAAGAACCAAGATAAGAGAACAAATGTATCATTTGTTGGTAGATGGTCAGCGCTCCCCTCGGGATTCGTGACGTGCACTAACCGCCTCTCATGGATCCGTTAACTCTGGCAGTTGTATCAAGCATTAACAGGTCGATCTTTTGGTGCAACGACAATTGTAGGCCAACAAGTGGTATTAGAGCCAAAGGTGTCGAGTTTGAATCCCCTCAGGTAACGTTAAGGGGAGTTTGTCGGCATATAGTCAACGCTCCCTTCGGGATTCATGACATGGACTAACTGCCTCCTGTGGATCTATTGACTCTGGCAGTTGTATCGAGCATTAGCATGTCGATCTTTTGGTGCAACAACAACTGTGAGCCAACATCATCAACATCTTAAACCATAAGGGTGCACTATTCATTTGCATTATGCTTGGAATATTTTCAAACTTATCCCAAACTATTAAATCAATCCAAGGGTTTAGATACTAAGGTGACATGTTAGAAACTAATTACATGTCCTAGTAGAACAAGTTCTAATTGTTCTCTTTAGAATCAATCTATATAGATTCTCATTTACACATTTCTCAAAATATAGACAACAAATTCAAGGCCAAAATTCTCAATTTTAAAATTACATGAAAAATTAAAAATGCACTAAAGATTCAAAAATCTCATATTTAAAGATCAAAACTTTAGATAGAAAATGAAACCAAAAAAAAGAATAATTAATTTCATAATATTTTAAGACATGACTAATGCAGGATTGATAATTAAACATTAAAAAAAAATCATATAAATACAATCTATAACAAAAATCCATGATATTTCAAAAACTAAATATAGCTATTTTTATTTATCAGTTAATTTAATGCTTAAATCTATCTAGAGAAACACTCCACTCTTTTATTTAGAAATAATCTAACTATTAACTATTATTATTAGATTATCACATTCATTTATCTTCAATAACCCCAAAGAAAATATCTTAAATATGTCTTACATTGACTAAGTCTAAAATAATAGTTGTGTTCCTTATTAGTTTATTGTAGCATCGTAAATTGTCACCCTTGACAATTTCACACTGTGTTTTTCTTCCCTTTAAGTTATTTGACCTAATTAAGCACCTAATTTCCTAAATTATACATTCCATAACTTATTTTACATATTTTTTGACAAATTGCAAGCATAAAACAAATGCTCACATTTAATACTTGTCCTAGGTAAAACTTGTATTTTCAGAAAAAAGGTTGGGACACTATCGCCTAGGGTGCCTATGTCCCCTATTTTGGCTCCAAACTCAAATATGTCAGTTTCGGTATTTTATTATTTGAAATTCAAATGTCTAAATTTAATTGTTGAGATTTAATTTTCAGGAAATTAAAATAGTAGCATATAAACACCTAGTTATGACATCATTTCAAATGAATCTTACAAGTTGGAGAATTTATGATCAAGCAATTATCAAGAGCATTATTCAATAAGTCAATAGTATAATCTCAGAGTTTTATTGTAACAATTCAAGATCCAACATCATGTCAAAATGTATGTGAGTGTGTTCATATTCATGTTTTTATATTGTTTGTGAAGGCTAACTCTACTCATCTCCAAGAAATTCAAGCCATTCAAGCCAATCAAGCAAGAAAGAATCAGACCTTGAGGTGATGTGTATGAATTTAATCCTTCAAGGAAGCCATTGAAGGGTGGTGAGTTGCAACACTTTATGATTTCATCATTCCTTCCTTTTATTTATCCATTATCATTGGCATTACCATTGTGGAAGTGGAAACACTAACAAGGAGTTTGACTAAGGTAAGCCCCTAAATGACACAACATTTCCTCTCTTTGAATGTGCAGGTTTCAAATCTAAAGATGATTGAAGGAAGTATAGATATCATTCATTCATTATTGAAATTGAAACCCTACACCTTGACAACTTACATAAACTTAGTTACAAAATTATCCAACAACGATCTAATAAGTTTGTAGATAGGAAAAAAAAGTGCAGATTTGACATCAAAGGACTACAAAAATAGATCTAAGTTTCCCCTACTAAGATAGTGGTGCTTGGGGTGCCTATGTCCTCTATTTTCAGCTGTAGATTTGAATCACAGGAAGACAATGTCCTGTCCTTTCTATTTTTTTTATCTGATTTCCTTTGTGACCTCAATATTTTTGTATTCACATCAGAACCATAATTGGCATCATTAGGTCAATTAGATCATTGCATTTCATCCTTAGGACATTACAAATTTGGTAAGGTCTAGTTGACTCACCTATTAGGTTGTAAGCCAATCACATACCTTGTCAAAATTCATCAAACCTTCATCCCACCTTTGCATTTCCAATCCATCTCTCCTCCTCATCATTTTATATGAAATTTAGGAAAGTTGTCAAACCCTAAGGTGAAATCTCAAAGGTTTCCTTTTCCCCATGTTTCATTTTGGTGAAACTGACCTATTCACATTATATGAACCATCTAAAAATTCACCCTAGATCTAGATTTTGCATTGCATTGTTTTGCATTTTTTAATTATGCATCCATTTTAACATCATAAAAGGCATTAAAATTCAAAAAATTGCATATCATATTTCATCATAGGTTGCAATAGGGTTTATTTCAAACATTCTAACTCATATCTACATTCAAATTACATTCATAAATCTGCATTAGGCCATTTAAATCTGGAAAATAAAATAAAAAATGTCATTTGCATAATTTAGGCATCTTGCATATAGTTAAAAAGAAAAAGTTGCATTACTTTTCTTTCAAAAAGCATATTAATATCATCATTTTCAGATTTAGCATATTAGAATCAATAAATTTTTACATATTAGATTTGGAAATTGCATTTACAACTATCATTTATTGTTCAATTATTTTTGGCATTCTCGCATACTTGTGTTTTGAATTACATTATCATAAATTGAGAAAAATATAGAAAATTATTCATTGTTAGACCTACTTGCACAAAACACATAAACCTTAAACAGTATAGAAAACAATAAAAATTTTAATTTCATGAAATCTTGCCTAGGAAATAGGCACCCTAGGCACCATAGTCCTGCCTTTTTTGGCTCAAATTTTTGTCAAACATCTGTCTCTATGTTTTTTGTTTGTTTATGCTTTCTGATTCTTATTTATGAGTGTTTTGTTGTGATTGTTTGACTATTTAGTGTTCATTGTGGGTACACTTATTTTTTTGAAACTTGTATGAGTTTCATGAATTGCTTTCTTATTTTCAATACTTCGCTGAGATGTAGTTCTATTCTTATTGCATCCCACACTATTGTTACATCTATTGTGGATCCTGAGTCTTCCAACTCTTTCATGCAAATTCAAGTTTCAATACTCAACCCATTTTGGACTCTATTCCTAATGCTACAATACCAATTACAACCTTAAAATGACCCATTTTATAGATTTTGAGACTATGGTTGCCCATGTTCTCGAAGACAAACTGAAATAATTAGATAAATATCTAGAAAAACTTCAAGACTATGTGAGTATTGGATCTATCTAGCTAGTACAACAATCCTTATAAGAAATAACATGAGGAAAATGATTAATGATAACCAAATATTAGAGTTTTTGTGTAGCCTAGCCCATATAGCTGATACTAATGTACCTACAATGGCTAGTTGTGCTCAAGATTTGAGATGTTCTCAAAGTCAAGGAGGAATTCAAGTCTCCCTCCCTACAACTATAATCTTTATTCCCACATACACAAATTTAACTGTCACTTTAGTGATACAACCAAGCATTGGTATAACTCAAACATTAGGCCTATCCACTGGAAATCCTTATGGTTTTGGATCTTCACATGTGACACCTCAAGTTCCATCCCCTCTCATAAATTTTTAACCTAATAGCCCACCAAGCATATACACAATTCCACCATATTCACCACATTGCCAAAACATGCCAACCAATGATTCCATCATTGACCAACTTTTGCAAAATGTAACTTCACTTCAACAACAAATCTCAACTTTGAGCCAAAACATTTAAACAAACAACCATTGCAATATGTTAAAAGAATCCTGTTATCACTAGAAATCTTGAAAACACCAATGTCAAAAAATATAGAGATACCTCGATTCAAGACACTTGTACAATGATAAAGGGGACCCTAGCAATAATATATCAGCATATGCAACCTTGTGTAGTGACTTCATTTTTGAAGATAAACTCCTAGCTAAACGTTTTCATAGGTCACTAAAAGACATGGATCTAGAATCATTTTTTCATTTCCAAACAACTCAATCCAATCCTTCAATGAACTTGTTGAGGCTTTCCTCCATCGTTTCCAAGTTAACATTGGACCTAAAATTATATTAACTGACTTAATGCAATGCAAACAAAAGAAAAATGAAAAGGTCATAGACTTCATAAATCGCTATCAATTTCTTTATTCATAAATCAATCTTACTCTTTCTAATGTGGATGTTCAAAGAGTTTACATAATGAATAAAATCTTGTTGATGAAATATCCATCCTTTATACATTTGTGTATGGCCCTTCATGATTACCAAAACTCGGTTAGTCATCTACTCCTACTGGGAAATCCAAATTTGTATCACAAAACAACTATCAACCATTCAAGAAGAAAAACAAGAACTTTATCAAGTTGCATACACCTCAAAACATCAACCACATTGAACCTCAAGTTGTTGCTATAAATTCAACTCCATACCAATTTAGATCGTGTGATAGACAATTTACCCAGTTTCTTGACACCCTCCATTCAATCATGTTGCAAATTTTGAATAAGAACTTAATCTGATTGCCTCCAGTTAGACCTATGGACACAACCAAACCTCTACCACCAATTTATTGTTGGTAGATGGTTAGTGCTCCCCTCGGGATTCATGGCATGGACTTACTGCCTCCCATGGATCCATTAACTCTGGCAGTTGTATCGAGCATTGATAGGTTGATCTTTTGGTGCAACGACAACTGTGGGCCAACAAGTTGTATCAGAGCCAAAGGTGTCGGGTTTGAATCCCCTCGAGTAACGTTGAGGGGGAGTTTGTTAGCAGATGGTCAATGCTTCCCTCAAGATTCGTGGCATGGACTAACTACCTCTCATGGATCCGTTAACTCTGGCAGTTGTATCGGGCATTGATAGGTCGATCTTTTGGTGCAACGACAACTGTGGGCCAACAATTACAATCCATATGCCTTTTATCAATATCATTGCACAAGTGGACATGATACAAAATGATGCATGCATCTTAAATATCAAGTTCAAGACCTCATTGATTCTAATCACATATAGTTTGGCAATGCTAATGATCAAGGGAATAAATATGTTGCCTCACCTAACCAAAACTTTCAAATCCTTACCAATCCAATGCCAAACCATTCATCCAATTTTTTGGAATCTTGTGATGATATGAGTGATGATAAGAATGATGATAAGAATGATGATAAGAATAATGATGACAATAACAATGAGCAGGAAGTAGATAGTATGATTTCTTTAATAAATGTTCAATCTTGTAAGGGCCAAACCACTGTGTTACTTGACATTATTTCCACCCATATTGACACATCCATACATGCACCTGATGGTCCTCTCTACATCACCAGATGTATTAATGGTAAACCTATACAAGTAATACTCATTGATCTTGTGTGTGTAGAGAATGTGATCACAGAGGAATTATTTTTTGTGCATAAAATTTATCAAGATTCTTATGAATAATCGAAAGAATGGATAAAAACTCATGATGGTTTTGCTCGCCCTATGATCAGTTCAATTATTCTACCTCTTAAATTTAGACTAAAACAATTAGATTTATCATTCTCCATCATCTCAACATTGGACTTATTCTAGGTGAAGCTAAGCTACCCATGGCTATGCTCTATGAATATCATCTTGTCATTTTATTCACAAGTGCATAAAGTTTCCCTTTGAAAATGAGATATTTACAGTGCATCATAGTGGGTTTAATACTTTGTCTTCCCATGGGAGCTTTTCATTGGATTTATTTTGGCCTCAATCTATGGAACCTATTATACCTCATGAGGATTTATTTTTCAATTCATACCAAAATTTTAAGGTGAAGCTAATAACAAAATCATCTCTTACCAATATTCCTTAAAATGATAGATCTATGGTTGTCCCTCCTCCTCCGCATGTTATGGATGAACCCATGCCCCAAGAAAAGACTCTTCCAAGTAACCAGAGAAAATATTATGTAGTCCCTCCACCCATATCCTATAATAGACTAAGAAACAGGGATAACTTTAAGAAAACCCCCCCCTCAGCAAAGGTGTAAAATCCTAGTGAATCTTTCCTTTTATTTGAAAAAAATAGTAATTTTCCCTGGGCGAATCTTATGCACATTATTCAAAAAAAATCAAAATCTTGGCAAATCTTAATGAATAATTGGTAAAAAAAATAATCACAGTGGTGAATCATAGTGAATAATCACTAAAACGATTAATTATAATGGTGAATCTCTCCTTTAAAAATTTCCATAGTTGGTCGGCGCAGTTCCCCAATTTTTTAATTTTTTTTTAATATTGAATATCAATGTGAGTGAACATCATCAGTGGGACACTTAGGGATGTCCCACCGATACAATGATGATGACGTGTTTCATGAACTATTGGCAATAGTGAACAGTGGAGATCAAATAGAGATTTGATCGGATGTCTTTCCGAGAGCTTGGCGTGAATATTGTAGATTCCCTTCATGATTCTCTGAAATTACACAAGTGGTGTACTTGTGCCTTGGTGGACCCCAGGTGGAGTATGGAAGCCTTATTGGCATGAGTGAACATTATCGGTGGGACACTTAGGGATATCCCGTCATTACAACGATGATGACGTATGCCATGAACTATTGGCAACAGTGAACGATGGAGATCAAATTTTGGGCCTCAACAACCTTTTTAAAAGGCACGTGCATATCAAGTCACAGAATTGACTTGCAACCATTCAATTAAAAAGCTAATCGATGGCAATAAATAAAAAACTTATTCAAGGCTAAAATATCCCTAAAATGAAAAGGTAAATTATTATTAGTGGCGATATTTCCAAAAAAATAATTGTAGGAATATAAAATTAATGGTGAATCTAATTAATATCTGTAATTATAGTATAAACTACTGGAGAATCAATTCTAATGATGCATCATTTAAAAAATAATGCATTGGTGAATTAATTGAGACAAATTTATTTTTTTGTAAAAACCTAGCGATTCAACATCCTTTCTAACTTGTATTATTCGCCATTTTTGGAGGTCCCAATTTCAAATATTCACCAATTGGCGAAGATTCGCCACTAAAGTTTTCCCTGCTAAGAGACAATCAAATGATTCATTTTATGCCTCAAAGGATTAAAAAAAGTATACAAACCTCAAGAGACGGTGGTTTCCTAACCTCTGGTGATTCCTTCAATTCCTCCCTTAAGGGAAGAAAAGAGACCAATTTTTGAGAAATCCACTCCTACCCTATCACAAATTGAAATTGTGCAAGAAGAAACTAAAATGCTAGAGTGTAGGTGCAGACATCGTGCTATTGCTCGCCAATTGGAAGAAAAGAATAAAAAAATGCATGATAATCCAACACATGTGTAAACAACTCAAGAAGAATTACAACTTTCACCAAAGTAAGACATGGAACTAAAACAAGAAGTGAAAAAATAAAATACAAATTCCATTGTTATAAAACCTCCTATAATGATTAACTTAGATGTTGAAGATGGCATTGCTAAAATTGATGAGCAAGTCCATAATGAGCTTAATGTGTTATTTTAAAAGTAAATGAGTTTAGATGGGGGCAACCGTGATGATCCTCCTAATGAGAGTGACACACCACATGTTCAACCTAGACATGCTCGTAGTACGACACTTGTTGTAGTCCCTTTAGCTAGTTTTTTTCCTTCCCTATGTGATGAGCAAGATTGGGATGCAAATGACTTGATTTAGGTCGGCTCGCATATGTGGTACTCCTTTATATTTGTTTTATGCATTTTTTGTGTTTTCTTGCATGTGATGTGATCTCCCATGATGTACTTGGAATGTTTCTTGTGTTTGTGAGTTTTCTTTGGATGACCCTTGTTGCTCCGTTGGTGCAAGGATATAAAGGAAATGAACCTATTGCAACATTCTTCTATTTGTAACTTCATTATTCTATATGTCTTAAATTTTATCTTTTTTTTTGTCTTGTATTTTCCTTTTGGGAATGATGCAAGGTGTTGAGACATTTAGGATTCTTCCATGTTGACCCAAAATTTTGTTTTCTCTCTCTAGGTGTCATTCCTCCATTGTGTTTCATTGTTCCACAAGTATTTATGGAATGATGTTAGTTTCAAGCTCTATTATATCATTATAGAAAAGATGTATACTAACCCCAGATCCGTGGATCCCTTATGTGTTCATCTTCTATGTTGTTTATAACATTAAATTGGGGGTAACCCCTTATCATGAAATAACTTTATTTGGAAACATATCATTGGCATATGGTTTTCCAAATAGGCTCTCATGTCCTTATCACATGGCATTTATCGTTTTTCTACTTTAAAGTAATTTCTCTAAAGTGGGGGCATACATTGGCCTTTTTGCTTCACTTCGTTCATATGCATTGAACTTAGTGTGGTGTTAAAATAGCATCTTGACCATTTTATAGCTTATAAGAGTTATCAAGGATTATAAAGTTCTTGATATGGGTACACACCTAGTGAAAAGCAATCCTCACTAGACCTAGTGTGTTTCTCATTTTTCCTTGTCATGGGGGCTCACCTAGTGAATATCGAACTTCACTAGCCCATGTTGCCTTTTGATTTGTGATTCACTTAGCAAAAATCAGAAATTTCTATTATGTGAGTCATGAATTCCTTTGGTGTGGATCCTAGCATAATATAGCTTACTATCCAATGATTATCCATACCCTCCTTTGGCACTTCATTTTGACATTGTATGTCCATGTACATTGCTTTGTTGTATTTCATACATGTGTGTTCCTTTTTGCTTATGTTTTTTTTCCATGGGATCTTGGATCCTACAGGCTTGCATGCACACCCTTGATCCTTATTCATCCTATCTCTTCAACATTTATACATTTGTACCCTCCTTGACATATATTTTTCTATCTTAGCATGAGTCTAAGCATAAGTGCATACTCTCACTAAACTGGGGGCTAAATGTAGCATCATAAATTGTCACTGTTGACAATTTTACACTATGTTTTTTCCCCTTTAAGTTATTGGACTTAATTAAGCACCCGATTTCCTAAATTATGCATTCCTCAACTTATTTTAAATATTTTTCAACAATTTGCAAGCATAAAACAAATTCTATCATTTAATATTTTTTTCTTGACACTTCTATTTTTGGAAAATAGGGTTAGGACATTGGCGCCTAGGGTGCCTATGTCCCCCTATTTTGGACCCAAATTCAATTATGTCAGTGTCAACATTTTATTATTTTAAATTCAAATGTCTAAAGTCAACTGTCACTATTCAATTTTTTAGGAAATTAGAATAATATCATATAAATTCCTATTTATGACATTATTTCAAATGAATCTAGCAAGTTGGAGAATTTATTATCAAGCAATTATCAAGAGGATTATTCAACAAGTAAAGATCATAAACTTAGAGATTTATTGCAGTTTTTGAAGATCCAACATCATGTCAAAATGTATGTGAGTGTGTTCATATTCATGTTTTCATATTGTTTCTAAAGGTTAACTCTTTGTAGGTCTCCAAGAAAGAAAGATTTAGACCTTGAGGTGATGTGTATGAATTTAGTCCTTCAAGGAAGCCATTGAAGGGTGGTGATTTGTAACACTTTATGATTTCATCATTCCTTCCTTTCATTTATCTATTATCATTGGCATTGCCATTGTGGAAGGGGAAGTTCACTAACACAAGGTTTGACTAAGGAAAGCCCCTAAATGGTATAACCTTTCCTCTCTCTTTGAATGTACAGGTTTCAAATCTGAAGAGGATTGAAGGAAGTTTGGAGATCATTCATTCATTATTGTAATTGAAATCCTACCCCTTGAAAACTTACATAAACTTAGTTATAGATTATCCGACAGTGATCCAACAAGTTTGTAGATGGGAAATGGAAGTATATATATGACATCAAAGGACTACAAAAATAGATCTGAGTTTTCCCTACTACGATAGTGGTGCCTGGGGTGCCTTTGTCCTCAATTTTTAGCTTCGGATTTGAATCATAGGTGAATAGTGTCATGCACTTTCTATTTTTTGTCTGATTTCCTCTGTGAGTTCTTAGATTTTTTGAATTCACATTAGAAATTTAATTGGAATCATTAGGATAATTAGATCATTGCATTTCATCCTTAGGAAATTTCCAGATTTGGTTAAGGGTTGGTTGACTCACCTATCAAGTTGTAAGTCAATCACATGCACCTTGTCCAAATCCATCAAACCTTCATTCCACCTTTTCATTTCCAATCCATCTCTCCCCCTCATAATTTTATATGAAATTTGGGAAAGGTGTCAAACCCTAAGGTGAAATCTCAAATGCTTCCCTTTCCCCACATTTCATTTAGTATAGAGCTTCCAAGGACTTTTATTTTCTATGTAAGCTTTTATATTTTAAAATTAACTTTAATATTACTTAGTCAATCCATAATGCAAGTAAATATTTAGCTTGACTAATCTGAAATGAAAATGGCATTTGTAGATTCTTCAATATCTTTTCTTTCCACAGTTTTCCTTACATGTTGTTGAATTGATTTACTTGCATAAATTAAGTTAATTTGAAGCCAATGCTCACATATCTTAAGCAAAGAAAGTAGCAAGTTGCATACTATGGAATGTGATACCCCTTAGTAAGTATGATCTCCTAAGCTTCTCTTTGATGTGCTAAACATTTATTTATTTTATTATTTGTAAAGTGATTGGCAGATCTTGCAAAAATAGTTGTCATAATACACTGATTTGAGCTTGGTAGAAAACCATATAGAGTTTTTCTGTTAGGTATTCAAAGGAGTATATAGACCTTCCTTCTAAAATTTTAAGTGGGCTTAATAGAAAGGTATTGATTTTCATATTACTCAAATTTTATTTGTAAAAAATAAAGATCTTAAAGTACCAATACTTGATTTTATAGCACCTTAATTGTGTTTAAATTTATTACTAATCTCGAGCCACCTAACACAATTAATTGTAAAATATCATCAAAATTAAATTTTTTTATCTTCATCCCCTATTTCCCTCTAACACCAATTGTAGCAAGTTATTTGGTTGGTTGGGAAGTGAATATTGGTAGGTGAGTTTGAATTTTAGGGGAGTTTTGTGTGGAAGAAACAACAATAGATAAAAAAAAAAAATTGTATTGGTAGAGTTTTTTGTGTAGAATAGAGAAGTTACAACAACAATAATGTGTGAGTAAAGAATAGAATGTTTTAGCAGCAATTACAGGAAGGTATTTACCCATAAGCTCTAGACAATTGCAAAAAATCAGTGATATACAACAACTCCAGATAGTTGAAGGAAACAATTAATTGTATACAAAATCTCTAGATAGCTATAGAAAAAATATTTGTAAACAATTTGTAATATGATTATGAAAGTTTTGTAAATGATATTTTTGGAAGAAATGGAAATATGATTTATGTATTTCTATGAGTTTTATTTGTCTCCTCCATTGGTCTCCAGAGTTTATTTTTTTGGTTTAATGTTAATTGTTGACAACAAAGAAACATTTTTTGTCTATAGTTTGGATTTTTATTTCCATCAAACTCGTATCAGAGACCTAGGTTTTAGAGTGTGTTGGGAAATATTTTTCTAGTTTTAAATATTTAGTTGAGTTTTAGACATGGCTAAAGAAGGGAAAAAAATTGGTACTATCCACCATCATTTAATGGATATAATTATGACGCGTGGAAAAAGAAAATAAAGACCATCATGGTAGAAAATGACTTATGGGAGCTTGTGGTCAATGGATCCACCAATGTGATTGACCCAACAACTTATGCAACCCTCACAAATAATTAGGAAATCTAGTTGAAGGAGACACTTGGAGGAAAGATTTCAAAGCCCTAAGTTTAATAGAGGTATCCTTGTTAGAGGAAATATTCCCTAGAATAACAACAACAAATTATGTAAAAGATGTTCCAGTTTTGTTGTCACTGATGTCAAAATTTCTATGGAGTGTGTTTCAATATGGTTGTTTGCTTTCAAAATTCTTTGAGAAATACTCCACATTTATACATTGGTGATGCTTTCCTTATATATTTTTGAAGATAGCTTCATGGTGTGTCAAAGAATCTATTATCCAAGTTTCAGTTCTTTTTTGGGTTACCAAAAAGGTGTTTTTGTGATTAACAGTTTGAAGATTGTATTGATCATGTGTTGGTGTTCTCAAAGGTGTAAAGTTTGACTCTTCATTTTTTTTTTTTGTAAATATGGTAATGTGGCTCAAAATTTAAGTTGATGGTGATGTGAAGGTTATATATCCAAAGTTTCATATCAGTAATCCATCATTAGAGAAAGTTAGAAGTGATAGTGTGATTGGTTTCAATGTTAGTTAGCATGCACCAAATTTTTGTTGCATGAATTTGTGAAAGGAATGTATGTGAGTATTCTTGAATATCATGTGATTGTTACCAAATTTCACTACAACTCGATTGGTGGAGCTGATTATTTTTTTATATCTTAAAGTGGAAGTTTAGTTAGTTGCTACATTGTTTAAAATTATTAATTGCATATGATTTATGAAGTTTCAGTTATGTAAGTGCTTTCAGTAAATAGAGTTTAAGAGTCATTTCTTAATGCTTGCAACACAAATGGAATGTAAAAACTGAATATACAAATGATTAAGCATAGCAACGCTTTCATTTATTTCATGATGCTATTCAAATTACAAATTTTATTTGATTGCAAGAATAAAAATGATGGTACAAATTTGCATTTTGATGCATTTCTTTCAGAGAAAATGAAAGAAGAAACTAAAGGATCTACACAAGCCGAGGAGATAGCCAAAAAATATGCATTGCAAGAAATGAATTCTACTACTAAAGTTGGTAAAGAAAGAAGGAAGCAAGTAATAGAAGACATATCCATCATTGCCTATTTGATCTTCACTTGATGTGCTTGCAAGCTTGCTCCATCTTGCTTCTGATTTCGAGTCTTCCTACAAAAAATTGGGAAAGTCCTATTAGAGCTCCAAATATGAGTTATACTACATGCTCTAGCAATAGAAATAAAACTCATTCCTTGAAATGCATAAAATCAGCTAAGAATAAAGGAATACAATGAGATCTTGAGAATGAAATGCCATATCATGGAATCATTTGAATTTTGTTTATTTTTCTAACATTGTTTGTTTCCTGTGCAGGTATAGTAAAATTCATGTAGTTGATTATCTATGAAGACATAAAGAATGTGTAGTAAAACGGGCTCCCACAAGGGTAGATCTCGGCATGTTACCCCTTAAACTTACAAGTGGGCCAAGTAAACAATATAATTATTATGCTCATCTGAATCATTCATGAAGGAGTAACAGTTTTGGCCATCAAAGCAATAAGTTTATTGTTCATTCATAACAATCAAATCTGAATAATGAAATGAAGATTACAGATGAACAATAAACTTAATGGTTTCAATTTAGCTAAACTCCATCATTTCATTCTGGAAAGTTAAATATTGTTGGCATATTAATTACATTTTGTTGCGTTGTGTTCTATTCACATTTATTCATGTTGTTTCATGGTGTTTTTTTAAATCATAAAGTGTTTTATGTCATAATGATGATAGTGAACAACCATACATATACAATCCATGAGATCAAGCTACAGAATTGGAGAATTGAAAGCTAGCTACATCAGCTTCATTTGATCATAAAATGTATGAGGAATGCCAAAGCACAAGTAAGTTGGCATTACTCAGTCATTTGAATGCAAGAGTGTCAAAGAAACTCTGGGTGTGTTTAGGACCAACTTGCAGATATAAGATAAAATTATGTAAAATAGCTAAGTGATCACGTAAATGCAATATGCAAATCGGTCAGAGAAGCTAAATCTGAATATGATTAGAAGCATGTGAAGTAAATATTGCTTTATCTTATGAAGTTTTGAGCTTAGAATGCATGTTTGTGAAGCATTCAAGTAATAGGATGAATGGTAGTAAACATTAAAGTAGCCTACAAAACATTAATGTTGCTACAGTAGGTATAAGAAAAAGGAAAAGGTGTTGCCCCAGATTTACTCCAACAGGAAAACAATGTTAGGCATGTCATGCTATTTGAATGCCTTCTTCAAGATAAGAAAAATAAGGGTGAAGTTGCATTCTTACAGGTAAGTAATGTGAAGCACAAGTGGCAGAGGAGTTCTCTTGTTTAGTTCAATGGAGGAAAATTTAGGAGGTTATGAATCTGCAAAGGAATGAAGAGATGTTTGAGATCACCTACAATCTTAGAGTTAACAAAGTGCAGTAACTAGTGTAACTTTGAGTGCTTTTGCCTTTTGAAAATAGAACACCCATGTTGGGTTATCAACTCAAAATTCTCAATACAATCATAAAGTGGTGTTCATTTCAAAACAGTCATAATTTACAAGTGTAATGCTGCTACAGGATAACAAAGAGTTTTTCTTTCCTTTTCAGAAAATACCCACATGGGGGTTTTTCATAAAATACAAAAATAAGTCATTTTCTTTCAAAATTCTGAGAACCCACATGGAGTTTTGGATCAAAATGCAGGTTTTTCATTGTTTTCAACAAACCCATGTAGGGGTTTTTACATAAATGCAAAACACATGAAATTCTATCATGGGTCAAACCCAAGCTTGAAGAAAATGCCAAGTAAACAACTTTCTTCAAAATACAAATACCCAGATGGGGTTTCAGTTGAGAATGACAGACATAATAGGTGCGGCCATAGAGTTCTATGAATTCGTGAGAACAATACAAAAATACATGGAGAGCTTCTCTTCTTTGGGAAAAATGAATACCCATGTAAGTGTTTGAATTAAGAAATGTAAACACAAAAAAGGAAAGCCATTTTGAAGTTTGAATATAGCATTTGAACTCATTAAAAATATAGATCTGAATCCATCCATGGCGTGGCCTGCAATAGGCTTTCGTTATCTTTTAGAAAACAACAATCATTCTCTTACATTTTTAGCTTTCAAAATCTTTTTTATTGAAGGAAAAATATAGAAGAGAAATGGAGGAGTAAGAACTTACTATGTTAATTTTGTGGAGGAATAGAGAGGTCGCAACCAAGCTCATAATAGCTCTCAAATACAAAGCTCGAGCTCACATATTCATGGCACCCAAGGAGGTAATAAAATAACACATAAAATGAACACAAAATCAGAGATAGAAGCATTCTCAAGCTACGGCCTTATGGCCATTATTGACCTTCAAATACAATGGAGAAATTCATAATAATGTCAGAAGTCATCTTATCATTATCACAGAGAAGATAATTGATCATTTGGAGGAAGAAATTCATCAGTCTCCAAGCATTCCAAGCTGAAAAACCTAAGCACATGGTGGTGCCCTTTCTCAGGCAGAGCTCTTTTTCTCCAAAAAGTTGCAAGTGAGAAATGAAATGGGATTTTAGGGTTTGTTGCAAGTTTTGTCTATCCTCATGCCCTAATTCGAAAATGGGCTTATCATTTTAAGTTAAGAGTTATGTTTTTACATATTATCTTTTGATAATTGATGCCTATTTAGGTCGACCATTTAACAATGCATCATGTGTCTAAGTCTTTAGGCTAGGTTCTATTTTATTTTTTCAAAATCCTAAATACCTTGTAGTATTTTATGCATTTTCCTTAGTGAAGACTAAAATAAATATTGGTGCCTTAGTTTTTTTAATTGATTTTGAGGAAAATCAATTAAAATATAAATATTGAAATTACTCATGCCTTGATTTAAGTTTCAAACTTTAGGCATCTATTTTTAAAGAAAATCAATTAAATGTAATGGTGGAGATTACTTATTATTTTTATGATTTTTTATAAGAAAAATAAAATATTGTAATGGAGAAATAAGGTATTATTTTTGCAAATATTTTCAATCTTTATTGCAAAATAGATCAAGTTGTAAAAACTGCATGTGTGTAAAGCAGAAGATAAAACAATGATTTATAAATTGTTTTATTCTTTCTTGTTATTTTTAGCAGTTTTATGAGACAAAATAAGTTTGACTTTTCCTTGGTTGGATTTGAGCTGCATGGAGAGGATAGGAAGTGTTTGGAAGTGTTTTATTTGCTTTTAAAGCATATTTCATCTATTTTTAGAAGCCTTATGGCATGCACATGCAAAAAGTGTGAGCTTTCCACTTTTGTGCCACATTTTGGAGCAATTTTTCATGCTTTTCCTTGAGCTTTCTTTTTGAGCTTGGATTAGGGTTTTAGTGATATATCTTGAAGAAAAACTTTAAAGAGTTTTTCTTAGTCCAGATTATTGTTTCTTCCTCTCATGCTGAAACAAAGAGTTTTTTAAGCAGAAATTTGTACTCAAACTTTGATACTCCTATAGTTAATAAAAACAACATTCCTATATCTCAATTTTTTGTCTTTTTGTAGTTTAGTTTGATGTTATATTGTGATTTTTGTTTACAGAATCCTTGTTATTTCCTAGAATTGCATATTTGATGCAGAAAGTCCATAAAATACAAGTTACATGTATTTAAAACCTGAATCTTCATGCAAATCATTTATGTGTTGAGTGTTCATGAGAGATTGTGAGATATTGTTATTTTATGAGAGTTGTTTGTGGGTAAAAAACAAATTCATCATTAAGTCATCATCAAGTTCTTAAGTCGTAAATTTAATTTCAGTTATCTTTCTAACTCTTTCCCTCATAAAATCATTTAGGATAGAATATATCATTCAGAGAACCAGCTCACTCCGGAGATTCCTTCTTCGTTCAGATCACCCACATATGAAGAAGGTTTCCATGTGTCAACAGATAGTTAAATTCTGCAAATTTAACACAGGGTGCATATTTGATTGATACCAATTTTTGGCATGCCCGGTGGGACTCTAAAAATCAATTTTAGAGAATTTTTCAATCTTTTAAAGTTGTTGTTTGGTGTATGTAGCAAGTTATTGAGCCTTTTGTAGGCCTTTTTCAATATACCTGGTGACTCCGGTTCTGATTTTGCATGCAAACTTAGTGCAGTCTGCGCATGAGAAAAATACAAACAAGATCCAATTCAGTACTTTTTGAGTACCTGCAGCTATCCCCACCACGAAGGAGAGGTAGAACAACAAAAATACTATTTGATACACTAGGAAGGTCAACATCAACACCTCTAGCTCTTAATTTTATAGTTTTATCACTAGGAAGTCTTGTTCTTGTATCACAAGCACCACCAATGGAAAACAACATGCTTTTGTACCTTTTAATGGGGGTAGCCCATTAAATATTTCACACTATGATGATATCCCAGTAGTAGCTTTCAGAAGCCTGCCATTTTTTACTGGAGAAGAAAAAACTACTGCCATTGAACACATTTGTGACGTGGCCACCTTATGCTCAATTCACAGTATCACCCAAGAGAATGTGGAATTGAGGTTATTGGTTGCATCGCTTAAAGGAAAAGCTTTACAATGGTTCAGAGGCCTCGCAAAAAATTCAATCGCAACATGGGATGCATTAGGTGATGGTTTGTACCAGTATTTTGTTGATAAATTAGATCATGCATCTTTGTTGGAGCAGCTAAGCACAATCAACAAAGCTCTACATGAGCACTTGGCTGATTTTAACTACTGATTTCAAAGAACCTGGGACATAATCCCTGCAATAGTAAAACCTTTACCAGCTCATGCCTTTTTATTTTTCTTAAAGGCCTTAAATAGCAAAATTTTAGTTATGACCCAATCTATGGGAGGTCACAGACTCCCCAATGCTTTTGATATCGTCATTAGAGCAAAGAACTATCTTATTCAAGCGGTGGAAATTTCCCCTAGGCCTCCTATTCCTTTGTTTCCAGATATTCAAAATCCTATGTTTGTATCTTTACCACCCTTAGTTGTTGTTCCTCCTTTTCCAACAATAGGTTATCAGATCACAGCCCAAGAAATTGTTGCTCCAGCCCAAAACCAAGAGTTTCAAGAGATAAAAAAATATATTGAAGACCTTTGGGAATGATGTCGTGAGCATTAAAAAGCAAGTTGGCCAAGAGCATAAGCCCTACCAAGCCCCATACTAGCAAAACCGGCCTAACAGGCTAGCCTTTCAAAATGACTATCAAGGCCAAAGAAATAACTTCAATCCTAGACCTTTCCAGCCCTACGACCCCAATGCTACCAGTTCATCAAAGCAACTTGTGATGCAAAATAACCTTGCCCAATATTTTGATTGGTGTTATCCATGCAATCAACCCCATAACCAGTTAGCATGTGCTAACGGCATGAGAAATCAGGCCTTAATGGTCCAAAACAGTTATACAGGTGAAAGTGCTCCAAGTCAAAATCTGGAACAACAAGAAAGCTTCGAGGTTGCTTTTCCAAACTGGAAAAGTTCTGAGTTTTGTGGCATGAACGGTCAAGATCAAGAAGATTCTCTTGTTTCAGCCAACACTAGATCAAAAAAGAGAGCCATGGATTTGGGGCAGTAAGCTGGAAATTCACAGTAGTAACCTACAAAGGACAAGCAACCCATTTTTGCATCAAATATTAATATTGCAGTGCAACCTAAGGTCTAGTTGTTGGAAAGAGGCCAAGAAGCACCTATCAAGGAGCAGCCCAAGACACAATCGCATCCTTTTCAGAAAGGAAGCGATGTTGTTGTCACTAAATTTTATTAAAAGGTAACTCCTATTTCTTTCAACATGGTTGAACATCTTAAGAAATCTACCGTCAATATGTCAGTTATGGATGCATTGCATATTTCAGGTCATAAGAGTTTGTTGGAGGATGCTTTAGCTGACCTTTCTGTTTCTAATGATGTAAATCAAGGGAATGTCAAAGTTGTGCTTATGAAACAACTCAAAAGTTAAGAGTGAGTAGAAAACTAAAGAGGTAAAGCCTCCTCCGTTTTATTTGAGTTTGATTATTGGAGACAAAATATTGCATAATTGTATGGTTGATTATGGTGCAAGTAGCTTCGTTATGCCCAAGAGCTTAGTTGTTACATTAGGTCTTATTTATGAGCCTAACTCTCAGAAAGGTGTAGTTCAGTTGGATGGGTCTACTGTTAAAACTGCTGGTATAATCAAATATTTAGCTCTTACTTTGCATGCATCCCCAAATTTTGCACTCCATCAAGATATACATGTTATTGATCTACCACCCCATTTTCCCATTTGCCTCTCAAGAGATTTTACAACCAATCTGGGTGGTTTTTTGTCCTCTTATTGGTCTCATCTGTTCTTTAGAATAAGGTATGGTAGGAAAGTGACCATAAATTATGATCCTTTACCCAAAGATGATATTGAACCATATGTCTTGAGCCCTATAAAATATAACCTCTATGTCACCCCTGTACTAGAGGAGCAAACCATGACCTCAGACCACAACAACCCTATAGAAAATATGAATCTAGATGAATGGGTAGCCAAAGATCATGAGCTTAATCCTTTCCAGCACATAGATGAGATAGGATTAGGGGTTTATATGATTCATGAACCTGATTTTGATATACCTAATATGTTTAAAAAGGAGGAAAAACTTGAAGAGAAGGAAAATAAACTTTGGAAGCTTTATTTTGATGGCTCAAGAAGCAGCATAGGCACTGGGAGTGGAGCCATGCTGATTTCACCAGAAGGGAATAAATATTATTCAGCTTTCAGGTTTGCATTCAGTTATAGAAATAATAAGGTTGAATATGAAGCACTGGTACATGGCCTAGAATGGACCCGAAAGAGAGGTATTGGATGCTTACGTGTTTATGGTGATTCAGAATTGATAGTGAATCAAGTTAGAAATTTGAATGCTGCAAAAAATGATTCACTTAAGAAATACAAGCATCGTGTATGGGATTTGATTGAGGATTTTGATGCTTTTAATATATGTTCAGTTCCTAGAAATAAAAATAAGCATGCAGATAGGCTTGCTGCCATAGGAGCCCAATTTGATATTCTGAATGAGATTCACAAAGTAGAGGCACGTCAATATGTTAAGATTATAGTTAGACCTTCTGTACCTAACAATAATGTGAGTTGGCAGGCTTTTGATAGCGATGAGCAGATTGTAAGTTTCTCAATTGCTGAAGCTGAGTTTTCTGATGGAAATCAACAAAAGTGGCAGAAACAATATGATAATCAGATTATGCAATTAAAGACAAACAAGCTACCAAAGGGGTTGGTGACCTTGGAATCTGTTTTCAACTTAGATGACCAAGTACGAAAGGATAAATGCAACATGATTTTCAAGGAAGAACACTATGAGGCAATTGAGATTTTCAAAGGTAAACTGCTCAAGTTGGGAAAAGGTATGTAATAAAAAGGAACAACAAGATTTTATTTTGTTATGTCAGGAATTTAGTGATGTTTTTGCTTGGGAGTATAAGGATTTAAAAGGTTTTGACCCAGAACTAGCCCAGCATACTATTGAACTAGAACCTGATGCAAAACATGTTAGGCAAAAATAGAGACATCTTAATCCCAAATTAGAGCACCTTATGAAGGCTGAGTTGAATACATTAGTTGAGAGTGGTATTATTTTTCCTATCAAACATACTTCTTGGGTGTCTAACTTAGTTCCAGTTAGGAAGAAAAGTGGGGAAATCATATTGTGTGATGATTTCCGAGATTTAAATAAAGCATCACTGGAGGATCACTATCCACTCCCTTCCATGTAGCAGATTTTGCAAGTAGTTTCTGGTTCTGAAAGATTTTCTTTGTTGGATGGGTATTCAAGTTACAACCAAATTTTGGTAAAACAAGAGGATCAATTCAAAACAACGTTTACAACTAAATGGGGTACCATGGCCTATAAAAATATTCCTTTTGGCTTATCCAATGTTGGAGCAACATTTCAGCGAGCAATGGACATGGAATTTCATGGCCTCATGAAAATTTTTGTTCTAGTATATTTAGATGATATTACTATTTTTTCTAGAAATGCTAATGAACATTTTGAGCATTTAAAAAAAAAATCAAAGGTGCAGAGAGTTTGGAGTATCTCTTAATCCGAAAAAGTGTATTTTTTCTGTGCATGAAGATAAACTCCTTGGACACATTATTTCGAAGAAAGGTATCTTTATAGACTCTAAGAGAGTCTGCTATTCTTGAATTACCATTACCAGCTCACAAGAAAGGCTTCCAAATCTTTCTTGGAAGGATAAATTTTGTAAGGAGGTTCATACCTAACATTGCAACTTTGTTGCAACCTCTCACTGCTATGCTTAAGAAAAATGTGCCTTTCAGTTGGACCAAGGAAGGTAAGAGGAGCTTTGAGAAAATAAAGGAAGCCCTTGTAGCTGCTCCTACTCTCATTAATCCAAATTATGACAAAGATTTCATTCTTTATGCCTTTGGAGGGGTAGATACTATTTCAGCTATGTTGTGCCAACAAAACGATGAAGGCTTGGAGTAGCCTGTAGCATTTTTCAGCCAGGTATTACATGATTACGAGGTGAAGTATTCTTTTGTTGAGAAGCATGTTTTTTCTATCGTGAGAAGCCTCAAAAAATTCAGGCATATGTTGTCAAATAACAGAATTCATTTATCAGTTGCTCATTCAATTGTTAAAGACTTCTTACTTAACCGTGAAATTAATGATAAGCGTGTTGGTTGGATAACCAAGGTTATGGACTTTGATATTGATATTAAAATAATACAACTTGTCATAGGAAAAGTTTTGTGTGAACAGATTGCAGAAAACACAGCAGACAACAACTTAAAATAAGTTGAAAGTGTTGGTACAGTGCTAAACAATGATGATGTAGTTGTTGTTCCAGTTCCTGTTGCTACCTGGGTGCAGCAAATGATGCATTATTTGCAAACTGGTGGGTGCCCCGAAGGCTTAGACAAATCAAAAAGAAGGTATTACAAATTACAAGCCATTCCTTTTGCAATTATTGATGTCATTCTTTATAGGATAGATTTTCAAGGTGTTTTGTTAAGATGTATTGAGCCTAATCAAGTTGACAAGTTGTTAGGAGAATTTCATGATGGGACTTCAGGAGGCCACTTTGCTGTAAGAAAAAAAAACCTTAAAATTATGCAGGCTAGTTATTATTGGCCAGATCTGTTTAAGGATGTTATTGCTTGGGTTCGAAGATGTGAAAAGTGTGCCTTGTTTTCTAGAATACAGAGGCTTGCAGCCCTTCCCCAGCATCATATTCAGGTGGAATAGCCATTTTCCAAGTGGGGTTTAGACTTCATTGGACCTATCAACCCGCATTCAAGTGTGGGTCATAAGTGGATCCTTACTGCAACAGATTACTTTACTAAGTGGACCAAAGTTGTTGATTTGAAAGAAGCAAACAAGACTTTTGTACTTAATTTCTATCAAGACTTAGTGTCAAGATTTGGTACCCAAGATTCAATAATCTCTAACAATGGTTTAGCTTTTATTGGTTTAAGGATTTATGATTGGTTAGTTAGGAATAACATTTATTTGAACACATCTTCTAACTATTATCCGTAGGGGAATGGGCATGCAAAATCTACAAATAAGAATCTGATCCGGATAATCAAGAAGATAGTTGAGGACAATCAACGAAAATGGCATGAAAATCTTAAGTTAGCCCTTTGGGCTGACAGAGTGACTCCTAAAAGGGCCACTAGTTGTTCTCCTTATGTACTATCTTATGGAAAAGAAGCTAAGTTACCTATTTCTATTGAATTACCTACTTTGATCTTTGTTAAAGAGCTGGAATTGTTGAATGAACAACCTCTTGAAGTGAGATTTGCACAGTTGATAGAGCTCAAAGAAACCAAAAAGGAAGCATTAAGACAACTTGAGATATATCAAGCTCAGATGAAGAGCTCTTTTGATAAAATGGAAAGACCACATGAATTTATTATTGGTGATTTGGTTATTTAAGTGGAATGAATATAAGAATAAACTTGGACGACATTCCAAATTTGATGCAATTTGGGACGGGCATTATGTGACCATAGAGTGCAAGGAGCACAACACTTTCCAACTTTCTAAGTTGAATGGAGAGGTGTTGTCTATCCCAGTTAATGGGATCCACCTCAAGCATTGCCTCTGAGATAAGTTCTATCTTGTAAATAAGTAGAGTAGTTGCTACAAAGAAGTTCTTTACGCACATTTCTTTTTGGTTTTTCCTACTTTCCCTAAGCATTGTTGTGCATGTTTTAGTTGGCCATCAGGGCCTGTTAGTTTGATTTCAACAGTGTTTTGTTTTATTTTGTTGTTGTTCGGAGTACTGTTGTTCAAGTCTCTAAGTTTCATGAAGGGGCAGATTTGACTCCATGCCCATTGGAGTGTTATAGGCAACTGATCTAATGCTTAGCAGGCAACCATTTAGCAGAAATCGCCAAAATGTTACCAATTTTCACTACAACTCGATTGGTGGAGCTGATTTTTTTTTATATCTTAAAGTGGAAGTTCAGTTATTTGCTACATTTTTTAAAATTACTGATTGCATCTGATTTATGAAGTTTTAGCTATGTAAGTTCTTTCAGTAAACAAAGTTTAAGAGTCATTGCTTAATGCTTGCAACACAAATGGAATACAAAAACTGAATATACAATTGATTAAGCATAAAAGTGCTTTCATTTATATCATGATGTTATTCAAATTACAAATTTCATTTGATTGCAAGAATAAAAATGATGGTACAAATTTACATTTTGATGCATTTCCTTCAGAATGAAAATGAAAGAAGAAACTAAAGGATCCACACAAGCCATAGAGATAGCCAAAAAACATGCATTGCAAGAAATGAATTCTAATACTGAATTTGGTAACGAAAAAAGGAAGCAAGTAACAAAAGACATATCCATCATTTCTTGTTTGATCTTTAGTTGATGTGCTTGCAAGCTTGCTCCATCCTACTTCTGATTCCAAGTGTGCCTGCAGAAAATTGGGAAAGTCTTGTTAGAGCTCTGGATATGAGTTATACTACATGCTCTACCAATAGAAATAAAACTCGTTCCTTGAAATGCATAGAATCAGCTAATAATAAAGGAATACAATGAGAGACTGAGAATGAAATTCCATCTCATGGAACCATTTGAATTTTGTTTATTTTTCTAACATTGTTTGTTTCCTGTGCAAGTATAGGAAAAGTCATGTAGTTGATTATCTATGAAGACATAAATCATGTGGGGTAAAATGGGGCATGACATGTTGCCCCTTAAACTTACAAGTGGGCCAAGTAAAATAGTACAATTATTATGCTCATCTGAGCCATTCATGAAGGAGTAACGGTTTCAGCCATCAAAGCATTAAGTTTATTGTTCATTCATAAAAATCAAGTCTGAATAAAGAAATGAAGATTACAAATGAACAATAAACTTAACAATTTCAATTCAGCTGAAATCAATCATTTTCATTCTGGAAAGTTAAATATTGTTGTCATATTAATTAATTTTTTTTGCCTTGTGTTATGTTCAAATTTATTCATGTTGTTTCATGGTGTTTTTCTAAATCAAAAAGTGTTTTATGTCATAATGATGATAGTGAACATACATACATATACAATCCACCAGATCAACCTGCATAATTGGAGAATTGAAAGCTATCTACAATAGATTCATTTGATCATAAAATGTATGAGGAATGTTGAAGCACAAGTAAGTTGGCATTGTTCAATCATTTGAATGCAAGAGTGTCAAAGTACCTCTCTGCGTGTTTAGGACCAGCTTGCATATATAATATAACATTATGGAAAATAGCTAAGTGATCAGGTAAATGCAATATGCAAATCGGTCAGAGAAGCTAAATCTGAATATGATTAGAAGCACGTGAAGTAAATGTTGCTTTATCTTATGAAGTTTTGAGCTAAGAATGCATGTTTTTTAAGAATTCAAGTAATAGGATGAATGGTAGTAAACATTAAAGCAACCTACAGAACATTTTTTTTGCTACAATAGGTATAAGCAAAAGGAAAAGGTGTTGTCCCAGATTTATTCCAGCAGGAAAACAATGTTAGTTGTGTCATGCTAGCTAAATGCCTTCTTCGAGATAAGCAAAATAAGGGTGAAGTTGCATTCTAATAGACATGTAATGTGAATCACAAGTGACAAAGGAGTTCTCTTGTTTAGTTCCATTGAGGAAAAGTAAGGAGGTTATAAATCTGCAAAGGAATGAAGAGATGTCTGAGATCACCTACAATCTTAGAGTTAACAAAGTGCAGTAACTGGTGGAACTTTGAGTGCTTTTTCCTTTTGAAAACAGAACACCCATGTTGGCTTATCAACTCAAAATTCTCAATACAATCAGAAAGTGGTGTTCATTTAAAAATAGTCATAATTTACAAGTGCAATGCTGCTACGGGATAACAAAGCGTTTTTCTTGCTTTTTCACAAAATACCCACATGGGGGTTTTTCATAAAATGTAGAAATAAGTCATTTTCTTTCAAAATTTAGAGAACCCACACGGAGTTTTGGATCAAAATGCATATTTTTCACTATTTTCAACATACCCATGTAAGGGTTTTTACAGAAATGCAAAACACATGAAATTCCATCATGGGTCGAACACAAGCTTGGAGAAAATGCCAAGTAAACAACTTTCTTCAAAATACAAATACCCACATGGGGTTTCCATTGAGAATGACAAACATAATAGGCATGGCCATAGAGTTCTATGAATTCATGAGAGCAATACAAAAATACATGGAGAGCTTCTCTTCTTTGGGAAAAATGAATACCCATGTAAGGGTTTGAATTAAGAAATGTAAACGTGGAAAAAGGAAAGTCATTTTGAAGTTTGAATAAAACATTTGAACTCATTAAAAATACAGATTTGAATCCATCCATGGTGCAGCCTACAATGGGCTTTCATTGTCTTTTAGAAAACAACAATCATTCTCTTACATTTTTAGCTTTCAAAAGCTTTTTGATTGAAGGAAAAATACAAAAGAGCAATGGACGAGTAAGAACTTACTATTTTAGTTTTGTGGAGGAATACAGAGACCGCGGCAAAGCTCATAAGAGCTCTCAAATACAAAGTGTTGAATTCTTCTATGACATTTGTCCTTGATGTCAAAACTGTCCTCGGTTGGTGCCTTGGAAGCATTTCTCAGTCTAGTCTTATTATGGCATTTCATTGGCACAGTTGATATTTGATATTCATTGGACATTGGCATACTTACTTCATTGTTGATATATAGTGGCTTGATCAGTTTCTAGCTTCATGAAATTGTTAATGGTTGTTGATCATATTCAGAAGAGTCATCTTGCTCCATCCTCTTCAAGTTAATGCTCTCAGGTTCTTGGTGCTTGAGTTATAAAATGCAAGTGGTTTTCATGTTTTAAGAAAACACTATCGGGTTTCCTTAACCAACTGATAATGGTTTGGGCATATGTCATAAAATATTGTGGCATGGGAATTCGGTTTATGGTAATTGGCATGGGAGAATGGCATTGTGAACTTAGCATGTTTTTAGCCTTCATTTCTCTTCACAAGACTTTGGAAAGTATTTGACATTGGACATTAAAAGGCTTTGATTATTTATGAGGAGGAAAATCGACCCTAGGTAAAGGTATTTAAATTGATCTCCTATTTGCACTGAATCGGGTCTATTGATTGATAATTAATCTGGCCTCAAGGCCGACAACAGGAATATAGTCTGATTATTTTTTAATTGCCACATTGGAAGTGACTTGGCATTTACTATCTTGGTAACATAAAATGTCAATGGCAATCGACATTTGGTAGCAATATTGCATGGCATCATATTAGTCGGCATGATTGACTTTGGTAAGACCACATAATTCAAAGGTCTTACCGCGCTACCGCTAGCAGTTAAGCTAGTGACCGCGGTAGTGCGGTGTAAACAATCACCAAGAAGCAAAACAGCTACCGGTACACCGTGGGCTATCATTAGAGAAACCGTGGTAGTGCAGTGAAAATAGTTAGTGGCAAGAAAGACAGCTACCGCTACACCGTGAGTTGTTAGAAAGTTAACTGTGGTAATGCGGTGGAAGCGGCTAGCGGCAAGCAAGGTGGCTACCGCTATACTGCAGACTGTCAGAAGTGTAACCGAGGTAGCACACTGGAAACAGTTAGCGGTTTACAAGGAGCTACCGTTGTACCACGAGTAGTCTGAAGGGAGACCGTGGTTGGGCGATAAAGGAAGCGGTAACATTTAGTGCTATTAGCCGCTATTCCGCAAGTTGTCTGAAGGAAGACCACGGCTGTGCGGTAAGAAAGCAGATTTCAAGGTCTATTAATGAATTTTTGATAAATTAATGTCTGTCCTTTTTCGGACTCCAAATGCTATCATACTTTGCAAAGGATTTTGGTTTGCTTTTTTTGGAAGTTTAGGTCAAAATACTATTTTTGTTGCTCAAAGGGTTTGGAACCCTACTCTGGCCACCATCATGACAATTTTATTTCAGCCGTTTCATTGAGAAATCTACAAGGTAACTGAACTTTGACAATGTATAAGGAAGATAGGAAGACCATGACAATGGTCGTCTCACCTATCAGTCTCCTGCCATCGGGTAAGAGCTCGAATAAGGGAGAAGCTCGGGTTGCTAAGCTACTTTGCAGGTCTAGTAAAATTGCTACATGCAACATCTATTTTGATACTCTCAGGTATTTAGTTTTTCAATTGGTTTGCAGAACCGTTACTTCTAAATGGAAGATGGAAAATTGGTTAAATATTTTTTGGTCAAAACTAAAAAGATTGCATATAATTTTAACTGTATTTTACAATAGATTTACAATATCAGTTTTATGAAATAGTGGTATCCGTTTGGGGAAATCATGATGACTTCGAATTTGTTCAGTCTCTTACCTAGATTCTTCCATAACTGTTATTGGATGCATCATTCTGAAGTTTTGGTTACATTGCATTGGATTTTTTGGTTACACTGTTGTTGCAATTGGCTTTTCGAGGGTTTTGTTCATGAGTTTCATACATTCTTTAATGGTTCTTGTTTTTAGCACTGCTTGTGCAGGCTGCTTGAGAGGACAGGTTTCAGTCTACCTTCTATATTTGCAAAATGCTTGGGTATTCCTATCAGAAGAATTTTTTCATATTGATCCTTCACACATGGACACTGCAATACATGGCATTGTTGGTCGATTGAAGTTTGGTAACCTGATAATCATCTTTTTTTTTATTCTCTAAAATAGAAAAAATGAGCAACTGTTGTAACCCTTCATGGGATGTAATGATGAAATCTGTAATTATAAGAAAATGGAGGGATTAGGGCTTCAATATGAAGGAAATACAAAACGAGAAAAATAGGGATTAATTTTTTTGTGTGCAGAACTATAAAAAGAGTATAAAAACACAAAGAGAGAGTTAATTGGATAAGGCGAGAAGTAGAACATTGAGAAAAGAAATGAAACAAAAATGGAAAAACTGTGTGAGTACATCATAGTGATTGTATCAAAAAATGTTGATCTCTGAGATTGAAAATCTGAAATATGAGTTGATAATCAAGCTAACTTAAGGCTTGACAATGGCTAAAATTATGAAAGTTCATTTTGGAACTTTGAGGATTTTAGATATTGTCTGTCAAGAGGCACTTGATAGATAAGAGAGAAACAGAGAGATCCTCTGTATCATTGTATGATTTACTAAAATAGTAAAGAGGTTGGTGCTCCTTGAGATCGGTGTCTCTAAATGAGGGGTTGGTGCTCCTTGAGATTGGTGTCTCTAAATGAGGGGATGGTGCTCCTTGAGTTGGTTCTTAGAAAGTATCCTATAAGGCATTGTAAGCAGTGGTTTTGAAATTAAGCCAGTAAGGCAGTTTAGGAGTGGTTTTTCTACCCCAGGAGGGTTTTCCACTCGGCAATATTTGTGTCTCTCATTTGTGTGATTTATGTTTATCTTGCATACTCCTTATGTCAATCATTTATGTTATTGTGCTCATTCAGTTGGTCAATGCTATGATACTTAAAGTTTGTTTAAAATGTTAAAGTCAATTTGCTCAAGTCTATCATGCAAATGTAGATTGTGCAAATCTGATACAAAATGTCTTTCATAAGGTGAATTAGCTTCTACATTCTGTGCTCATTATATGAATGCTCAAAAGTCTATCATAAGCAATTCAAAGTTGCATATTATGAAGTTTTATAGTTCTGTTGATAAATCACAACAAGAGTGTTCATAAAGCTTTATTTGAACAATATCATATGATGCTTTTAATATGGGTTGCAAATGTTAGTCAAGTCTCATGTCAATCTGATCTAAAATGTTAATGCTCACTTGCTTAATCAAATTTGTCTCTTTGGGTTAACTGAGTAAAAGTTTCATTATGCTTTCAAGGTTAAAAGTTAAAATTACTCCACTCTGATTCACCACCCCCCTCTCAGAGTGAATCCACTTCCAACAAGTGGTATTAGAGTGTAGGGTCCTGCATTAGGTTTCATACCTAGGATTGATTCTGGTCTTGGAAGTTTGTTTTTGTGTGTCGTGGAGTATTTGTCATGGCTAAGTGTGAAAGGAACAAAGGTCAAAAGAAAGCTACCTGTGTCAAGCAAACAATTGATAAATCAACCCCTGCCAAGTTCAGTGAAGTTTTGTCTCAAGAATTACCCCTGCCAGTGAATACTAAAATTTATCCTATAGTTGGTGAAGAAGATCACTTAGTAAGTGACTTTGAACAAGAATTTGGCGAAAAGGATTGTGAAGGTGATGAGTTTGAAGTTGATTTGGAGGCTAAACTACTTGCTACCTTAGATGAGCTTAAGAGGATTAGAAAAGAAAATTTGGATCTCAAGGTACGCTTACAGGAAAGTGTCAGTGTCAATAAAGCTATAATACAAGATCATAATGATGTTAAAAAGACAATTGAATTTCTAAAAGCCCAAATAGTTGATAAGAAAAAGAATGAAGAGGGATTAGTAGCCAAGTTGAAATACAAGAATGAATTATGCAATAAACTGGAAAATGAAGTTGCCTCATTTAAGAGATGTTCAGATAATGATTCCATGTTAAAAGAATTGACTCTTAAAGATGATTTGATTATCAGTCAGAAAATTGAAATCGAAGAATGTAATAGGATAGTAGATGTTGTAAGGTCTGATTTGGAAGTTCAAAAGACTAAATGTCTAAAACTTGAAGGAGAAGTAGTTGTATTAAGAAAAGAGATTGAAACTGTTAAGTTTCAATTGGGTAAAAATCATAAATTTCATTGCAGTACTAATTTATTGAATGAGATGATTGGCACACAAAAGTGATTTAAAGATCCTATAGGAGTGGGATATGAAGTTGGACAAGGCTCGGCAAAAGAATCTAAGAGTGAAACAGTTTTTGCTACTACATATGGAAATTCATTTACTGCTAAGAATACTCCAAGATTGAAAGTTGATCTCGCTCACCATATTGTTGCTGCTCGGACAAAAGAAAAATGGGTTAGGACAAAAAGACCATCAAGATATTCATTTATCATGTATAACCACTCTCAATTTCATGGCCACCGTCATTTTTGTAATGCTTATGGACATACAGCAAGAAATTGTTGGATGAATAAAATTCATAATCATGTGAAAAGTGCCAAGAGAGGTTCATACAATGTGCCTAGAATAAATTCTTCTCACTATGGTCTAGACAACACTATTATATGTTATAGGTGTAATGGGTTTGGACACAAAGCACAGTGGTGTAAGAAAATTTTGATAAAGCCTTCTAGGGACTACATGTTCAAACAAAAGGAAAATAATACTGTGAGTAAGGAAAAGACAAAGCCTATACAAGTATGGAGAAGAAAGCAAGAAAAGAAAAATGAAGAACAAAATCTTGTGCATGCTGCACAAGAATCATCACTAAGCATTTGAAAGACAACATGAAGAAGGGGAGATGATTAATGCATTTTTGAATAAACCCCCTTGATATCAAATAATAGATGCATCAATATTTTCTCTTGACAGTTCAATTTTACATGTTACTGATGTTTTGGTGTCTTGAGACTTATGCAGTGGACTGTATGCTACATTTTTAGCTGCTTTGTGCTATTCTGGTTAAAGGATGTTATTCTGAAGAACAAGGTTTGTTGCAATAAAAATATGCAGGCCTAATTATCTTACTACTGGTTCCTTAAGTAAGTATTGAATATGTAGTGGTATCTACTTGCTTGTTGAGGTATATAAATTTGGTCTGGCAGTAGTACACTTCAGTGTTTCACTTGCAAATGAATTTGATCATCATACTGTGTTTCATTATGATCATGAAGAAATGTGCAGTAAGTTATTTTATCAATTATAAAGATTCAATGATTGAAGAATTGGCATATTTTTCAATAAGCCTGAGAAAAGAAATGGTTTCTTACAGATCAGAAAGGGTTTTTTTGTGAAGATTCTCTGTAGAGGGAGCTTGGTTCTATGGTTGCTCTCTTACAACTTGCTTATCATTGTTTTCTTCTCAAATTGTATTTGCAGTTGGTTTCATTGGTGGTTTGGCCATCAGATGTTTATCATGGTTGCTTGTCTTTGGCAACTAAACTGGTTTTGATGACACATTTACAAATTCTGGGTGACACATACTGTGAACAGTTGGTTCTTGGTTCACATGTTTCATGGCATGCACTTAATTTTTATATGTTGGTACTGATGTTTTCCATATGTTCATTATAACAAGATATGCATGAGTGCATGGTTATTCATAGTGGTAACAATGTGTTTATAGGTGACAAAGGATAATGAAGTTTAACATGACCAAAAGGTGGAACAATTAGCCTTGGTGTGCAGTTCTGGTTATGAATCTTTGATAGGTTGCTTGGTTTATGGTTGTACAGTGATGTTCAGATTTTCAGCCTTATGGTATTGTTGGTTTTTCAGTCATTTTTTTATTGCTCTTGATGTCAAATCCGAGATTGATACATTTATTTAAATTCATGACATTAAGATGATATCCATTGGCATTCATGGTGCGGAAACTTATAGAACTTATCTCTCAGGATATTCATGCTTCCTATTTATATTTCTCCTTCGCAGATGCTTATGTTTTTGTTGGACTGACAGTGAGAATTATGCTACAGGTTGTTTAGGATCATGAATTCAGTTTATGTTACTGGTCAGAGCTTTGCATGAGCATGTATTTTTTTTAGTTACAAATTGGTTTAACAAGTGACCATGGTATTAGTTCTTAAAAAGAGGATTCCTCTACATTCGCATCAAAATAGAGACGGTGCTTAAAAGAATTGGTTCATTGCTTTATATTCATTGTTGTGGTGATCATAATGGCTTACGGTATTGCATCTACAATTTTTTCTGCATTCTTGTTATATCTGTAGCTGGGTATTGATTAGTTGTTGTATTTCATGCAGAAAATGGTGGTTGTATATCACAGGTTTCTTCCTTTGTCCTTGTGATAAAAAGAGGGAGAAAATGGTGGTTTAGATGGCTCATATTTTTTCCATCAAGGACAAAAGGGGTGTTTGTTAACTTCGTCTATGACATTTTTCCTTGATGTCAAAACTATCTTGGGTTGGTGCCTTGGAAGCATTTCTCATTCTAGTCTTATTATGGCATTTGATTGGCACAGTTGATATTTGATATTCATTGGACATTGGCATACTTACTTCATTGTTGATATATAGTGACTTGATCAGTTTCTAGCTTCATGAAACTATTAATGGTTGTTGATCATATTCAGAAGAGTCATATTGCTCCATCCTCTTCAAGTTAATGCTCTTAGGTTCTTGGTGCTTGAGTTATAAAATGCAAGTGGTTTTCATGTCTTAAGAAAACCCTATCGGGTTTCCTTAACCAACTGATAATGGTTTGGGCATATGTCATAAAATATTGTGGCATGGGAATTTGGTTTATGGTAATTGGCATGGGAGAATGGCATTGTGAACTTAGCATGTTTTTAGCCTTCATTTCTCTTCACAAGACTTTGGAAAGTATTTGACATTGGACATTAAAAGGCTTTGATTATTTATGAGGAGGAAAATTGACCCTAGGTAAAGGTATTTACATTGATCTCCTATTTGCACTGAATCGGGTCTATTGATTGATAATTAATCTGGCCTCAAGGCCAACAATAGGAATATAGTCTGATTATTTTTTAATTGCCACATTGGAAGTGACTTGGCGTTTACTATCTTGGAAACATAAAATGTCAATGGCAATCGACATTTGGTAGCAATATTTTATGGCATCATATTAGTCGGCATGATTGACTTTGGTAAGACCACATAATTCAAAGGTCTTACCACGCTACCGCTAGCAGTTAAGCCAGTGACCGCGGTAGTGCGGTGTAAACAGTCACCGGCAAGAAAAATAGCTACCGCTACACCGTGGGCTATCATTAGAGAAACCGCGGTAGTGCAGTGAAAACAGTTAGCGGCAAGAAAGACAGCTACCGCTACACCACAAGTTGTTAGAAAGTTAACTGCGGTAATGCGGTGGAAGCGGCTAGCGGCAAGCAAGGTAGCTACCGCTATATCGTGGACTGTCAAAAGTGTAACCGAGGTAGCATGGTGGAAACAGTTAGTGGTTTACAAGGAGCTACCATTGTACCGCGAGTAGTTCGAAGGGAGACCGTGGTTGGGCGGTAAAGGAAGCGGTAACATTTAATGCTATTCGCCGCTATACCACAGGTTGTCTGAAGGAAGACCACGGTTGTGCGGTAAGAAAGCAGATTTCAAGGTCTATTAATGAATTTTTGATAAATTAATGTCTGTCCTTTTTTGGACTCCAAATGCTATCATACTTTGCAAAGGATTTCGGTTTTCTTGTTTTGGAAGTTTAGGTCAAAACACTATTTTTGTTGCTTGAAGGGTTTGGAACCCTACTCTGGCCACCATCATGACAATTTTCTTTCAGCCATTTCATTGAGAAATCTGCAGGGTTACTGAACTTTGACAGCATATAAGGAAGATAGAAAGACCATGACAATGGTCATTTCACCTGTCAGTCTCCTGCCATCAGGTAAGAGCTCGAATAAGGGAGAAGCTCGGGCTGCTAAGCTACTTTGCAGGTCTAGTAAAATTGCTACATGCAACATCTATTTCGATACTCTCAGGTATTCAGCTTTTCAATTGGTTTGCAGAACCGTTACTTCTAAATGGAAGATGGAAAATTGGTTAAATATTTTTTTGGTCAGAACTAAAAAGATTGCATATAATTTTAACTACATTTTACAATAGATTTATCATATCATTTTTATGAAGAAGTGGTATCTGTTTGGGGAAATCATGATGACTTTGAATCTGTTCAGTCTCTTACCTAGACTCTTCCATAACTGTTATTGGATCATCGTTCTGAAGTTTCGGTTACACTGCATTGGAGTTCTTGGTTACACTATTGTTGCAATTGGCTTTTTGAGGGTTTTGTTCATGAATTTCATACATTTTTTAATGGTTCTTTTTTTTAGCACTGCTTGTGCAGGCTACTTGAGAGGACAGGTTTCAGTCTACCTTCTATATTTGCAAAATGCTTGGGTATTCCTATTAGAAGAATTTCTTCATATTGATCCTTCACATATGGACACTACAACACATGGCATTGTTGGTCTATTGAAGTTTGGTAACCTGATAATCATCTTTGTTTTTATTCTCTAAAATAGAAAAAATGAGCAACTGTTGTAACCCTTCATGGGATGTAATGATGAAATATGTAATCAGAAGAAACCAGAGAGATTAGGGCTTTAATATGAAGGAAATACAAAACAAGAAAAATAAGGATTAATTTTTTTTGTGTGATGAACTATAAAAAGAGTATAAAAACACAAAGAGAGAGTTAATTGGATAAGGCGAGAAGTAGAACATTGAGAAAAGCAATGAAATAAAAATGGAAAAACTGTGTGAGTACATCACAGTGATTGTATCGAAAAATGTTGAGCTCTGAGATTGAAAATCTGAAATATGAGTTGATAATCAAGCTGACTTAAGGCTTGACAATGGCTGAAATTTTGAAAGTTCATTTTGAAACTTTGAGGATTTTAGATATTGTCTATCAAGAGGCACTTGATAGATAAGAGAGAAACAAAGAGATCCTCTGTATCATTGTATGATTTACTAAAATAGTAAAGGGGTTGGTGCTCCTTGAGATTGGTGTCTCTAAATGAGGGGTTGGTGCTCCTTGAGATTGGTGTCTCTAAATGAGGGGATGGTTCTCCTTGAGTTGGTGCTCAGAAAGTAGCCTATAAGGAATTGTAAGCAGTGGTTTTGAAATTAAGCCAGTAAGGCAGTTTAGGAGTGGTTTTTCTACCCCAGGAGGGTTTTCCACTCGACAATATTTGTGTCTCTCATTTGTGTGATTTATGTTTATCTTGCATAATCCTTTTGTCAGTCATTTATGTTATTGTGCTCATTCAGTTGGTCAATGCCCTGATACTTAAAGGTTGTTTAAAATTTTACAGTCAATTTGCTCAAGTTTGTCATGCAAATTTAGATCGTGCAAATCTGATACAAAATGTCTTTCATAAAGTGAATTATCTTTTGCATTCTGTGCTCATTATATGAATGCTCAAAATTCTATCATAAGCAAGTCAAAGTTTCATATTATGAGGTTTTATAGTTCTGTTGATAAATCACAACAAGAGTGTTCATAAATCTTTATTTGAACAATATCATATGATGCTTTTAATATGGGTTGCAAATTTTAGTCAAGTCTCATGTCAATCTGATCTAAAATGTAAATGCTCACTTGCTTAATCAAATATGTCTCTTCGGGTTAACTGAGTAGAAGTTTCATTATGCTTTCAAGGTTAAAAGTTAAAATTACTCCACTCTGATTCACACCCCCCCCCCCCCTCTCAGAGTGAATCCATTTCCAACACAAAGCGCAAGCTCATATATTCATCGCGGCCAAGGAGGTAATGAAATAACACAGAAAATGGACAAAAAATCAGAGATAGAAGCATGCTCAACCCATGGCATTATGGCCATTATTGACCTTCAAATACAATGGAGAAAGCCATAATAGTTCCAAAAGTCAGCTTATCATTGTCACAGAGAAGAGAATCGATCATTTGGAGGAATAAATTCATGAGTCTCCAAGAATTCCAAGTTGAAAACCCTAAGCACATGGCAGTGCCCTTTCTCAGGCAAAGCTCTTTTTCTCCAAAAGTTGCAAGTGAGAAATGAAATGGGATTTTAGGGCTTGTTGCAAGTTTTGTCTATCCTCATGCCCTAATTCGAAAATGGGCTTATCATTTTAAGTTAAGAGTTATGTTTTTACATATTATCATTTGATAATTGATGCCTATTTAGGTCGACCATTTAACAATGCATCATGTGTCTAAGTCTTTAGGCTAGGTTCTATTTTATTTTTTCAAAATCCTAAATACCTTGTGGTATTTTATGCCTTTGCCTTAGTGAAGACTGAAATAAATATTGGTGCCTTAGGTTTTTTAATTGATTTTGAGGAAAATCAATTAAAATATAAATATTGAAATTACGCATGCCTTGATTTAAGTTTCATACTTTAGGCATCTATTTTTTAAATTAATTTTTTTTTTAAAATCAATTAAATGTAATGGTGGAGATTACTTATCATTTTTATGATTTTTTATAAGAAAAATCAAATATTGTAATGGAGAAATAAGGTATTATTTTTGCAAATATTTTCAATCTTTATTGCAAAATAAATCAAGTTGTAAAAACTGCATGTGTGTAAAGCAGAAGATAAAACAATTATTTATAAATTGTTTTATTTTTTCTTGCTATTTTTAGTAGTTTTATGAGACAAAATAAGTTTGAATTTTCCTTGGTCGGATTTGAGCTGCATGGAGACGATATGAAGTGTTTTATTTGCTTTTAAAGAAGATTTCATCTATTTTTAGAAGCCTTATGGCATGCACATGCAAAAAGTGTCAGTTTTCCACTTTTGTGCCACATTTTGGAGCAATTTTTTATGCTTTTCCTTGAGCTTTTTTTTTTTAGCTCAGATTAGGGTTTTAGTGATACATCTTGAAGAAAAAATTAGTTTTTCTTAGTCCAGATTATTGTTTCTTCCTCTCATGCTGAAATAGAGAGTTTTGTAAGCAAAAATTTGTACTCAGACTTTCATACTCCTTCAGTTAATAAAAACAACATTCCTATTTCTCAATTTTGTGTCTATTTGCAGTTTAATTTGATGTTATATTGTGATTTCTATTTACAGAATCCTTGTTATGTCCTAGAATTGCATATTTGATGTAGAAAGTCCATAAAATAAAGGTTGCATGTTGTATTTAAAACCTGAATCTTCATGCAAATAATTTATGTGTTGAGTGTTCATGAGAGATTGTGAGATATTATTGTTTTTTGAGAGTTGTTTGTGGGTAAAAAATAGAGTCATCATCAAGTTCTTAAGTCATATGTTTAATTTATGTTATCTTTCTAACTCTTTCCCTCAGAAAATCATTTAGGATAGAATATATCATTCGGAGAACCAACTCACTCTGGAGATTCCTTCTTCATTCAGATCACCCACATTTGAAGAAGGTTTCCATGTGTCAACAAATAGTTAAATTCAGAAAATTTAACACAGGGTGCATATCTGATTGATAATAGTGATGTTTTTTGTTTCTCCACAAGGTGTTATCTCGCTTCTCTAGAACTGGTTGTGATCTGGAATGAATATTTTGTTGGGTTATTCTTTTTCTTAGCTGACTTAGGTATGTTGCTGATCTGTGCCACAACTTCAAGGTTATGTTTCGAGTCTATGAAGTGTTTGAAGGTGTTGTATGGGTCATTCCAACTCATCTAGGACAAGCACAAGTAATTTTTTATCATTCATGTGTATCGCCAATGTTGTGAAGGCTAACATGCTACAAGTTACAAGATTTCTTGCTTATGGCCAACCTATTTTTAATTTGTGAAGTGTTTTGATTATTTCTATTAAAGATAGAAGCTATGAAGAGTGTTTAGGACCAGGTTACGTGTGTGGCATGTTTCTCTTCCTACTGTTGCATATAGTCTTTTGGGTCTTTCCCTTTACATGTTTCATATTGATTATTTTATCTTTGGCTGACTTGTAAATGTAATATTTTTTGTTGTAGGCTGACATGTGAAATGTAATCAATGTAATATCATGTATAAATTATAAACCTATTTTATCTGGGTTATGGTATGAGTGTGACATGAGGAAAATATCATAAGTGATTGAAAGAGAAAGAGAAGAAGTATCAGTTCCTATCTGGTTTCAATTTGAACATATTTTTGTGATAGAAGGGAAGTGAATAAGGTGACTATCTATTTGTTGGAGGTAGTGAACCAAATAAAAAAGTACTTGAATGCTAAAATTAGTGAGCTAGGATATTAGACAAATGCCTGTAAATACCTAGTTATTGCATCATTTGAACAGTAATAAGAGTTATCTAAGATAATTATTGGAAAAATTATGGTCAAGAGCACTATCAAACAAGTTGAGAGAAATATTTCAGATCATCATTACAACAATTCAAGATCCTAACATCTTGTCAGATCTTTTGTGAGTTCATGTTATCATTTTTTTGTGAAGGCTAACACTTTTTTAGGTCTCCAAAGCATTCAAGAAAATTAAGAAAGCAAGATCAAGACCTTGACGTGATGTGCATGAATTCAGTCCTTCAAGGAAGCCATTGAAGGGTGGTGAGTTACAACACTTTATGATTTCAACATTCCTTCTTATCCATTTTATCATTGACATTTCATTCTGGAAGTGGAAACACTTACACAAGGTTTGATTCAAGTAAGCCCCTAAATGGCCCAACATTTTCCCTCTCTTTGAATGTGCAAGTTTTAGGTTTGAAGAAGATTGAGGGAAGCTTGGAGACAAATTATCCATTGTTGCAATTGAATCCGTATAACTTCTCAACTCACGAAAACTCATCTACAAAATTATCTGATAGTGTTTCAATAATTCTACAACTAGAAATTAGAAGCTCAGATCTATCTTCAAAGGACCCCAAAAATAGAGGGAAAAAGTATCATACAAAGACCCATTCAACCTAGGGAAATCCTATCCTACTACAACACTCATATCTAGCTTCTGGTGATAGGTACACAGTCCTTTGCACTCACTAGATCTCCTTGCATGTTGTTGCTTCAATCTGATGATCATTTTTTTATTGCATTTTTCATATTAGGTCACATAGTTCAATTATGAAAATCATATAAAATCAATTCTAATATATTTCCAAGACTCAAAAGGATCATATCCAAGTTTTATTAACTCACCTTTATGGTTGAAATTCAATCTATTCTCCTTGTTGATTTGCATCCTAATGAAATCCTAGAAAAATGTAGAATTCACCTTAGGTTTTGGATATTAAACTTAAAGCCCCCCTTTTCCACTCCCCTTGGGAAGAAAGAGATCCAATGGTTGATGCTTAAGAAACCTCATCTCCATGGTGAAGCAAGAGGAAAGAAGCCTCAAGAATGATATCTCTAAAGATGCAACAAGTGTCTCCAAAGATGTCTCAACAAATTCAACTGTGACCCCAATCGAAGAAGAAGACAAAGAATATGGAAACTCAAGAGAAACCTCCAAAGATGTATGATCAAAGAGGAGAGTTCCCCACTCAAACATGTCCTCCAAATATGTAGAAGACGAATGACAAACCAAATATAATATACCTACCAAAAACTATCCTACAAAGGAAAATCTGGAAAACAAAATATATCCTGCTCATCTAAAGTCTTGGAAACAAAGTCAACACTCAAAAATGAAGAAGCAGGAGATGATAAAACCTCATCAAATGATTGATGAATATTGAGGTTCAACCAACCCCCAAAACTACCATTTGAACAACTATCCATTCTAGATCTAGGAGAGTGGTTATCATTAAAAATAAAATGAGAAAATTTGTAGAGATTAATATGATGGTCAGCCCTACCCACTACAACAAGTTGTCTAGTATAAAAATCATGATTGAACACTGAATTAGGAGTGAACTCAATGGATTTACTAGTACATGTTATTTGATATACTGAAAGAATATTTTGTCGAATATTAGGAATTCAAAGAACATCACGAAAATACCATTGGGCACATTGACAACTCCTTTACCAAATACATCCAAATAAACATCAGTATCCATCAAGACCTTCATGATTGAAGTATGCCTCAAAGATGAGAACCTATTAGGTTGTTGTTGAGGGTGGTTTTAAAACTTCCAAATTTCTAAGTAATAACAGGTTATCACTCCTTTTGAAAAGTAAATAAATTACTCCAAGGTTCCTTTCTAGTTAGGTCTTGAATGCATGGGGTAGCAGAGTGTTCATTATCAACATATTTCACAAGGGATCTGGTTATTATCTTTTCTGGAAAATAATATTTAAGACATACAATTCAATATTATCAATTCTAAAAATTTAATAAGCGCTTTGCATATTCAGAGTTGTAGCAGATTTGTATCAATTTTATGCTCTTTCAATGATTCCAAATTTGATTTAAAATAAAATTTAAAAGATAGAGAGGGTAACAACAAATTTAAATAAATTTAATCTAACAGAAAATGACAGGAACTATTTCACAAATCAAATTTGAGTGTGTAAAATAAAATCTTTCCAAACCACCCTTAGAGTAAATAGCAATTCACCAGAGTCTCTCCTTCCTTAGGTTCTTCCTCACTATCTCGGATAATTATTGGATCTTTCTCCTTTCTTTTCTTTCCTGCTACCTTAGGATGTTTTTTCTTTATATTTTCCTTGGCAGAAATAGTAGCAGATGGTACCTCTCCAAGGTTAGCCTTCTCGGCAACAGATGACCCTTCTCCTTTCTTAGTTTTCTCCACTACCTTTGTAGGTTTTGGCAATCTCATCATTGGAAAAGGTCTTTTGAGCCACCAGAGAGAATAGGCTATTACATTGTTTTCCCTTTCTTTTATGTCATCATTTTCATCTACCAAGAAATATTCATTGGAGATAGATTGATTATACACTTGTTGATTGCAGTAGATTGGATCCATAACTTTTCTATCCTCTTTCAATTCTTTCAAGATATGGGCCTTGGTGCAAGATTTAATCAACTTTATTGTCAGATGATAGTAGTCCTCAATTCTAACTTCAAATTCCTCTTCACAATTTTCCTAGTGATCTTCAAGTTTAGGCTCATGAATGAAAAATATTCAATCACCTTCCCAATCCTACCAATTGGATCAAACCAGTGTTGGGCATCATTATATAGCACCAAACTAAACTTTGTCAGTTCCACATATGTACTCTTTGAATTTTGCATATTAACACATGAATATGTTTTCTAGAAATGAGTAGGTAATTTTTCATTACTCTTCCACATACTTCCAACAAAATCATCTTGTTTGAGCGATATATCTTGGAAGCTTATATGGAATCTTGTGGAAGCTTGCCACTCTGATGTATATGAAGATCTTAAATGGATGTACTAGTTTCCCTAGCCTTTTAGTTCTTCCATTACTTCATTAGAGATTCTTCTACTGAAGTCTCCCTCCACTCCTCTGATCACAACATAAATAAAGTTATCATTGACAACATAGAAATTTGTATAGATGTCCTCCAGCTTCAATTCAGGATAGTTTTCATAAATGGTAACTTCTCCAAGCTCAAAAGAACCTATTTTTTCAAGTCCTAGGAAGGAGGCCTGAGAAGCTAGCAAATACATCAAGTAAGAAATCATGTAAAACTTTGATGTTGTGACGAATATGCGCAATTGATCATGGAGTGTATCATTGATAAGGGTTGCCTAGTCAATCTTCTTCTTGGTGGCATCATTGACGGTTAAGATGAATTTCACCATCCACGGGTAGAAATCTTGGGCATGCTAATACCCAAACACTCTGCTCAATAGGACAATTAAATCCTTGATGTCATCCTTAAGCTCACTTCTATGCTACACTTTAGCCATCTTGAGGGCCACTTTTCTGGGAGTGACTAGCATGTTGTTGTTAATGTAGGTTATATTGTTGGCCTCATGATATCCAAAATATTGTATGGCCTTCTTCATATCCATTGCCTCATACTGGGTTTGGGTAGGAAATTTCAAAAATCTTCTTAATCATGTCAGGAGTTGCATCGAGGACAACTTCTCTTGATAACCCCATCATCTTTCCGGTTCTATGGTTGAGTGAGCACATGTAAGGACCAACTCCAAGGACTGAACGGTCACCAAGAAGGCAGTAGCTTGTACCAATCTAGAACTACCAAGTGTTGAGGAAACACATGTCCTTGTTTCTTCATCGATGATCCTTTATTTAAATTTCTCAATGTTGACATAACTGAGGTCAGTGTCTCCAATTTCGTTGTATGGGGAAAACATCTTAGAAGGTGGATGGTAGCCTTTATATTGGTACTTGATTTCTACTCGATCTTTTGCTGGCATATCTCCTACATGTACAAACACCATATATCATTATTTACTTACATCATAAGGAAGAAAACCTTCAAAACCAAGTTATATTAGTCCCTATACATCTCATTTTGCAAATTGATAACTTTTTAAAAAAGAAGGTTAGGAGATCAGACAATATCTCGGGGATGAAACCTCGGGCTTCCATTTTACCTCATACCAAAAAGGGTTAAATTTTTATCCCTTAAGAATTCAATTTTTATACTTTCGGTCCTTCAGATTTCAAGGATCGAGGATCCCTCATACCTATTGTCAAAATGATTTGAATATCATGAGGAAAATTTACTTTAATTTTTGGTCTTTCAGAGGTCGAGTATCAAGGATACTCCCTACCTCTTATTCGATAGAAATAACATTGTTTAAGCCAAATCACCAACTAGAAATGTTTGAAGGCTTGATTGTACCATGCTCGAGGGTCAAGATTCAGGTATGTCATTTAACTCTTATTTGCATTATCATCGAGCTTAGGAGGTACACCAATTCACGACACCTGAATACTTTCAAAGCCATCGAGAGTCACTAGGTGGGGATACTTCTTAGCATTTGTTTAAAGAGTTTGGCATCAGGTATATGGAACACCCAAAACCCGACGTTCAAAAGCAATTCTCTCATCTTTTTTTTCATTTTCAAATTCTCAAAGGATAGTTTATCTAAATTACTCATTTTGGCTAAGGCAAAGGTGACTTTTGTTTATAATTTGAATTGTCGAGCGTTGGGCTTTATCAATACCTCCTACCTCAATAAGGAAGTCTAAAAAAGGTAAGTCTGACATTCGATGGTCGAATGAGTTTCTCAAAACCAATAATTCTTGCTAAGTGTTCATGTGGGTTATCAAGGATCGGGGATCAACAATAACTCTTACCTTTCACCTCTATAAGAAATTTTGTAGGTGGTATGCCTGACAATCGATGCCCGAAAGAGGGTTTCAAAGATTTTCACTAAGTCTTAACAATTGAATTTTGAAGGTTGGGGGTTCGGTCATTAGTCTTTTTATTTGTTACAAAAGGCTTATAACTGAAACCCAGGGTCTAAAGTTTAATTAATCGAGACATGCAATTCATTTGCATGGTAATGAGTCAGGGGTCGGATATCAAGGGTCAATCATTTTTGTTATATTATTAGTTTATCGAACAAGCTGACCACCTGATGCTCAATATCTATAAGGTTGCTCCAAAATGTTAAGGAAAAAGAATACCTTAGTAAGTTCGATGCTCGATGCCCAATCGATGATGTCATAAATGTCCTTGATCAGTAAGTTAGAGGAAAAATCAATTTGACAAAGTGGGAAAATTGAAAAATACAAAAGGAAAAGATGAAACCAAAAACAAAGGACGAAGACAAAAGGAAACAAAAGAATGCTCAAAACTAGATTGACTCAACAAACAAAATGACACAAAAAGGAGCAAACCCAATCACGTTGAAACCAAGGAACACAAAAAGGAAGAAAAATACTTCAAAAATTGGTTTAAGTCTAACCTAGAAAAGAGGTGTGAGATGGGGCAAGAATGACCACCAGGAAATAGGAGAAAGTGTGGGAACACGAACACGGACAAATGAACACCACACTAGAAAATGCAAAAACATGAACACACATCACCCGAATGCACATAAATGAACCGATAATAGCCAAGAAAATAAACATGAAATTTGAGCTCAAGTGCACCAACAATGGAGATTCAAATTTGTAGAAAAGGTTTCACAGAGCTCTTTTTGAATACAAATGACAAGGGTGAATGTTCAAATGAGGGAAATAGTCATTATAATACCCTTGGTGACCTTACTAATTATAAAATTAATTGTGTGTTAAAGATACTTGTCAATGTATTCAATTTGAATGAGTGTTGTGATGCACAAGGGGCTTGAGGCAACGAGATGTCACCTCCATCAAGCCCCATGGGTCGAGCATCTAGTAAACAGAAGACTCGACACCCGACACCCAAAAGGGAAAAAATAAAAATAAACAGTGAATGTTGACGTAGGGGTCAAGGATTGGGCAAAACATTGTGGGTATTCAAATATTTATAAGCTCAATCCCCTAAATCCCAAAAAAGCACTCAAAATAAAACAAGGAAAGAAAGAAGTGAAGAAAAAATAAGGGAAAGAAAAAGGAAGAGAGAGAAAGAAAGATGGAAGGAAAACAAAGACATGCAAAACAAAAAGAGAGCTTCCTCATTTTGTCTAAGAAAAAATGAGGTGCATGAGTGTGAAGGCACAATAGTTGTCTCTATATACGACATGAGGCTCCTAAGTCAAGAATCCAATATCTAGACTATTCAACATGTATTACAACAAGAGAATGAACTTTCATCTTATGATCCTTTACTTTATCATGCTCATGAGCATTACCTGTCGTACTTATGTGTGTAGAAGATGAAGGTTGTGAAGAAGACGAAAAACGTGAGCTATTAGACTTAGAAGGACAAAATATTAAGTTCTTTTAGTAGTTGCCTCATACTGTCTAATTATTTCTTAAATAGCAAGTTTGTTCACCATGTCCAAGCCAATTATAGTAACCACACTTGGGTTTCTCCTTATTTTTATCCTCTCTTGGAGAGGTGGGTGTATCATTAGACTATGTCTTAGGTTTTGACTTCTTATTTCCTTTACATTTAGGTGATGATGCAATCAAGGAATGATTCTTAGAGTGTGTGTCATGTTGACTAAGTTTAGCTTGTTCAATGGTCAACCTACCACAAAATGTGTCAATAGAAGGCATGGAAAATGAATCACCTAATCCATCCATTGTAGCATAAAAGGAAGTAAATAAGTATGCAAATGAACCTTTCAACTTAGACAAAATAAAGAATATGCATTCCTTATCAGTTTTATCTTTACCACAACCAACCAATTGTGACCTTAATGATTTAAGTTTCAATAAATATTCCTCAATGGTGTTAAAATAAATTGTTTAAAGTCATGGTAATTTTGCCTCTAATTGCATAGCATGAATCTCGCCCACTAAATTAAATAATTGTGTGTTCTTATCACAAACTTGTCTAGGAGTAGCACATTCCTCAATAGGGAAGAAGAAACTGTTAGAAATATGCATAGCAATCAAACCCATAGGCTCATGACATTTATTCCTGTGAGCAAATCTTTCATATTCTCTAGAAAAATTAGCTTGTTCATCATCTAATGTGGACCACAAACCCCTAGACCAAAGCAATTTTCTAATTCTTTCCTTCCATGTATGATAATTATGAGGAATTAGAACCTCAAATCCTGATTTAGCCATTAGAAAAACAAGTGCCAAGTGAAAATAGATAAATATCTTATACAAACTAAAATGATACCACCCAAATCTAAAAATATAACTAAAAATGAAGCCTCCTCCCACAAAAATAACTTAGCTAGGAGATAATATATCCAAGTAATAAGTAAATATACCAAATATGCAAAAATAGAATAATTTATACCTTGGGATAAATCTAGAAAAATTGTATGAACCAAATTACAAAGCTCTTGAATACCTTTCAATTCTCATTGGAATCACAAAGATTGGATAAAGTGGTGAAAAATTATGAGCTCAGAGGTCCAAAAGGGGAAAAGCTCTTCAGTTGTGAATAAAATGTACCTACAATTTTTTTTGTCAAAATGACCTACACCACTACAAAGTACGTGGAACCAACTTTCTGTCAATATCTCGTTTGCAAAATTTTGGTACCTGGGCGAAAAATTTATGCTCTAGAGAAAAAAGGCCTAATTTGGGCACCTAGCAGACTAACTAGGCACAAGAAACAATCCCTTGGAGGCTAGCAATCAATCACTAATATGACCACTAGCTTAGACAGTAGAAAAAATAATAGTGCCACTACATGGGCAAAAACTTGGTAGAGCTCTGATGGTCGAGCAATGGGTTCTCGCATTGCCACTGATCTTAAGCACTCAATGCTTGGCTCTTGGAAACAATAGAAACCAACTACTTAAAACAATAAAACCCACCCAAAATAAAATATTATCAATTTAAAATTGCCACCAACCTTCATACTTGTCATACTAGTGATGTGACTGATGACATTGTACTGAAAAAAAGGTAATGCAGAAGATTATGCAAGTTATGCACAGAGAGAAGAATATTTCATATAATATGCCATGTGACCCTACTGACATTTTTTACAACTACACAGATCATATGGTATCGTACTGTATGGATTCTTACGATACATAAATGGCAATGGGGGGCTGAAAAACCTCTAAGTGCCTGAGGAAAATTCTTTGATTTTGATGATTTGATAGGCATTCTTAGGGTTTTGGGGCATTTTCGATGTAATGGTAAGGTTGAAATTGGCCCAAAGTGCTCCAAAAAATCAACTACCTCTTGGATCTGGTAACCACCTCCCAACTTGAAACCCTCATAAATATGGCAAAAAAAGTTAGATTTTGATGAAATAAAATCTAATCATGAATTTGGCATATGCCCTAGACTCAATGGTGAGCTTAAATTACCTCCAACATGCTCAAAAATTCACCTACAATGAAAAATCCATAAAATGAAACCCTCCACAACTAGTGTTTTTTCAAGATTTTATGATTCCCTATATGACCATCAGGTGCAAGAGAATATCATACTCAACCTTACTATAATTCACCAAGATCTCTCGATGGAAATAGCTTTACCCTCAAATTAGAGAAGGAATTTGCAAGGCTTGCTCTGATACCATGTAGGAGCTCTAAAATTTAGCTCTAGCCCAAGATCACCTTTAAAAACAATGACAACCTTCTACAAGACAGTATGCATGAATATGAGCTCAGTTGATATTAAGAAATATGAAATGTGATGATGAGGTATTATACAATGTGTACAATGACCTTGCTTATATAGTAAAGGGTGATGTAGTGCCAACATTAAATGGTTGTCATAATCAAATGACATAAGCCAACATTAAATGACCCTAGGACTCTAATATTTAATAAAATCTAAAATGATAAAAACTTATCTAAGCATTAAAATAAGCCCAGGGCATAAGTGGACTTAATATGTAAATAGGACCCCACTAAGTAACTATTTAGGAAATGTACCTATTTACACCAAAAATTCCATCTATGTTTAATATACCCTGGTTTGAGGTATGGTTAGCTTGGGTGAGTTACAATTTGTTGTGGTTTTTATTCTAGGTGGTATGAGTAAGGAATCTACTCAGAGCCTTTGTTATCATTTGAATTATACGCTTGTGTTGATTTAAATATGGGTGCATGTTTTAGTGAGAGTTGATATGTTTCAACTTGGAATTCTCCTTTTACTTCCATAGGTGGTATGTTGGAGGATGTAAGAATTTTTTATCTTGATGGTGGTTATCATGGTTGCTTTTGCAAGTATCTTGTTGGAGCATGAGAGGATGGTGAAGATTCATATGGTACATGTTTGGCTAAGGGATATTTTTCCTTTGTTTGCAATTCCTATGGATGTATTTACAATGTTGATGTCAAGTGGGAGAATGTTAGGATTAAGGTGTCATCCACCTTTTAAATCCTATGTCATGGTTCCAACATCCTTAGAACATTCCTCTAGGCACTTGGGGTGTATTGGGAAAGTATTTTGTAATATTAGTTCTCATCATTGTTTGTAATATACTCATAAGGGGTGATGGGTCCACTAGTAGCCGTAAAGGTGATGCGTGGACATAAATATTTAATATTGTTTTCCCAAAAATTGTGGATACCTAGAATGGGATAATAAAATATAAGGGAAATAATAAATGATTGACTATCGGGGTTCTCTAAGTGGGTGCTTGGAAAGAGGTAACAAGTGTCACTTGGTATACAAGAATCTCTAAGTGGGTGTTTGGAGTGACTATTGGGGTTCTTTAATTTTGTAGCATATGCACCTCTTACTTTCTGCACTACTAGATTCTAATCTCCACAAATTCTTAGGCATCTAACTCCATGCTTGTGGGAAATATTTATACTTAACAATAGGGATTCATATTCAACATTGTTGTTTGTACATGAAAGTTCACCCTGATATAAAACTCATAATTTTTTATTGGGAAACAATAAGACAATGTCTTCACCACTTCTCTCTCCTGAGTAGATATTGTCAAAGAAAATGGTCTAAAGATTGCCACTCGATTTCTTATCAACATTATATAGAGTATGATAAACCCCCTAAATTTCAAGTTCATCATAAAACTATCATATGATCAATGTTGGCATCAAATAGGTTTAAACATTATTAGGATACTTATACATATCCTTGATGTTATCTAGGAACCTTTGTTCACTAAGTAACTTCATTTTTTCACCATGAAAAGGAATGATAGCATTGGATAGATCTATTTATATGCTCCCAACAATAGACACTGCCCATTTTTTGGATAGCAACACTCCCCACTTAAGAGTAAAATCCACTACTATGATGCCCACCATAAAAAAATTGTTTGGATAGGTTGCTAATTGAACCTCTATATTGATTACCAACCCAATGACATTCACTTCTCAAGATTCCATGGAAAATAATTTACTATAGAACTTGAACACTTGAAAATGAAGGTCATTCATCAGTTGAAGTGGCATGACATTAACAGATGCACCTAAATCAAGCATGCAAGTATGGAGAATCCATCCATTTATAACCAAACTTGTATAAGAAGAATCCACACTTATTTGTTCACAACTGAAGCACCAAGGTACACCTCCACAATCTCCTCCTTATCTAAATTTTCTTCTTTGTTTGAAGTGTTAGTTGGTTGTTTAGGCACAACAACAAAAATGAAAGATAAAACCATTTCCCCATGCTATGGGATTTTTTTATCTTTAGACAAAGGTAAATAAATTCTCCCTTGGCTCAAGATTTATCCAACATCAATTAGAGTGTATGTTGGAAAAGATTCACTTGGTGCTATGATCACCTCATTTGCATATTGAATGCGAGAACCAAAATGATTTGAAGAAGAAACAAGTAAATTATCTCTTACTTTATTTCTACCTTGAATATCTAGATGCATGTGGTTTGATGACACCTTATCTTTTCTAGGTTCCTTTGCACTAGCAACCTTTTCTTTGTGGACGATAATACCACCTTTTTACGTATGCTTGTTTTTTACCTTGGGAACCTTCTTAACTAGGATTCATTTTTATCATCAACATTTGTTTTCTATTTACCAATATCAACCCTAGGAACTGCTACAGTTGATTTATCAAATTGCTACCCCTGTACTCGGAAAAATCTATTCCTTGGTAGGTAACCACTTTGGACTTGCATTAATTCTACATTGATGAGGGTTTTGATGTCCTCATCTAATGGCCTCATCCTATTGCACATATGTTACATGAGATACTTCAAATGCTTGAAGGTGTGAGCTGGTATTGATCTGGACTAGGCTTATCTTCACATTCATAAATTTGATATCTCAAACCATGGTTTTCATGACATATTGTATCATTTTCTTGATCATAGACCAATTCAGCAAATTCTTCAATGTTATCCTCATAGTACTCAACGCTACAATCCTCATTTGGAAATTCATCTCTACTCAAAGAGTGTGCAACTGCATAATTTAAAGGGCCATGAGGAAAGAAACATGAATCAACATAAATTATCTTCTTGATAATTCAAATGTTCTTTCTTAAGGGGTCCATACAACATGTTTTTCTAGTATTTTGGACCAATCACTATTATACGATATCTTGTGCAACCTCTACCCTTCATTAAAATGTGTTGATGCACCTTGAGGGGGAAACCCCTTCTCATTTTGTGCAACCTTATTAGATAAGTATTTCATCGCTCCCATTATTTTATCCAACTTATCTTTAGTTGAGAGGAGAGCTATATCTACTTGTGACAACTTCACATCAACCCTTTTCAATTATTAACCGAATGCACTAATGTTACTCTCAATATCTATGGTTGTGGAATATGCTTCCCTAAGGTTCTAAGGGTTCTTATCTATGAAACAATACCTTATCTTAGAATCAAATTCACCATAGTATGTTACTCTATGATTTTAAGAAATCCTACATAACTCTCTTAACTATGCTATATGAGAAATTAAAGGTTAATTGTGGTTGGATAATAAAAGCAATTGAACAAGATGATCACCTACACAAATATTTGATGATTCTACTACCCACTTTATAAGGAGGCATTATCTAAGGGTTTATAAATTATTTTATGCTAAGATCTATGCATTATTCCTTTTAAGAATTAAATATTATTAGGTCGTAAAAAATAATTAAATATCAAGTTGTGTCAATTTAGGTTGGCTAAAATTAAGTTACATGGGTTAGGTGATTTTTACTTGTCAAGTGAATTAATTCTTCGGAAATTAATTTTTATTATAATTTGAAAAAACTATTGCACACAATTATATAGAAATCTCATGAAAGTAAATAGAAATAAATGTGGGTAAATTAAAAGAGGGTAAATAATTTGTTTCCTTAAGTTTTTTTTTCAAGTTTAATCTCCTCAAGGAATTTTTTGAGTCTTATCTTTGTGTATTAGTAGTCAAAGGTTTGTGTCATTGGTAGAGTTCCCAAGTTTTACAACCTTATTGCTCCTAGAATTGGTTGTCAAAATATTTTTGGCTTACATAACAAGGCTATCCTAACCATGTCAGAAACCAACGATATTTTTGTAACCTTTACTTCAAGAGAAGTTTTCTTTTTGTTGTACCTTATTAGGGTTATGTAAATGTCTATGTTAATCCCTATCTCAGTTAATTTTTTTTCTATATTTAGAGATGTTTTCACAACCTCATTGAACGCTGACATGGTTTGAAGAACCAAGCTTAAGTCCAAAGTATTGTGTTGGCTTCAAATGGGCATACAAGTGAAAGAACTTGGAAATATTCAAAGTATCAAAGAAAGTGAAATAGAACTTGGTGGTGGATTTTTAGAAGATAAAGTTTCAAAACCTGTTTTGGCTTTCGAAGAGGTTTTCATAACCTAGTCGAAACTTGACGAAGTTCTCAAAATCAGTTTCAAGCCCAAAGAAAGATAGGAAAATCCCTTATGAGTAAATTAAAAGGTCATTTTAGAAGTTTGAAGTGTTTGAAGTATATTTTTGAACGAAATTGGTCGTTTTGAAATATGGTGAAAAGAGATTGGGTCACAACTGCATCGATGGCCAAAATATATTTAATAACATTGAATGGGTGATTGAGAAATATTTATGTGATGAAAGATAAAATTTTAGCTTTTATAGGAGTTTCCAAAACAATTGTTAGAGCTTGATGAGATTCTTAGAACCATTCAAATTTTTGGTGGGTAAAATTCAAATGCAAACACATGTCATGAAAAGGCGAAAACATACACATGCTATAATTCATGACACCATTAATACAACCTCGAAACCTAAGAATAGTAAATACTCCCCTATAAAGTGGAATTTAATTCTCAAAAAAAACATTTCCATGATCAGTCTTTGCAAAATCAATGAGAGTGAAGAACGAAATTGTGGTGTCTGACTAAAGGGTAGTGTGAGGGGAGCTCTAAGTCTCTACAAGATAGGATAATCGACCAAGAACAAAAGAGTTCTAGGAAACAATGAAGTTTAAATATTTTGGGTATGAATAATTAACTAGCTTGAAATTTTCCCTACCAGAATTTTACGATACTAAATTAAGGCATTTAAATTTATAAGAGTTCTAGGAAAGAATGAACCATGAAAATAAACCACAAGACACATAAAAAATTGTAGAGAGTGGGTTGTTACAAGAAATTGGTTTTCTAGTGGCAATACAATGCATAGACATAATATTAGAATACATAAATCATTATGATCCCTAAGCTCAAGAGGTAAGAACTGATGATAATAAGGTTATAGCCAAACTCGATAGAAATTCTCTCACTACACTACTTAGACTACCCCAAAGGAGATATTATGAGACCTTGATGTTACATCTACTTACCAATAGTTCATAGAGAAAAAGAACCAATTCCAAAACACGGTAGCTAGAAATTGGTTATTAGTTCCAAGAAAAAGAAAGGTCACAACTTCCCAAAAATTTACATAGGTTCATATTTTGCCCATGAAATTTAAGATATACTAGTGTTGCTACATGTTGGTGGGTAGTGTCACATAATATTCCAAACCCTTGGGCATGCTTTTCTCTCTTTGTTGAGCCTAGTAGTTAAGCTATAATATCCTCCTTTATCCCTCATTTCATTTTTATGAGTGGAAAAGAAGTTTGACTCATTTTTGAGACGATGAGGGTTTTACAAAATTGAAAATAATATAAGATTTTACTATTTAACAAACAATGTGAAAATGATTTTACAACCCTAATAATTCACTCATTTACAACTTGAATGAATTTTTCAATTTTTGAGTAAGTAATTTTGAATTTACCCACTATTTGTTGCTTGAAACCCTAAATTTTGGAAATGCTTCAATTCCTCAAAACTCCTTCACATGATGCTCAATTAGACATTTGTAACAATGAATTGACTTGTCTTCAATTAAAAGCCTTTATAGTTGTGGTTATTTGTCATTTATCAATGTAATAGCAGATACGAGCGAGAACTAAGTGTTGATTCATCAATTTTGAGTTTGATTCATGGATTTGATTTGGTATAGGGAATCAATGGCCATTGTAGACTTTATGCTTATTGCAAAAACAATTTGAAACTTCATATGAGAAACTGTGACAAACTATAGTCATGCAATGCAATAGAATTACACCACTTGTAAATTCAGCCTACAACTCATGAGAGTGGGCCTGCATACATCATCGAAAAGACATGTGTCGACATAGCTCGTGAAAGTGGTTTTGACGTAGTCCCCACCTTAAGAAACTATGATGCAATATAAAATTGACATGTCAGTGCCACATGGCATGAAAGGACATGACCGGAATTTTACAAGGCTCAAAAGGAAAGGAAAGGAAAGGTCCTTTTATAGTCCACAATACCAGGCGGTATGTTTTTGGGTCTACAGATGGCTTATAGTATATGGGACTCCTCGTACTCCCAATATGAGGGAGGCACCTAACTCATGCTCCACAATACGAGGTGTACGCACCTTACCCCCTCGAGGAACTCAAATTTGCAATGAACTATATGGATATGATGCAATAGGACATCGACATGTGGATGTCATGTAAGGAAACGATAGGGACTAGACCTGTGGGCACATAAAAATGACTTAAGTGGCTTATTAACACACACGATTAAAATGCTTAATTGGTAGCTAGAACGAAGGGGCTAGTCACCGAACAATTAAAAGGACATGAAGGGATAACTTATGAGACTACAATAGGCTGAGCAAGTCACCATCAATTTGAAAACAAATTAACATGCCCTGTGAAAATTTTCCTTCCATCAAAACATGTGGGAAATTGGGCCCTATTCAAACTGCACCTGTGAGGTAATGTTGGATCTACTTGAAAGTACCCGCAAATTCAGATAAGTAGTCACCATCATATGCGGGATGGGAACGTCCATCTAGACATTGTGGGAAAAAGGCTTCGAATTGGATATTGCAAAAAGTTCACTCGAATTGGCATTCTGAAAAAACACCTAGGAACTGGTTGGTAAAACAAGAGGGCCAATTATTGAGTGATATAATGACGGCCATTAGGCATAACTTAAAAGATTGGCAACATGCCTAACAAGTCATCGAAGATTTCTAAGATAAAGAAACGAGTTATGTACTAGGGTATAGGGTTTTAGGTTAAATATGTTGAAATTCTTTAAAAACATGTATAAAATCTTATAAATTTTAAACTAGCGTCAACAAGATGTAGGAAATATTTTTCAACTAATCATTCTATTTATCAATGTCAAAAGATGCAAGTTTGTGAACGAGGAATTCAAGCTTCAATTGGATGGCCTACTTGGTGGATTAGGGTAGACCCCCACCACTATGTCATTATGGCTTCTTCCTAGGCTCTTTTAGAGGTTACTCCAAACCCAGACACATACTCTTTACTTAATGGGCAAGACCCAACTAATGGAGTTATGCTAGAGGTTTCTAATGAAGGTGATATCTTTGGGCCTCATCAATTTCAATGGAGAAAGAAATCATAAAGATTGTAGATAATTTTGTGGTCTCACCAGTGTTACTAAAGACATCAAAGACATTGTTCTAGGAGGCAATGAGAGTAACTCAAAAGAAAAAAATAAACAAAACCTAGAGTCCTTATATAGAGCATGAATGAATAGAAGTAAAAAGAAAAAGAAATCACCTCGCTCAAATCTAAAATGTCAAATGATAGGGGAGAAGACCCAGTATCCGCCAGGGCTAACTTTGCGCAACCATAGAATCTAAACCGTACGTTGAATCGGAAAAAAAATTATGGGTTTTTTTCACCCACGAGTTAAGAGCTTATAACTAAGCTTTTGGCTTTTGGGAAATTCGGTAGAGTGCGAGAGCATTGGATATGCGCGCGGAGGTCAAAAAGACAACTTTTAGAGGTGTCGTCTGGTTGCCGCCACTTAATGTCTCATTATCCGCCCACTCTAATTTCCATCAATTATAACTGTTTATGCCTTAAATCCACTCTAAAACATGCACTTTAACACTTAATGAGCAGCCATTAGTGTTTTTGTAAATTATAATAAGCAGCCATTGGTGTTTTTGTAATTATTTATTCAATCACATAAAGTTTTTTAATGGATCAAAGTGAATTTTTTTTTGGGGGGTTAAATGAGCATGGAGGTGGCGGTTATTCAATGGGGGGTAACTGAGTCTTCTCCCCTATTAAGATCATCAAAGAACAAAAAAAATTCTCGAAATGTGAATGATTTGTTGCACATTTATTTAAGAGATTATGCAGATTTTTGTTTGTTATATGATGCACTATATTATATTCGAATTTTCTTTATTAAGGAGGTATAAAATCTTCACTCTTGATTATTGTTTTTTATTACCCCTAAGCCTAAGATGTCATGAAATAACAAAGAAACATAAATTTCACCATGAAATTGACAGACTGCGTCAGCGCCAAACCAATGTTAAAGAAAGAGTTGCTTAAAGACCAAGCACCGACCAACGTGGAAATTCCAAACAAAACGATAGAGAAGGCAGCTCCAGGGAAAGTCTACATGACATGACTCACAAAATTGTGACGGGCAATACTTAGTGGAGGATGCAGATTCTGTCTGCTGGTCGTCCAGTAGCAATAAGTAAAAGTTGCGAAGCGTAGGGGTCCACTAGAAGATATTTCCAGAGTTAAATCGAGATGGATGACGAGTACTAAATGATGCCCACCAGCTCCTATAGATTGAGCGAATAAATGAAGGAATGTGTAAACATTATCCTTGATATTTGATCATATCATAAATATCAATTGATATGTGTAAACATTTAATGATCAATATCTAATGCCTTCCTCCATTACTACACATAAGTATATTGGACATGCTAGTATTGAAATATTTAAATCTTTCATATCAATTGTATGCCATTTTTAACAAGTTGGAATGTGTATAAGTTTGTGTTAATGATTTGAAAACATTTATAAACAAGCATTATACCAGTGACACATTATACGATTATTTAACATTTTTACGTATCCTTCGTCAAATGGACATATATGAAACTTTGTCGCTAGATGTTACCAACTACTTCATATAAGAAAAACTACACTTACTATTGTTGAGGAGAAACTACTTGATAGATTGTTTTCATAGAGCTTGAGTAACTATGTACTTATTTGGTCTACCTCAACCTTCTATTGTTTATTTAGGAGCTTAGAAAATACTTTTTGTTGAATGCTTTCACTACAATATTAAGCATAAGACAAATCTTAATAAAGTAACAATGTAAGCAAGTGGATCATAAAATAATCAAGGATTATGTGTTTAGGTTTCAAATTATAATTGCTACATTATCCTAGAGGATAATATTTAGAGTTTATTTGTTAATTATTTACTTCCATGGCATAAAGATTAAGTGTTCTATATTTTTTATCACTAATTTTTATATTTATGTGCTACTATATGAAAATGTGAGTGTGCTTTATTTGAACATTATCTTTATATCATGGTATTTTTAGCACTCTCTTCACTCCCATGACTATTTAAAGGATCATGTAATCTATACCCGCCCATATTGTCTACAAATAACACCTAAATATAGATAAAAAGAACACATTAAGCATAAATGTAGATAATTAGAGACAATCATGTATAAAATATATTTAGGATCATTAATTATACATGCTTCTAAGAAGAGTTTAAATGGTGCTAAGAGACATGAATGCATATACACATCTATAGATCTAAAAATTATTGAAAATACAATTTTTTTAATGAGTATAGAATGAAGTGTAGAACATTCTTGTATAACTTTTTGCAAGTTTAGATGACTAGAACAAAAAATATGTTAAAAACCAATATTTTTTATATTTATGACATATGAAGACACAATTTAAAATAGATAAAGATTAAAATTAATTTTACTCAAATTATAGATAAAATTATATGATTGCAAATGTAATAACTACTTTGATGTTGTAGTTGTGTTTTCACATAATCTTGTGATGAAATATGTACTTTTGATCATGATGAAAAGTTGATGATTTTATGTTTATTTTAGTCAATTTTGACATTCCATCTCCTTGCACATACCCATATCATCATGTATATGGTCATACTATAAAGATAAAAATACTCTAATTTTTAACCACTTCTTAAGTAGAAATTGTGTTAATTATAATCACGATAAAAACTATATCTCTTAATATTTCTATGCAACACTTCTCAACTAGTATGTGCAATTTATGATCATCAATAAAATCTTATCTCTGTGTAGATTATTATTTTATTACTCTTTTAAAATGTAACTAATACAAATCTAATAATTACTCTTTTAAATTGTGTTCTTTGCATTGATTCAATATAAATAAAAAAAATCTAATAATTACACATCCAAATAAATCATCAAAATACAATCTATAATAATAATCTATAACATTTATAAAACTAAATACACCTATTCTTATTTGTCAATTAATTTGATGCGTAGACACACTCAATTTCTTTATTTATTATTTCATTCACTTATCCTAAATACATCTTGTGAGCATCACTTAGATGCAATGAGTGCTAAGTGGACCATTCATTATCATGAGAGATGGGTTCTTGTGAACCACTACTCATGAATCATGGGTCAATGAATTTGACTCAAAAACTACACGATTGAATCCTATAAAAAAAAATCTCTATCTAACATTATCTAAGTCTGAAATAACAATTATATTCTTTGTTCTATTTTAGTATAGAACTTCCAAGGACTTTCCTTTTACATTTAAAAATTCACTCGATATTACTGACTCTATCCATAATGCAAGGAAATATCTAGCTTGATAAGTCTGAAAGGAGGATGTCATTCGTACTTTCTTCAAAGAATAGGCTTTCCATAGTTTTTCTTGGATGCTGCTGACTTGACTTCCTTGCACAACATCAATTAATCTACTATCAGAGAAACAGCATTTGCTCTATAAATTGGGCTTTTATTCGAAGCCCATAATCACATATCTGAAGCAAAGCAAGAAGAAGGGGTTAAATTATGGACGAGTTGAGTACCCCTCAGTAAGTATGATCTCCTGAATTCTTATTTGAGTCTAGAGACATTTCTTGTGCTGAGCATTTGTTTCTGTTGTTAATTGTAAAGTGATTGGAAGACGTTACAAAGCTAGTTGTCATGACAGATTGATTTGAGCTTCCTAGAAAAAACAATTATGCCTTCTTTTTTTTGTTGGGTATTCAAAAGAATATACAGACCCTCTTTCTGAAATTTTATGTGGGCTTAACAGAAAGGCATTGATTTTTACACTAGTTATACTTTCTTTGTAAATATTAAAGGGCTTAATACTTCAAGACTTTATTTTATGGTACCCTCATTGTGCTGATCTGTAGAATTGTTGTTCTAGGTTCAGTGTTTGTCTGGAGACTGCAAGTTTTCTTGCTTCCTCTGGAATCCTAGGACAGTCTTGGAATGAGATATGTAGTGTTAATAGAGAAACAAGAGCTCCTTTTCTTCTGAAGAGACATGAAGGTGTAGCATATTTGTCTTTTCCTTCATTTTATATGGAAGTCAGAGATGGCACAGATGAAGCGTGCATTATCCAGAACACAGACACAGTCTCCTCTCCCAGCCTCAAGGGTGATGATGATCAGCCGGCCCTTGTTCATAAAGGGGCTTTTAACCAGTTTCAATATATTCTGGGGAATACAGATCTTGAAGCCCAGGTAAACCAATATCCATAACGACTTGGTCAGCAATTATTTAGTGCCATTAGTGAAGAAACCTTTTTAACCTTATTTGATAGAGATCTGAGTTCACAAATATTATGTAATGATGTTTATTTGTGTGTTGGATCAGGTGAACGCTTTACGGGAACAAACCATTATATTTGGGGGTCATTCCATAGGAGGTGCAGTTGCAACCCTGGCTACTCTTTGGTTTTTGGGAAGGGGGGTAAGAAGCACTTCTCCTTTTTGCATTACATTTGGCTCTCCTTTAGTGGGAGATGCTAGACTTGGGGAGGCGATTGTTCGCCAGGATTGGTCCGGAAGATTTTGTCATGTGGTATCCCAATACGATATTGTTCCTCGGATGCTCCTTGCACCTTTTGAATTAATTGCCAAGCCTCTCAATGCAATTGTGCCTCACTGGAAGGCTGGATCGGATCTTCCAATTCAAGAGGCCGGAACTCTTGTTAACAATGTCCTGCAGTGCACAGACTCTCCTAGAAGTCTGTATAGACCCTCTGGTATTTATTTGTTCTGTTCAATGAGCCGTGCAGCTTGTATTGATGACTCTGAAGCTGCCCTGAAGATACTACATTACACTTTGCAAAGCAACCAAGGATTGTCTTCTGATCAAATTGCAGGTGCCTGTATTTCAGAGCATACAGGTTATGGTGAGTTCTTGAAAGATATCACTAAAAACTTACAGAATTCATGGAAAATTGCGAACTCCATCTCTGACTCCTCGTTTGAGATGGGAATAGCACTGGCATTGGAAGCAATTGGCGTTGGGGCTCAGGTAATCTGATTGCTTCAATTTATCTTCTGTATGAATCGTAGTCAGAGTTATTTTCTTTATCTACTTTTAAATGATTTCTTTGTAAGTAAATTTTTTCAAGTTTTCTCTGGCCTGAGTTTATCCAGTCGTTGCGAAGTTTTTTAGTTTCTGAGGCTTCTTCATCTGAACATTGGATATTTACATTTTTAGACACAAAAACAGGGAAAGTATATGTGGAAAGCAAAAGTGGAAAAAGATTGGTAGATCTGATGTTTCTATTGTGTGGGTATTTTTTATAAATATTTGTTACAGTATTGGAGAGTTTGATATCAAACTTATAAAATTATTTAGTTATTTGATATTGGAACAGAGTTTTAGGTTGAATTTTTTTTGGGGGAGAGTCAATGATTGACTGTTCCAACAAAGTTGTTCAGGGATAGAATCGTATAATTATCTAATATGGGAGGATAAGTCTTAGATTGAAACCTCTTTGGCTTGAGGGGTATCGATTCCGTCAAAGTTGTTTGGGTCACGATCCCAACGTCATCCCTTATGATGTTGGAACCTTACACTTAGCAAGATGTGATCTCTGATGGATTCTTACATAACTATTCAATTATACTAGTAGACAAAAACCCATTGAATATATTATATAATTTAAAATGTTGATGAGAAAAATCTTCTGGTGAACTGTGAAAATATGGAAAGCATAATAAATAAATAAAATATTTTACTGTTAAACCCCAACATATTTCATATTGGAAAGAGTTTCCATCCCCTAAATTCATAGAGGTGATACTTCGGCCTTTAATCCTTCAGCCGTGCTTTTATTGTTGACATCTAATAAATGTGGGGTGGGTTTAGTCGTCTGCCATTACCCCATATATTGGAACCATCTAGAGATGTTTTTGATTGAACTGTATTTGTTGCTCGTTTCCAAGTACCATCTATTTTGCTAGATGATGTTGTTTGCTTAGATATTGACACCGATCAACTTTAATTTTTAAGCAGAATGATGATGCACTTGCTGCTCTCAGAAAAGCAGGGGAGATGAAAAACGAGCAAGACACGAACATTGATAGGCTAAATTTTAAATTGAGCTTGAATCAAAGTTATATGGCATCAATTGAATGGTACAAATTGTGTTGCAAGAACCGTGGTTACTATGATTGTTTCAGAGAAAAAGACAGAAAAGATATTGATGCAAATTTATTTAGAGCAAAACTGGAATCATTTTGGGATGAGATAGTTGAGATGGTGGAGAGGCACCAATTGCCCAGCGACTTCCAATCCCAAAACAAATGGATTAATGCTGGCACTGCATATAGGAAACTTGTGGAGCCTCTGGACATTGCAAACTATTATGAAAATGATAGTAGGCATGGGAATAGTGGAAACTATCTATCACTAGGGGTTAGGCCACACCGTCATGAGGTACTTGAGAAATGGATGATAGAGAAAGACCGAACTCGCACAGGTAGAGGAAAGAAGCCCCGCACAAAGTTTGCATCCTTAACTGAGGACTCTTGCTTTTGGGCTCGTGTAGAAGAAGCCTTAAAAATTCTTCAACATCTAGTCCTGAATGCCCCACAGATAGAAAGCCCTGAGAAGTTTGAAGATTATGTGTGGAGGATGATCAAAGATTATAGTATCTCTGTAGAGGTTTTCTTGGAGGGGAGTAGCTTAATGAAATGGTGGCAACAATACAAAGATCTTCCACAACAATCCCAGGAGTGGCAGTCAAGCTCCCCTTTGTTTAAATTCATGAACACCGAGGGCTGGAAGGCCGCGGGAATTTAGAAGAAACAGCTATTTTCTTCATCGAGGAAGATTTTTCAAAGTTCTATTTTATTCGAGCTTTCAATTTCTGTGTTTTCTTCGCCATGCTTAATGTATTTTCTTTTCTATCTCGGTAAGTTTGTTACTGTCATCTAGAATATTTTAATAAACAAACTCCAGTTGTTTGAATTTAATTATGTGCTAATAGAACTGCTGCCATTTAAGATTTAATTTCTTTCAAGCTGAGTATACTTTCAGTTCAATGGACTATTTTTCTCTCATGTGGAAAAGAAATGAGAACCTGTAACATCAAGGAGGGTAAAAATTTTATTAAATCAAGGAAACATTACAAAGCAAGGGCATTAAATGGCCCTATCAAGCTCCACCAAGCGATCCAATTGTTGAGACAAATCTGGGGGTAATTGGCCCCAATCCACCAAATTCCAATCTTGAATATGATCCGACGCCCATTTAGCCAAGCAATCAGCCACCCCATTCCATTCTCGAGGAATATGAGTGAAAGTAATATACTCCAGAGAAGCACAGAGGGTGAGAATTTGTTGCACAATCAAAGTCAATTGCCAGCTCACATCATCCAAACACTGCCTTTTCAGCAAGTTCACCACAACTTGTGAGTCAAACTCACAAATGATCCTTCGCCAACCCAGTTGACTGCCCCGCTCCACAGCCAATAAAATACCCTGAGCCTCCAAAGATTATTAGTATGGAGGCCCTTATACACAGAAAAGATAAACTGGACCTCGCCATAGCTATCCCTGCCAACACCCCCAATCCCAGCATGCCCCGGGTTTCCCCGAGAAGAGCCATCAGAATTGATTTTAAGGACACCATGAGGGGGAGGAGTCCATCTCCCCTCCCTATTCACCTTCGGGGTAGGATGTCTACATCTGTTACGCATGAGCTGACGCTGCGGAGGAGGAAGATGAAGACGATTACAACAATCAACGTCACGAGGATCCACCAGCACAGTCATATCACACTTAGCCGCAATGGTTTCCCCAAGAGAATGTAGAATTTTCCACCAGAGATGAGGGGCCCTCAGTAGCGAATCCTGAAAGATCCGCCTATTCCTTTCCAACCACAAGTTCCAGATAATAAAGGAGGGCCCAAGAGCCCAAGCAGCCTGAAGAAAGGTGGTAGAAACAGGGACCTTACTCCACCGTTCCCCAAACTCCGCCAAAGAGGAAGCATGCCAGCAAGCTATATTCCACACCCCCCACCAGAGATGCCAAATCTCCCTAGCATAGGCACAATGAAAGAATAGATGGGAGACACTTTCTTCACTATCATGACATAAAACACACATAGAGGGGCCATGAAAACCCCGCTTACATAAATTATCCCAAGTAAGACACCGGTTCTGAGCCACTAACCACATGAAAAAATTGCACTTGGGCCAAGATAGCTTGTGCCAAACTTGCTTCCACCAAGGGACCTCAGTGTCCCCAAACAACTGTCTACCCAATTTCTTATAACCAGCCGCCACAGAGTACTTTCCGGACAAATCAGAGCCATCCCAGGCCAAGACATCCGGGCCCCTCAGAGAATTACAGGCACGGGAAGCCAAAAGCTCAAACAGCTCCCGCCTATCTCCCTCAGACCCTCCAAGCGGCCACTCAGAAGGGTGCTTCCAACGAAAACTAATAGCCAAGCCACCATGTTGCGCCACCTTATAATGCTCCATAGTATCTCAGTCGGCTGCAATAAAAACATCGCATAGGGACTGGAGGTGAGGACAAGAAGAGAGAATAGAAGGGTGACCATCCCAAGAATCCGCCCAAAAAAGAGCTTGTGACCCTGAATGACAAATCCAAAAAAGCGCACCCTTAATTAGCTGCTCCCCCACTTTCAAAGTATGTCAGATCATAGAACCACTCCCTTCCAGAGCATAGCGAGGAACCTCAAAAGAGGTAACACCCCGAAGATATTTATGGTTGAGAATACGAGCCCATAACTGATGTTGATTGGTACACCATCACCAATACAGCTTGGCAGCGAGAGCTTTCCCATTCAAAATGGCAGAGCGTAAACCAAGCCCACCCTCCTGCTTCGGTCTACACATAGAATCCCACTTAACAAGGCTCCACTTGGGGGACAACAAATTGCTGCTCCAAAGAAATTGGCGAGAAAGAGCATCAAATTCCTTAAGGAAATACATAGGAGCCGCTTGAACAAAGCACCTATAGGTGGGGAGGGCCTGGATAACAGACTTGAGAAGAGTCACCCTAGCAGCAGTAGACAACCAGCGATGAGTCCAATGAGTAACCTTCCTCTGAAGCTTATCAAGCAACAACTGCCAGGAGGACCTAGGTTGACGGCCAACAGCAAGAGGAATGCCTAGGTAGACAAAGGGAAGAGACCCAATTTCAAAACACAAAATAGCAGCAATCCATTGTTGGATGGCAAGAGGAGTATTAAAGAAGAATATGGATGACTTTTGCTCATTGACTTTCTGTCCCACAAGATAGTCATCCAAAGCATTCCTGAAGGATTCAGCCTCCCTAATACGAGCCAATCCCATAAGAGAGGTGTCATCCACAAATTGAAGATGGGAAAGCTTTGGCAAGTCCATCCCCCACTTCCACCCATGAATCAAACCATGAGAAACCTAAGATTTAAGAAGCCGACCAAGCCCCTCAGCCATAATAATAAACAAATAAGGTGAGAGCGGATCTCCCTGATGAAGGCCCCTAGTAGCCCCAAAAAGCTCTGAAGGTTCCCCATTCACAATAACTGAAAAGGAGGAAGAGGTCACACAACTCAAAACCTAGCTCACCCATTCAGGGGAAAAACCAAAGGCCAAAAGAATCTTCTGAAGAAAACTCCATTTAACTCTATCATAAGCTTTGGCCATATCCAACTTGATAAACATAGACCTATCCTGAGAGGTAGCCATGGAATGAATGGCTTCAGATGCAACCACCACCCCATCCAAAATTTGACGACTAGCCACAAAGCCGCCTTGCTCCTCTGAAATGATCACCGACAGGCAAGATTTGAGCCTCTCAGCAATCAACTTCGTAATAATCTTATACACCACATTACAGAGCGCAATAGGTCTAAAGAAATCAAGTCGGTCAGCCCCTTCCTTCTTAGGAATGAGAACAAGAAAGGTAGCATTCATTGCACGAAGCATCTGCTTACTATGGAGAGACTCACAGACCACTTCCAACACATCAAGCTTCACAATATCCCAAAACTCTTGAAAAAACTCAACGGGGAAACCATCAGGACCAGGGGTTTTTCCCTTGTTCATCCCAAACACCACCTCTTCAACTTCTGACAAAGTCACAGGCCGAATAAGAGAAGCATTCAAACCATGGGAGATTAAAGAGGGAATGCAAGCCAGGACCCTATTCTCCGCCGCCTCCGCAGGGAGTGAGTCCTCTTTAAACATATTAGAGTAGAACTGGCGAGCCTCTCCAGACAAAGCCTATTGTGAAGAAATTGAGAGACCCTCAGAATTAACAAGAGAAGGGATAAAACACTTATTTCGACGAGCTTGCACCGAATGATGGAAAAATGAAGTATTCCTGTCACCCTTTTGAAGCCAATCAATTCTAGCCTTTTGTTTCCAGAAGATCTCTTCGCGAAGCTCCCATTCCTCCACCAGTTTTAGGGCCTGAGCCTCAGCGTGACCAAGGGCCTCTGAGAAACCCAAATCCCGGATCTGGCGGGTAATAACAGCAAGGCGATCCTGCGCCTCTCTTTTCCTGGCCCGAAAATTACCAAAACACAACCTATTCCAACGCTTTAGGTGATACTTGACATATTGCAGCTTCTTAACCAGGCAATACATGGCAGTACCATACGTAGGGGCGCCATCCTGCCACCACTTAGCAATAAGATCTCCCAAGGATGGGTCACGTAGCCACATAAGCTGGAATTTGAAAGGAGGATTCTTTGGACTTTGGAAGGCAGAAGTCGAAAGCTTTATTGGCCAATGATCAGAGCCACACCAGTCCAGAATCTCAGAAGAAATAACCAAGCTACCTCTAACCCAAGAGCAAGAGACAAGGAAACGATCAAGCCGCTGGGAGATCACTTCAGGCCCACTCCGTCTATTATTCCAAGTGAAAGTTTCGTTAAAGAGTTTAACATCCACCAGAGCAAGAGAGTCCACATTAGCCCGAAACAGGTCTGAAGCAGGGCCAAGCCTAGGCAACCCTCCCTTTTTCTCCTCCAAGCTCAACACCGCATTGAAATCACCAGCTAAGATCCAGGGCAAAAAGGGTGCACAAGACCTAACATACCTGATATGGTCCCAAAGCTAGGTTTTACCCCGAATGTCAATCGGAGCATAAACATTACTGACTAAAATAGTCTCCCCAGATTCCAAAACAGAAGCCACCATAGAAATAGCAGACTGACTTGAGATCCACCAGCGAGGAATAACCTTACAAGGGTCCCAGAAAAGAGCCAAACCCCCAGAGGTTCCCCTAGACCCAATACACTGGCACTGGCCTGTAAACCAAATATGAGGGGCTTGTTGAAGCATGAGATCCACTCGAAGCTTAGTTTCCTAGACACAGAAAATATCAAGAGAATGCACCATAATCAAATCTTGAATAGCCTTTTGACGGGGGGTGCTATTCAACCCCCTTGCATTCCATGAGAGAATAATCATAAGGAAGGTTGAGAGAAATGGGCCTCCAGGGTCTTAACAGACCCAGATTCCACCAACAAATCTCCAGTAAATTTAAGCTTGTCAGCATCCTTCTTACAACCTGCTTTCAAAGAATTATCAAAATGGCCCTTCTTGAGAGTGCGTTGTTGGATCCCCAAAGCAAGAGATGCTCCCCTACCTTTACCTGAGGAAAACACTGCCTTAGCTAAATCTGCTAAAACAATATCATCCTGCCCATCCGCAGAGGCCCCAGGAGGCTCGGAAATCCGCTGCTCTAAAACCGGAGAGATATGCTGAACAACAATTGCTTGCTCCAACCCTGTATCCAGCCCACCAGCCATACCTGTGTCCCCAGAAGAAATCTCAATAGGGATCCCTTCCTCCAGAGACTGATTGTCCAGGGCCTCAAACCGATTAAAACCTTGGTCACTCTGCCTATCCTTATGGGCTCGCTTCTGACCCCTCCCTTTGTTTATTTGCTTAACAGGAATAAAGCCATCCTTATCCGACCCCCTCTCAGCCACAGGCGCCTTGCCTTTATCCCCTTTATCCATCAAAGGCCCAGAAGGAGGCGAAGAGGAAGCCCTAGCCGCTTTGGGTGCCCGAGGACACTGGCGCTGAAAGTGTCCATACTCGTGACAAAAGCGGCAACGAAAAGGAAGGGACTCATAATCCAAAGATTGAATCCACGAGGCAGAGCCAATACAAATCTCTAAAGAATCTAGCAGAGGGTTATTTAAATAAATTTCAACACAGATGCGAGCATAAGAGAATACCTTTTTATCCAAAGTATTTTGGGCGATGGCAGCTGGCTTCCCCAACAAGGCAGCAATCCAATGCAAAATATCCTCTCTCCAAAACTCCAAAGGCAGCCATGGAAGACGAACCCAAACAGGAACTCGTGTAGGAAGATCCTCTGTCGCATTAAACCCTACATGCCAAGGCTTAATGAACAAGCCCACATGATTGTAGAAATACGGTCCTCCCTCGAAAACGTGATTGCGATCCGAGATGCAAGAGAAATCAACCATAAAATAGCCATTCCCAGCCACCAACAACTCGAAATCACCCTCAACCTGCCAGGTACGACGGATCCAGGACTCCAACGCCAAGAGGGGTACATGAATGCCCAAAAACTTACAAATCAGAACGTGTTGACTCCAATAAGCAATGTCCTCCTGAACCGATTCTGGAGAAATAACTAGAACAGGACGATCAATGCACTTCAGCAGGCATCCGTTCACTTTCTTGAGCTTAGAAATCTCTCCTACAAAAGACGAATCCGTCTTGTGTGCATGCATGGCTTTCGAAAACAGCTGAGACGGCTTTGGCCCAGCAAGCACCATGCTATTGGTAACCGCAGCCATACCCCACCCTCGGCACTAACCCCAACACCCACGCCCACACCGCTTCCACCACCCACCCCAACGCTCACACCCCACACCCCCTCCTTCCCACCGTAGCAGCTCCCCTCCACGCGAAGCACAAGAAACACAGGCCCCGACCTGTTACTGGCTGCGGGCAACCAAGAGCTAGTCGCAATCAAGGACTCGCGCCAGCAGCTTCCATTCGCCAGCAGTCTCGTGATTATCCCCCAGGGTATATATTGTGTTATCTTGTCGTAGAAATGAGAACCTGTAAATTTGATACATTCCTTACTATTTTTTGGACTATTGTAGGTAGAGCTGAACAAATGAGTTTTAGTAATTGTACATTTTTGGAAAATTGGGGTGATTTTTTTTTTTTAAATTGATTTAGGGGATTGTTTTTACACTAAAATAAATAAATTGATTTTGAGGGACTTTTTCTCTTCACTAGATGGAGAGAATTATAGATTATTATTTTTTGTGTGGATTAGATAAAATTTTAGACCAATACAATTTTAAGATTAATTATAAATAAAATAATCTTCATGGATTTTGTAAACCATCACAAATCTATACATTCCACCCTTGATCACTAGACATTAAACCAAAATATTTTAGCTACATATTGATATCTAAAAATAAACTTTATAGAATATTTATATAAATGTTATAAATAATTTCTATACCTAATTGTCCACTCACCCTCTTCATTGGAGTTGTTGTTCATGTGTTTGTTCAATATGATATGTGGGGGGACATTATGATAAGAAGGCACTTCATAATTTTTCAAAGATACATCATAGGAAAGCATTAAAGTATCCAAAGGAGAGCCCTTGTAGGCATCAAAAAGTGGTGTATCATCATATGATATGCATAGAGGAATCCATGAACTCTCCTAAGGGTAGAAGAGTAAAAAGTCAAAGATGAAAACCATGAGAAAGTTGTTAGGATATGGTGTTGTACACCATTGCATAAAATGTTATAATTAAATAATTATTCAGTTGTAGTGCACCTAGGAGATGTGTTTAGCCACACTAGGTAATTATTTGGGGACCACTTGTAAAGTTGTATTGTAACATTGGAGTATTAATTTATGTGTGAGAGACATAAGAATAATTTAATATTATGAAAATCATTTAATAAAATGAAATTTTAGGACCAAATATTAAATGAGGGGTTAATGGTTTTATATTCACATGGTTTTGTGGTACATGGTTTCATCTTACCACTTGGTTATATTTGTGTGAGATTGTATCTATAAAAAAAAAAAACACATGTTTAGTAGTAAGGCTGGTTGGGTGAGTGGGCTATCATTATTGAGTCTTTATGAGGAGTGCATATTGGGAGCATGGTATGAGATGTGTGGATTTGTGCTTGGACACATGGAGGATGTATTGGAGAGGCTTGATGTTTTAGAAGTGTTCATTGTAACTGTAAGTGCATGTATTGTTTTATTCCTAAATAATAAATGGAGTATGGATGTTTTTAGAGGTTGTGTTTTACCATCTTGAGGGTCTTCACAAGGTATATCTTGTGTTATCTTGTGTTTTGTCAATTTTAATATATGCATTTATGGTCATTCTGTAAGCTTGTATGCATGTTTTTCTCTCATGGAGTTATACAAGAAATAGATTAAGAATGTGGGTATGATGCATTCTTTCCTAACAAAAATAATGTTCTGCAATCAAAAGCAAAGTAATCTATGGAAGTATTTGATAAAATCATGGAATGGTGTATAATAAGTGTGATATTAACTAGATTATTATTTTACTCTATGGATTAGTATATCTCCAAACTCACTCATTAATGTGCAATGATATGTGTAGATTAGTGGAGGAGAAAAATATGGTCATAAGTGGCCACTTTTTCATATTATTGAAAAAACTTGAGCTTGAATGAGCAATTTGAGATGTCTAGTCTCAATTTTTTATGATATGATAAAAACAATAATTTTAGTGTTTAAAGCCCAGTTTCTAAACTACTATTTTTTAATGGTAAAGATTAAGAGGCTCAAACATTGAGACTACACAAAAATGGTCATGTTTTTTAATGAGTATAAAATGAAGTGTAGAACACTCTTGTATAATTTTTTGCAAATTTAGATGACTAGAACAAAAAATATGTAGAAAAAGATATTTTTATTTTTATGGCATATGAATACATAATTTAAAATAGATAAATATTATAAATAAAATTATATGGTTGCAGAAAATTAATAGCTACCTTGATGTTGTAGTGGCGTTTTCATATAATCTTGTGATGAAATATGTACTTTTGATCTAGATGAAAAATTGATGATTTTATGTTTATTTTAGTCAACTTTGGTCTTCCATATCCTTGCGCATACCCATATCATCATGTATATGGTCATACTATAAAGATAAAAAGCTCTAATTTTTACCACTTCTTAAGTAGAACCTTTGTGTTAATTATAATCACGATAAAAGCTATATGGTTTAATATTTCTATGCACCACTTCCCAACTAGTGTGTGCAATTTATGCTCATCAATAAATCTTCTCTTTGTAAAAATGAAAAGTGTATCTTACCATTTTTCCCATTCATGTTGAATTTACTTTTACATGTCATTCCTAGTGCAATGGTCTAGTGTCCAAATGTATTTCTATTCAAAAGTTTACTTTTTACCAAAGCCTTAATTTGACTTGACTCTATATATTCGAGGTATTCAAATCTACAAAGAATTTTTATCTTATGTCTTAGGTCAACTCTATAATTTTGGTCTTGCACATAGTCCAATACTATTCCTGATTTTGATCCATGAATTCCTACAATTAAATTTAATCCTTCCCCCAAACTAACTCAATACCAACTATTCATTAGTTATCAAATTAAACATGATATACTCATATTTTGCATGTTAGGTTGTTGTATAAAAGGACAAGATCCCTAGGTCATTTGATAAAGGAGGTAGCATCACTTAAGATCACAATTATGTATGCCAAAACCATTAGAAGAGAAATTTGAATAATATAGCATTAGCATCTTCATGGATAAGGGTAGATTATTCCTTTACATTATGCTTGGCATGTTTGTAAACTTGTCCCAAATCATTGAAATGATCCAAGGTTTGATAATGGTGAAAGGTGTGAAACTAGTCACCTTCTCCTAACTTAGCAAGTCCTATTAGTGCTCTTCACACCACTCTATCCATATTAGCTCATTGAAAAACTCAATTCTAAAGAAATTAGACAACAAATTCAAGGCCATAAGTTTCAAGTTCAAAACTGCATGAAAAATTCAATATAACATTAAAGATTCAAAATCACATATATAAAGATCAATATTATAGATGTGTGATAAAACTAATAAAACTAGAACAAAGAACAATTATTTTTACACTCTTTTAAGATGTAACTAATACAAATCTCATAATTAAACATTCAAACAAATCACCACAATACAATCTATAATAGTATTCCATAACTTTTATAAAACTAAATACACCTATTCCTATTTGTCAATTAATTTGATGCTTAGACACATTCATTTCCTTTATTTATTATTTCATTCACTTATCCTAAATAAAGCAAAATAAAGTCTCTTAATATGCCTACCATTGTCCAAGTTTGAAATAACAATTACATTCTTTGTTCTATTTTAGTATAGAACTTCCAAGGACTTTCCTTTTATATTTTTGAAATTCACTTGGATATTATTGAGTCTATCCATCATGCAAGGAAATATCTAGCTTGATAAGTCTGAAAGAAGAATGGCATTCATACATTCTTTAAAGATATTTGTTTCCATAGTTTTTCTTGGATGTTGTTGATTTGACTTCCTTGTACAACATCCATTAATATACTACAAATGAAACATTTTCTCTATAAATTTGAATTTTAGTCAAAGCCCATGCTCACATATTTGAAGCAAAGCAAGAAAAAAGGGTTAAACTATAGAATATTTGAGTACCCTTCAGTAAGTATGATCTCGTGAATTATTATTTTAGTCTAGAGACATTTCTTATGTTAAACATTTATTTATGCTCTTAATTGTAACATGATTGGTAGGCCTTACAAAACTAGTTGGTATAATAGATTGATTTGAGCTTTCTATATGTTGATAAACAAGTACAAATAAAAAAATTAAAGATGCAAGAAAAAAATAGTAAGAATGCAAGACACCAAAATTTACGTGGTTCATCGTAAAAGGCTACATCCATGGAAGCAAGGGAAATCTCTATTTTATTAATTATGTTACATGTTATGTTTACAGCAACATATATACCATGTATTAAATACAATATTCATATATGTAATCAAAAAAGGACAAAGAGATGTTGGCAAGAGAAATGAACTACAAGGGACAAGAGTCTATTGGACTTCACACTTCCAACAATCTCCCACTTGAATTCCAACCTTTGCTGCAAGATATAGAGATATTCCCCTACTTCAACCTTAGTTTCAACATCTTGACAATGCCAAGAGAAGCCCTACAAAACTCGATCTTCTCCCTTGAAACTACCTTTGTCAATGCATCTGTCGGATTCACCTTGGTATGGATCTTCTCAACTTTGATTTTACACTCCTCAATAACAATCTGGATGAAGTAATATCATATCTCAATATGTTGGGTCTGATTATGGAACATTGCATTATTTGTCAAGTGAATAGTGTTGCTATCACAAGAAAGCACAAAAACATCTTGTTTACATCCCAATTCGCCCAACAATCACTGCAACCAAATCATTTCCTTTTTACCTCCAGTAAGAGCAATGCTTTCAGCCTTAGTAGTGGAAAGTGCAACCAATTGTTGAAATCAAAAAAACCCAATTGATCACTACCCCAACAAATGTAAAAACATAACTGGTAGTTGATCTTCGTTTGTCCATGTAACATGCCCATTGTTGTACCCATTATTTTTACTATGTTTTACTCACAAGTGAATTTTTTTTCTACAAACATTATGAGCAATATAAATTTTTCCTTTTCGTATGAATAAAAGATGCACATTTGAAACATAACCATTTCAAAATTTATCATTGCATAACAAATAATCATCTCAATAATTCAAGGAATGATTCCACATTACATAATTTCCATCATGATGATATTTCTCATTTACAATTATCAATAAGAATAGAGATACATGTTCACATTCATAGCTTCCATGAGCTCTTATGATATAGATTTACAAACATAATACAATGATCTTGATGTCCCCAATATTGGTGCATATCTCCTAGATGTCCCCTTCACTGGTGCATACATTCTAGGTGTCCCCAACTAATGCTACATCGTCAAATCTTGGTTGCCAATTGTATGAGGGAGAGAATCACTCAAAAACTTTTCCACCAACCATGGACATAATACAATCCCCCACACATCTACCTGTATACACCTAAAATTAGTCTGGAGAATCTAATTAATTAAATATGACTTATTTGATTAATTACCCTAAATTTCCTCTACTATTGAATAAATAGAAATATTTATTTATATAGTTCACGTTTAAATTCTTATTTAAATTCTTCTAATTCTACTATTGTTTCATCTCAATTAAATAAACAAAATTAAATACTTTGAGTCATTTAATTATTCATTTCTCCTAATTATTATGTCTTAATCACATTTAATCAAATAAATTAAACAAAGGTTAAATACTTATTATTTAATTATCATATTTCTTCTATTTTAATTTAATAAATAAACTTCTATAGTTTGTTTATTAAATTATTTATTCCCCTTTTGTTAATTTAAATAAATCAAAAATATTTAAATAAAGGCATATTCCTCTATTTTTACTCACCTATCAAATTAGACATCAAATGTCTAAAATATGTCAAAATTAATGCAAATGGCATTCACGGGAAAGCTTGCGGGCAATCCTCTCAATCCTCTCAATTTTCTCCCTCTAATCCTTCCTATCCTCTTGCGTGGTGTTTTCATGGGGAGGAACCATTCCCATAATCAACTCTAGCCTTTCAATCTCTCACCATTGAATCCTCCAGCTTGAATTCAAGCCTCTGTTTGTTGCACCTATGTAAATGTGCTACTAGGAAATCTATAAATACAACCCTGTACAACAAAGAATAAATCCCAACTTTATGCAAACTTACTCTACAGGAAAGCATCAAGCAATCAAGTCTCAAGCATTTTTAGCAAATAGCAATAGATTTCATATCACGGCTATAGCTTTCATCATAGCTCCATGTGTATTATAGATTAAATTAGCTTCTTTTATCATTTAGATATTATCATATAGGCTTAGATCATTGTATCCAGCATCATTTTGTTCTTTAGATTGGCATTTTAATAGTCATAGAGCTTATCAAATATGAGAGCTTCCTATAACTTAATAAATCTTTAAAGATAGGAGACAATGAAACGCTTTAAAGTTTCTGCTCTTTTTATCAGTTAATTACTATAAAATCTTGATATAATGTTTCATTAAGAAGTGTATTTACATTGTTTCTTATTCACACGTACAATTTGGTGCCCACCGTGGGGCCTAACCCCATATTTTCACATTTTTTCTTGGAAAAGTGTCATACAGGATTCTGGTGTGTTTATTTTAGCGCGAGCAAGATTTTTTCTGGCGCTTCCGATGAAAACTATAGTGCTTATGAGACAAACTATAGTGCTTCTGAACTCTGTTTTAGCGCTTCAACATAAGCTATAGCGCTTACGAAGACTTATTTATCACTTCTGAGGGAGAAACTATAGCGCTTCTGAGGCCTGTTTCAGCGCATTGGCCAGACGTTCATGACACAATTGGTCTCTGTTCTCAAATTTTCTATAGCGATTCGGCAAAATTTTATGGCGCTTCTGACGAATTTTGTAGCGCTTCTAATAAATTTTGTAGCGTTTCTCATCTAAACTATAGCGCGTTTGATCTTTGTTTCAACACTTCTGTATGTTCTTTTTTTTATCTGGATCTTATGCGACCATGACCAGAATGTTATGCTTTTGGACTAAAAAGAATCAATCCTAGGGTAAACACTTAATTTAAATAAACCAATCCTAGGATAGTCATCATATTTTTGTTTCTTTAGTTAAATAAAATAGCCTGATTTTGTGAAGCAACATCTTCACTTTTAGTACATTGTCTTTTGGGCTTAAAATAAATCATTATTTGTTGTGCTTCTGTGGTGAATAGGATTATTCTCTCCCCTTAACTAGGTGATCAAAATTCCAGACTCACCCTTTCCTTTTCATGCAATTTTACGCTTTTGTTAAAACCTTTAGAAGGCCTGTTGTAGTGGGAAAAAGTGCTCACCCTACGAGAATGACTTAAGTGGGAACGCCTAAAGCCAAGGATTCCAACCCACTCTAAACAAATGTGAGTTGTTGATGAAACACCAACTCGACGGTAGTGTGCAAGATAACCATCCCTAAAATATTTGTTCTAAAGATTGGGAGGTCTCCTCAGGGATTTTATCATTTGTCACACCGCACAAAATCTAAGAACCATAAAGTAGTATCCAACAGAGTTAGTAACCATTCATTGTAATAGCCATAGTGCAAGGGGAGGGAATAATCTTCCCCCAGGACACTCACCATATAATTGCCAAGGACCATTTACTCAAGGGACGAGAAATCCAACTTTGAGTACGTGCCTGGAAAAGACAAAAACACGGGCGCCCTCTAGGGAGTGGCACGACTGTGTGAGTCAACGTAGTTTTAAGATGTGGGTTGTTGAGTATAAGGATGACGTTTTTGACTTTAAGAGTGAGTCTATCTGAAGTGTATCTTTGTTAAAACAAACCAGTGGAAATCAATAAGGACCATTTGTGGTTCTTGAACATACACTATTTGTTTAGATTCTAGATTTAAAAACAATTGTTCTACAATTTGCTTGCCATGTTCTCAAATCATTGTAACCTAGATAAAAGATCATCCTGAAAACCATAAACCAAATCAAACTGGGAAATTTATGAATAGAGATTGGAAATCCAAAAAGTTTGTCAAGAAATCCCTCAAAACAAAGAAATTGAAGAAACCACTAAGTTACAAAAATCTTTTAAAAAGAAGACGTTTCTTGTATCAGACTAGAAAAATCTTTCTTCATCATAGAACTTTCATCCATAGGTTTCACGATTTCGCTAGGGGTTATACTGGTGATTATGCCTTAGAGCCTCTTTATTCACAAGCCTATTTCCAAAGAAGAGCTCTTTCATAGGAACAAAACCATAGTCAACCTATTCATCAATCCTCCATCCCATAGCCAATGATAGAATACTCCACCAGACCTGATTAATTTTTGCAATAGAGAAACTTAGAATCTTTAGGGTTGTCACCCAACATCAAAAAATTACAAGTGGAGATATCTTGTCAAAATCAAAATTCCTGAAAAAAAACAATCTCTTCACGAGTAGAAAAATCAGACAAAACCATTGAAATCCAAAGTAGCACTTCCACATTTTGTCTTAGCGCTTCTCAGGTCTACTTTAGTGCTTCTGGGCTCTATTTTAGCACTTTTGAAATCCAAAGTAGCGCTTCCACACTCTGTTTCAGTGCTTCTGACCTCTGTTTTAGCACTTCAAAAAACTGTCATAGTGCTTCCACACTCTATTTTAGCCCTTCTAAAATAGTGCTTCCATAGTCTATTTTAGCGCTTCTGCACTCTGTTTTAGCGCTTCCACAAAAAAAAAAAAGAGAGCTTCCAAACATATCAGTCAATTTGGTTAACATCTAAAACTCGGATTTTTATCAACAAGAAGTATCTTTTGAATACAGACAGTGTCTAGAAACCAAAAACAGATAGGTTCCTACAAGTTAACATTCTTTTCAACTAGAATCAAGATCTTGCAAATTATAAGCCCAAGGCATAAGGAAAAATACAGAAGAGCAATGGAGGAGTAAGAACTTACTATTTTAGTTATGTGGAGGAATAGAGAGGTTGCGTCCAAGCTCATAATAGCTCTCAAATACAAAGCTCGAGTTCACATATTCATGGCGGCCAAGGAGGTAATGAAATAACACAAAAAATGAACACAATATCAAAGATAGAAGCATGCTCAAGCCACGGCCTTATGGCCATTATTGACCTTCAAATACAATGGAGAAAGCCATAATAATGTCAGAATTCAACTTATCATTGTCACAGAGAAGAGAATCGATCATTTGGAGGAAGAAATTCATGAGTCTCCTAGCATTCCAAGTTGACAACCCTAAGCACATGGTTGCGCCCTTTCTCAGGCAGAGCTCTTTTTCTCCAAGAGTTGCAAGTGAAAAATGAAATGGGATTTTAGCGTTTATTGCAAGTTTTGTCTATCCTCATGCCCTAATTCGAAAATGGGCTTATCATTTTAAGTTAAGAGTTATGTTTTTACATATTATCATTTGATAATTGATGCCTATTTAGGTCAACCATTTAACAATGCATCATGTGTCTAAGTCTTTAGGCTAGGTTCTATTTTATTTTTCCAAAATCCTAAATACCTTGTGGTATTTTATGCCTTTTCCTTAGTGAAGACTGAAAAAAATATTGGTTCTTTAAGATTTTTAATTGATTTTGAGGAAAATCAATTAAAATATAAATATTGAATTTACTCATGCCTTGATTTAAGTTTCATAGATTAGGCATCTATTTTTAAAATTGATTTTTAAAGGAAATCAATTAAATGTAATGGTGGAGATTACTTATTATTTTTATGATTTTTTATAAGAAAAATCAAATATTGTAATGGAGAAATAAGGTATTATTTTTGCAAAGATTTTCAATCTTTATTGCAAAATAAATCTTGTAAAAATTGCATGTGTAAAGCAGAAGATAAAACAATGATTTATAAATTGTTTTATTCTTTCTTGCTATTTTTAGTAGTTTTATGAGACAAAATAAATTTGACTTTTCTTTGGTCGGATTTGGGTTGCACAGAGATGATATGAAGTGTTTTATTTGCGTTTAAAGCAAATTTCATCTATTTTTAGAAGCCTTATGGCATGCACATGCAAAAAGTGTGAGCTTTCCACTTTTGTGCCACATTTTGGAGCAGTTTTTGATACTTTTCCTTGAGCTTTCTTTTTGAGCTCAGATTAGGGTTTTAATGATATATCTTGAAGAAAAACTTAGATTTTTTCTTAGTCCAGATTATTGTTTCTTCCTCTCATGCTAAAACATAGAGTTTTGTAAGTAGAAATTTGTACTCAGACTTTGATACTCCTTCAGTTAATAAAAACAACATTCCTATTTCTCAAATTTGTGTCTATTTGCAGTTTAGTTTGATGTTATATTGTGATTTTTGTTTACAAAATCCTCGTTATGTCCTAGAATTATAGATTTGATGCGGAAATTTCATAAAATACAAGTTGCATGTTGTATTTAAAACCTGAATATTCATGCAAATCATTTATGTGTTGAGTGTTCATGAGAGATTGTGAGATGTTGTTGTTTTCTGAGAGCTGTTTGTGGGTAAAAAATAGAGTCATCATTAAGTCATCATCAAGTTTTTAAGTCATAAGTTTAATTTCAGTTATATTTCTAACTCTTTCCCTCAGAAAATCATTTAGGATAGAATATATCATTCAGAGAACTAGCTCACTCTAGAGGTTCCTTCTTCGTTCATATCACCCACGTCTAAAGAAGGTTTCCATGTGTCAACAGATAGTTAAATTCTAAGAACTTAACACAGGGTGCACATCTGATTGATAACAATGATGTTTTTTATTTCTCCACAAGGTGTTATCTCGCTTCTCAAGAACTGGTTGTGGCCTAGAATTAATGTTTTGTTGGGTTATGCTTTTTCTTAGCTAACTTAGGTATGTTGGTGATGTGTGCCACAACTTCAAGGTTATGTGTCTAGTCTATGAAGTGTTTCAAGGTGTTGTATGGGTCATTCCAACTCATCTAAGAGAATCACAAGTAAATTTTTATCATTCATGTGTACCGCCAATGTTGTGAAGGCTAACATGCTACAAGTTACAAGCTTTCTTGCTTAAATGGCCAACCTATTTTTAATTTGTGAAGTGTTTTGGATTATTTCTATTAAAGATAGAAGCTATGAAGAGTGTTTAGGACCAGGTTACGTGTGTGGCATGTTTCTCTTCCTAGTGTTGTGTATAGTCTTTTGGGTCTTTCCCTTTACATGTTTCATATTGATTATTTTATCTTTGGCCGACTTGGAAATGTAATATTTTTTGTTGTAGGCTGACATGTGAAATGTAATCAATATAATATCATGTATAAATTATAAACCTATTTTATCTAGGTTGTGGTATGAGTGTGACATGATGAAAATTGCATAAGTGATTGAAAGAGAAAGAAAAGAAGTATTAGTTCCTATTTGGTTTCAAGTTGAACATATTTTTGTGATAGAAGGGAAGTGAAGAAGGTCCCTAACTATTTGTTGGAGGTATTGAACCAAATACAAAAGTTCTTGAATGCTAAAATTAGTAAGGTAGGAAATTATAGAAATGCCTATAAATACCTAGTTATTGCATCATTTGAACATTAATAAGAGCTATCTAAGATAATTATTGGAAAACTTATGGTCAAGAGCACTATCAAACAAGTTGAGAGAAATATTTTAGATCATCATTACAAAAATTCAAGATCCTAACATCATGTCAAATCTTGTGTGAGTTCATGTGTGTTCATGTTATCATTTTTTTGTGAAGGCTAACACTTTTTTAAGTCTCCAAAGCATTCAAGAAAATTAAGAAAGCAAGATCAAGACCTTGACGTGATGTGCATGACTTCAGTCCTTCAAGGAAGCCATTGAAGGGTGGTGAGTTACAACACTTTATGATTTCAACATTCCTTCCTATCTATTTTATCATTGACATTGTCATTGTGGAAGTGGAAACACTTACACGAGGTTGGACTGAGGTAAGCCCCTAAATGGCCCAACATTTTCCCTCTCTTTGAATGTGCAAGTTTTAGGTTTGAAGAAGATTGAGGGAAGCCTAGAGACAAATTATCCATTGTTGCAATTGAAGCCCTATAACTTCTCAACTCACGGAAACTCATCTACAAAATTATCTGATAGTGTTTCAATAATTCTACAACTAGAAATTAGAAGCTTAGATCTATCTTTAGAGGACCCCAAAAATAGAGGGAAAAAGTATCATACAAAGACCCATTCGCCCTAGGGAAATCCTATCCTACTACAACATTCATATCTAGCTTCTGGTGATAGCTACACAGTCCTTTGCACTCCCCAAATCCGCTTCCATGTTGTTGCTTCAGTCTGATGATAAATTTTTTATTGTATTTTTCATATTAGGTCACATAGTTCAATTAGGAAAATCATATAAAATCAATTCTAATTAATTTCCAAGACTCAAAAATTGGATCATATCCAAGTTTGATTGGCTCACCTTTATGGTTGAAATTCAATCTATTTTCCTTGTTGATTTGCATCCTAATGAAATCCTAGAAAAATGTAGAATTGACCTTAGGTTTTGGATATCAAACTTAAAGCCCCCCTTTTCCATACATTTCACTCCCCTTGGGAAGAAAGATATCTAATGGTTGATGCTTAAGAAACCTCATCTCCATGGTGAAGCAAGAGGGAAGAAGCCTCAAGAATGATATCTCTAAAGATGCAACAAGTGCCTCCAAAGATGTCTCAACAAATTGAACTGTGACCCTAATCAAAGAAGAAGACAAAGAATATGGAAACTCAAGAGAAACCTCCAAAGATGTATGATCAAAGAGGATAGTGACCTAGTCAAACATGTCCTCCAAATTTGTAGAAGAGGAATGATAAACCAAATATAATATACCTACCATGAAACTATCCTACAAAGGAAAATCTAGAAAACAAAATATATCCTACTCATCTGAAGTCTTGGAAACAAAGTCAACACTCAAAAATGAAGAAGCGGGAGATGATCAAACCTCATCAAATGGGTGATGAATATTGAGGTTCAACCAACCCCCAAAACTACCATTTGAACAACTATCCATTCTAGATCTAGGAGAGTGGTTATCATCAAGAATAAAATGAGAAAATGTGTAGAGATTAATGTGATGGTCAACCCTACCCACTACAACAAGTTGTCTAGTATTCAAATCATGATTGAACATTGAATTAGGAGTGAACTCAATGGATTTACTAGTACATGTTATTTGATATACTAAAAGAAGATTATGTCGAATATTACGAATTCAAAGAACATCATGAAAATACCATTGGGCACATTGATAACTCCTTTACCAAATAAACATCATTATCCATCAAGACCTTCATGATTGAAGTATGCCTCAAAGATGAAAACCTATTAGGTTGTTGTTGAGGGTGGTTTTAACACTTCCAAATTTCTAAGTAATAATAGGTTATCACTCCTCTTGAAAAGTAAATAAATTACTCCAAGGTTCCTTTCTAGTCAGGTCTTGACTGCATGGGGTAGCACAGTGGTCATTGTCAACATATTTCACAAGGGATCTGGTTATTAGCTTTTCTAGAAAATAATATTTAAGACATACAATTCTAAATTAACAATTCTAAAAATTTAATAAATGCTTTGCATATTCAGAGTTGTAGAAGATTTGTATCAATTTTATGCTCTTTCAATGATTCCAAATTTGATTTAAAATAAAATTTAAAAGATAGAGAGGGTAACAACGAATTTAAATAAATTTAATCTAATAGAAAATGACAGGAACTATTTCACAAATCAGATTTGAGCGTTTAAATAAAATATTTCCAAACCACCATTAGAATAAATAGCAATTCACTAGAGTCTCTCCTTCCTCAGGTTCTTCCTCACTATCCCAAATAATTATTGGATCTTTCTCCTTTATTTTCTTGCCTGCTACCTTAGGATGTTTTTTCTTTATATTTTCCTTGGCAGAAATAGTAGCAGATGGTCCCTCTCCAATGTTGGCCTTCTCAGCAATAGATGACCCTTGTCCTTTCTTATTTTTCTCCACTACCTTTTTAGGTTTTGGCAATCTCATCATTGGAAAAGATCGTTTGAGCCACCAGAGAGAACAGGCTATTACATTGTCTGCCCTTTCTTTTATGTCATCATTTTCATCTACCAAGAAATATTCATTAGAGATAGATTGATTATACACTTGTTGATTGTAGTAGATTGGATCCAGAACTTTTCCATATTCTTTCAATTCTTCCGAGACATGGGCCTCATTGCAAGCTTTAATCAAGTCTTTTGTCAGATGATAGTAGTCCTTAATTCTAACTTCAAATTCCTCTTCACAATTTTCCTAGTGATCTTCAAGTTTAGGTTCATGAATGAAAAATAACCGATCACCTTCCCAATCCCACCAATTGGATCAAACCGATGTTGGGCATCATTATACAACACCAAACTAAAAAATTTCAGTTCCACATATGTACTCTTTGAATTTTTCTTATTAGCAAATGAATATACCCCTATTTGGATGGGGAAGTTATATCTAGTCTTATCTTTTCCAGCAATGAGCAGGTAAATTTTCATTACTTGTCCACATACTTCCAACATAATCATCTTGTTTGAGGGATATATCTTAGAATCTTATATGGCATCTTGTGGAAGCTTTCCACTCTAATGTATATTAAGATCTTAAATGGATGTACTAGTTTCCCTAGCCTTTTAGTGCTTCCATCGCTTCATTAGAGATTCTTCTATTGAAGTCTCCCTCCACTCCTCTGATCACAACATAAATAAAGTTATCATTGACAACATAGAAATTTGTATAGATATTCTCCAGCTTCAATTCGGGATAATGTTCATAAATGGTAACTTCTCCAAGCTCAAAAGAACCTATTTTTTCAAGTCCTGGGAAGGAGGTCTGAGAAGCTAGCAAATACATCAAGTAAGAAGTCATGTAAAACTTTGATGTTGTGAGGAATATGCTCAACTAATCATGGAGTGTATCACTCATAAGGGCTTCCTAGTCAATCTTCTTCTTGGTGGCATCATTGATGGTTAAGATGAATTTCACCATCCACGGGTAGAAATATTGGGCATGCTAATACCCAAACACTCTGCTCAATAGGACAATTAAATCCTTGATGTCATCCTTACGCTCACTTCTATGCTACACTTTAGCCATCTTGAGGGCCATTTTTCTGGGAGTGACCAACATGTTGTTGTTAATGTAGTTTATATTTTTGGCCTCATGATATCCAAAATATTGTATGGCCTTCTTCATATCCATTGCCTCATACTAGGTTTGGGTAGGAAATTTCAAAAATCTTCTTAATCATGTCAGGAGTTGCATCGAGAACAACTTCTCTTGATAGCCCCATCACCTTTTTGGTTCTATGGTTGAGTGAGCACATGTAAGGACCAACTCCAAGGACACAACGATCACCAAGAAGACAGTAGCTTGTACCAATCTAGAATTAGCAAGTGTTGAGGAAACACATGTCCTTGTTTCTTCATCACTTATCCTTTATTTAAATTTCTCGATGTTGACATGACCGAGGTCAGTGTCTCCAATTCCGTTGTATAAGGAAAACATCTTAGAAGGTGGATGGTAGCCTTTATATTGGTACTACATTTCTACTCGATCCTTTGGTGGCATATCTCTTGCATGTACAAACACCATATGTCACTATTTACTTACATCATAAGGAAGAAAACCTTCAAAACCAAGTTATATTAGTCCATATACATCTCATTTTGCAAAGTGATAACTTTTTTAAAAAGAAGGTTAGGAGATCAGTCAATATTTCAAGGATCAAACATCGGTCTTCCATTTTACCTCATACCAACAAGGGTTAAATTGTTATCCCTTAAAAATTCAATTTTTATACTTTCGGTCCTTCAGATTTAAAGGATCGAGGATCCTCATACCTATTGTCAAAATGATTTGAATATCATGAGGAAAATTTACTTCAATTTTTTGTCTTTTAGAGGTCAAGTATCAGGGATACTCTCTACCTCTTATTTGATAGAAATAACATTGTTTAAGCCAAATCACCAACTAGAAATGTTTGAAGGTTTGATTGTACCATACTCGAGGGTCAAGATTCGGGTATGTCATTTAACTCTTATTTGCATTATCATCGATCTTAGGAGGTACACCCAATTCACGACACCCAAATACTTTCAAAGCCATCGGGAGTCATTGGGTGGGGATACTTCTTAGCATTTGTTTAAAGAGTTTGGCATCAGGTATATGGAACACACAGAGCTCAACATTCGAAAGAAATTCTTTCATCTTTGTTTGCATTTTCAAATTCTCAAAGGATCGTTTATCTAAATTACTCATTTTGGCTAAGGAAAAGGTGAATTTTGTTTATAATTTCAAGTGTCAGACATCCGACTTTATCAATACCTCCTACCTCAATAAGGAAGTCTAAAAAAGGTAAGTTTGGCATTCGATGGTCGAATGAGTTTCTCAAAACCAATAATTATTTCTAAGTGTTCATGTGGGTTATCGAGGATCGGGGATCGGGAGTACCTCTTACCTTTCACCTCTATAAGAAATTTTGTAGGTGGTATGCCCGATAGTCGATGCCCGAAAGAGGGTTTCAAATATTTTCACTAAGTCTTAAGAATTAAATTTCGAAGGTCAAGGTTTCGATCATTGGTCTTTTTATTTTTTACAAAAGGATTATAGTTGAAACCTGGGGTCTGAAGGTTAATTAATCGAGATGTGCAATTCATTTTCATGGTAATGAGTTAGGGGTCAGATATCAAGGGTCAATAATTTTTGTTATATTATCAGTTTATCGAACAAGCTGACCACCCGATGCTCAATATCTATAAAGTTGGTCCAAAATGTTAAGGAAAAAGAATACCTTAGTAAGTCTGATGCTCAATGCCCAATCGATGATGTCATAAATGTCCTTGATCAGTACGTTAGAGGAAAAATCAATTTGACAAAGTGGGAAAATGGAAAAATACAAAAGGAAAACATGAAACCAAAAACAAAGAACGAAAACAAAAGGCAACAACAAAATGCTTAAAACTAGATCGAGTCAACAAACAAAATGACACAAAAAGGAGGAAACCCGATCATGTTGAGACCAAGGAAAACAAAAAGGAAGAAAAATACTTAAAAATTGGTTTAAGTCTAACCTAGAAAAGAGGTGTGAGATGGGATAAGAATGACCACCAGGAAATAGGAGAAAGTGTGGGAACACAAACACGGCCAAACGAACACCACACTAGAAAACGTAAAAACATGAACACACATCACCCGAATACACATACATGAACTTATAATAGCCAAGAAAATAAACATGAAATTTGAGCTCAAGTGCACCAACAATGGAGATTCCAATTTGTAGAAAAGGTTTCACAAAGCTCTTTTTGAATACAAATGACAAGGGTGAATGTTCAAATGAGGTAAATAGTCTTTATAATACCCTTGGTGACCTTACTAATTATAAAATTAATGGTGTGTTAAAGAGACTTGCCAATGTATTCAATTTGAATGAGTGTTGTGATGCACAAGGGGCTTGAGGCAACAAGATGTCGCTGCCATCAGGCCCCGTGGGTCGAGCATCTAGTAAACTAAAGACCCGACACCCAATACCTGAAAGGGCAAAAAAATAAACAAACAACGAATGTTGACGTAGGTTCGAGGATCGAGCACAACATTGTGGGTATTCAAATATTGATAAGCTCGATCCCCTAAATCCCAAAAAAGCACTCAAAATAAAAAAAGGAAAGAAAGAAGTGAAGAAAAAATAAGGGAAAGAAAAAGGAAGAGAGAGAAAGAAAGACGAAAGGAAAACAAACACATGCAAAACAAAAAGAGGACTTCCTCATTTTGTCTAAGACAAAATGGGGGTGCATGAGTGTGATGGCACAATAGTTCTCTATATACGACATGTGGCTCCTAAGTCAAGAATCCAATATCTAGACTGTTCAACATGTATTACAACAAAAGAATGAACTTTCATCTTATGATCCTTTACTTTATCATGCTCATGAGCATTACCTATGGTACTTATGTGTGTAGAAGATGAAGGTTGTGAAGAAGATGAAAAAACGTGAGCTATTAGTCTTAGAAGGACAAAATATTAAGTTCTTTTAGTAGTTACCTCATACCATCTAATTATTTCTTATAGAAATTTTTTTCACCATGTCCAATCCAATTACAATAACCACACTTGGGTTTCTCCTTATTTTGATCCTCTCTAGGAGAGGTGGGTGTATCATTAGACTATGTCTTAGGTTTTGAATTCTTATTTCCTTTACCTTTAGGTGATGATGCAATCTGTGATCCCTAAATATTTATCCTATTCTAAGATGCTAAAGAACTATTATGCACTAATGGAAGAACATAAAAGGTACACCTCAAGATTAGCCTAAGGAATGATAATGCAAAGAAATAAGATAACAAAAAAAGACAAATGATTATACCTTCTTTGTTGTAGAAATCCCTTGGTTGGCCCTTGATGTTTGAAGTCTTGTATGCTCCTTGGATGACTATGGAAATGGTTTATGCAAGATGAGAAATGTAATAAATGCAAGTGCTAATGGCTAAATGGCTTGGCTAAGTGGCTAATATGATGCTTGCAAATTGAGTGAGAAATTTGGTAGCATAAGGGTGCAAATGACTAAGTGTTCTAAATGGAAAAATGGAAAGAGTTTGGTATCAAATGCATAATGTCCCTAAATGAGAGGAAGGAGGGGTTATTTAAAAGGCAATTTAAATTTTCTAGAGAATTCAACGGTTGAGATTAAGCCAACAAGGCCAAGATGGAGGGCTATGGTGAGTTGAGGACTCACAAGCCCTCACATCTTGACATGTGGAATGTGAGATGGCTTAGGATGAGATGATGTGGAAGTGAGGTGGAAGAAAGGTAAATGATGTGGAGGAAGGACAAGTACCTTGTAGGTACCTTGGGGGATGAGAAGATTTCCTCAAAAAGAAACTTATTGTCCCCAAATGAGAGTGAAAAAGACATTTGAAGAATTTTAGAATTCCTCAAAAATCTCCATGGGAAATGGGAAGGTGGTTGGAGAATTAAATGTGAATTAAAAATTCACATTTTTGAGAGAATCTAATGGATAAGAAAGGGTTTCAAAAAAGGTGGGGATTTTCTACATGTGAGTGATGTGACAAGTCTAAAGTTCTAGAAGTCTTTGGCACATGTGAAATGAAAAGTCAAATTTTCTAGAACTTGCATGGGGATAAGGTAAGCCTTGGAAGGATAAAATGTGAATTAAAAATTCACATGGGAAAGGGAGTCAAGGCCAAGAAAGGCAAGTGAAAAGGTTGACTAAAAAAGGTATGCTAAATGTAGCCAATGACCTTGATAAAGGTTTTGCAAACACGAGATTAGGATAATTAATTAATGATAAGAAGCAAGTGGGAGATTATGGAGGATGTGACACTAATCTTGATTAAGTGGTGCACATCCTAATCATGGATTAATTTATTTAATCCAGATTAGATGAGGATTATGGAGGATGTGACAAGGAGAGAGAAAGTGAGGAATTAAAAATTGTTTTTTAATCAAAAAAGGTCAAGTGACTAAATTAAATAAATTGCCATATTTATTTAATTTAGAGAAGAAAAGGTGTAAGGTAAAGTATATAATTATTCAATTACATACTTTATGAACCTTAGGCAAAGAATTAAATAATGATTAAATAAATCATTTAATCATTATTAACGAAATAGACGAATACAGTAGACAATTTTGACCATGTGGAAGTGATCAAATTTAGATGTCTACACAATCAAGGAATGATTCTTAGAGTGTGTGTCATGTTGACTAAGTTTAGCTTGTTCGCTAGTCAACCTACCACAAAATGTGTCAATAGAAGGTATGAAAATGAATCACCCAATCCATCCATTGTAGCATAAAAGGAAGTAAATAAGTAAGCAAATGAACCTTTCAACTTAGACAAAATAAAGAATATGCATTCCTTATCATTTTTATCTTTACCACAACCAACCAATTGTGACCTTAATGATTTAAATTTCACTAAATATTCCTCAATGGTGTTAAAAGAATTTGTGTAAAGTCATGGTAATTTTTCCTCTAATTGCATAGCATGAATCTCGACCACTAAATTAAATAATTGTGTGTACTTATTACAAACCTATCTAGGAGTAGCACATTCCTCAATAGGGAAGAAAAAACTGTTAGAGATATGCATAGCAATCAAACCCATAGGCTCATGACATTTGTTCCTGAGAGCAAATCTTTCATATTCTCTAGAAAAATTAGCTTGTTCATCATCCAATGTGGACCACAAACCCCTAGACCAAAGAAATTTTCTCATTCTTTCCTTCCATGTATGATAATTATGAGGAGTTAGAACCTCAAATCCTGATTTAGCCATTAGAACAACAAGTGCCAAGAGTGTAAAATAGATAAATATATTATACAAACTAAAATGATACCACCCAAATCTAAAAATACAACTAAAAATGAAGCCTCCCTCCACAAACATAACTTCTCTAGGAGATAATATGTCCAAGTAATAAGTAAATAAACCAAATATGAAAAAATAGAATAATTTATACCTTGGGCTAAATCTAGAAAAATTGTATGAACCAAATTATAAAGCTCTTGAATACCTTTCAATTCTCATTGGAATCACAAAGATCGGATAAAGTGGTGAAAATTTATGAGCTCAGAGGTCCAAAAGGGGAAAAGCACTTCAGTTGTGAATAAAATGTACCTACAATTTGTTTTGGCAAAATGACCTACACCACTACAAAGTACGTGGAACCAACTTTCTGTCAATATCTCGTTTGCAAAATTTTGGTACCCAGGCAAAAAATTTATGCTCTAGAGAAAAAAGGCCTAATTTGGGCACCTAGCAGACTAACTAGGCACAACAAACAATCCCTTCAAGGCTAGCAACCAGTCACTAATATGACCACTAGCTTGGACGGTAGAAAAAATAATAGTGCCACTGCATGGGCAAAAACTTGGTAGAGCTCTAATGGTCGAGCAATGGGTTCCCACATTGCCACTGAGCTTAAGCGTTTAACGCTTGGCTCTTGGACACAATAGAAACCAACTACTTAAAACAATAAAACCCACCCAAAATAAAATATTATCAATTTAAAACTGCCACCAACCTTCTTACTTGTCATACTAGTGATGTGATTGATGACATTGTACTGACAAAAAGGTAATGCAAAAGATGATTCAAGTTCTGCACACAGAGCAGAATATTTCATATAATATGCCATGTGACATTGCTGACATTTTTTACGACTACACAGATCATATGGTATTGTACTGTATGGATTCGCACAATACATATATGGCGATGGGGGCTGAAAAACCTCTAAGTGCCTAAGGAAAATTCTCTAATTTTGATGATTTGATAGACATTCTTAGGGTTTTGGGACATTCTCGATGCAATGGTAGGGTTGATTTTGGCCCAAAGTGCTCCAAAAAATCAACTACCTCTTGGATCTGGTAACCACCTCCCAACTTGAAACCCTCATAAAGTTGGCAAAAAATCTTAGATTTTGATGAAATAAAATCCAATCATGAATTGGCATATGCCCTAGACTCAATGGTGAGCTTAAATTACCTCCAACATGCTCAAATCACCTACAATGAAAAATCCAAAAAATAGAACCCTCCACAACTAGTGCTTTTTCAAGTTTTTATGATTCCCTAGATCACCATCAGGTGCAAGAGAATATCATACTCAACCCTACTATAATTCACCAAGATCTCTCAATGGCAATATCCTTACCCTCAAATTTGAGAAGGAATTTGCAAGGCTTGCTCTGATACCATGTAGGAGCTCTGAAATATAGCTCTAGCCCATGATCATCTGTAAAAACAATGGCAACCTTCTACAAGAGAGTATGCAAGAATATGAGCTTGGTTGATATTAAGAAACATGAAATATGATAATGAGGTATTATACAATGTGTACAATGACCTTGCTTATATAGGAAAGGGTGATGTAGTGCCAACATTAGATGGCTGTCATAATCAAATGACATAAGCCAACATTAAATGACCCTACGACTCTAATATTTAATACAATCTAAAATGATAAAAACTTATCTAAGCATTAAAATAAGCCCAGGGCATAAGTGGACTTAATATGTAAATAGGACCCCACTAAGTAACTAGTTAGGAAATGTACCTATTTACGCCAAAAATTCCATCTATGTTTGATATACCTTGGTTTGAGGTGTGGTTAGCTTGGGTAAATTACAATTTGTTTTGGTTTTTATTCTAGGTGGTATGAGTAAGGCATCTACTTAGAGCCTTTGTTATCATTTGAATTATACGCTTGTGTTGATGTAAATATGGGTGCATGTTTTAGTGAGAGTTGATATGTTTCAACTTGGAATGCTCCTTTTACTTGGATAGGTGGTATGTTGGAGGATGTAAGGATTTTTTTATCTTGATGGTGGTTATCATAGTTGCTTTTGCAACTATCTTGTTGGAGCATGAGAGCATGGTGAAGATTCATATGGTACATGCTTGGCTAAGGGATATTTTTCCCTTGTTTGTGATTCCTATGGATGTATTTACAATGTTGATGTCAAGTGAGAGAATGTTAGGATTAAGGTGTCATCCACCTTTTAAATCCTATGTCATGGTTCCAACATCCTTAGAAAGTGCCTCTAGGAACTTGGGATGTATTGGGAAAGTATTTTGTAATATTAGTTCTCATCATTGTTTGTAATATACTCATAAGGGGCGATGGGTCCACTGGTAGTGGTAAAGGTGATGTGTGGACATAAATATTTAATATTGTTTTCCCAAAATTTGTGGAGGCCTAGAATGGGATAATAAAATATAAGGAAAATAAAAAATCAGTGACTATTGGGGTTCTTTAAGTGGGTTCTTGGAAAGAGGTAACAAGTGTCACTTGGTATACAAAAATCTCTAAGTGGGTGTTTAGAGTGACTATTGGGGTTCTTTTATTTTGTAGCATATGAACCTCTTACTTTTTGCACAACTAGATTCTAATCTCCATATATTCTTAGGCATCTAACTCCATGCTTGTGGGAAATATTTATACTTAACAATAGGGTTTCATATTCAACATTGTTGTTTGTAGATGGAAGTTCACCCTGATATAAAACTTATACTTTTTTATTGGGAAACAATAAGACAATGTCTTCGCCACTTCTCTCTCTTGAGTAGATATTGTCAAAGAAAATGGTATAAATATTGTCACTCAATTTCTTATCAACATTATATAGAGTATGGTAAACCCCCTAAATTTCAAGTTCATCATAAAACTATCATATGATTAATGTTGGCATCAAATAGGTTTAAACATTATTAGGAGACTTATACATATCCTTGATGTTATCTAGGAACCTTTGTTCACTAAGTAACTTCATTTTGTCACCATGAAAATGAATGATAGCATTAGATAGATCTATTTATATGCTTCGAACAATAGACACTGCCCATTTTTTGGATAACAACACTCCCCACTTAAGAGTAAAATCCACTACTATGATGTCCACCATAAAAAATTTGTTTGGATAGGTTGCTAATTGAACCTCTATATTGATTACCAACCCAATGACATTCACTTCTCAAGATTCCATGGAAAATAATTTACCATAGAACTTGGACACTTGAAAATGAAGGTCATTCATCCGTTGAAGTGGCATGACATTAACAGATGCACCTAAATCAAGCATGCAAGTATGGAGAAGCCATCCATTTATGACGAAACTTGTTTAAGAAGAATCCACACTTAGTTGTTCACAACTGAAGCGCCAAGGTACACCTCCACAATCTCCTCCTTATCTACATTTTCTTTGCTTGAAGTGTTAGTTGGTTGTTTAGGCACAACAACAAAAATGAAAGATAAAGCCCTTCCCCCATGCTATGGGATTTTTTTAATCTTTAGACAAAGGTAAATAAATTCTCCCCTGGCTCAAGATTTATCCAACATCAATTAGAGTGTATGTTGGAAAAGGTTCACTTGGTGCTATGATCACCTCATTTGCATATTGAATGCGAGAACCAAAATGATTTGAAGAAGAAACAAGTAAATTATCTCTTACTTTATTTCTAGCTTGACTATCTAGACGCATGTGGTTTGATGACACCTTCTTATCTTTTCTAGGTTCCTTTGCACTAGCAACCTTTTCTTTGTGGATAATAATACCACTTGTTTACGCATGCTAGTTTTTGACCTTGGGAACCTTCTTGACTAGGATTCATTTTTATCATCAACATTTATTTTCTATTTACCAATATCAACCCTGGGAACTGCTACAATTGATTTATCAAATTGCTACCCTTGTACTAGGAAAAAATCTATTCCTTGGTAGGTAACCATTTTGGACTTGCATTAATTCTACATTGATGAGGGTTTTGATGTCCTCATCTAATGGCCTCATCCTATTGCACATATGTTACATGAGAGACTTCAAATGCTTGAAGGCGTGAGCTAGTATTGATGTAGATCAGGCTTACCTTCACAGTCATAAATTTGATATTTCAAACCATGGTTATCATGACATATTGTATCTTTTTCTTGATCATAGACCAATTCATCAAATTCTTCAATGTTATCCTCATAGTACTCAACACTACAATCCTCATTTGGAAATTCATCTCTACTCAAAGAGTGTGCAACTGCATAATTTAAAGGGCCATGAGGAAAGAAACATGACTCAACATAAATTATCTTCTTGATAACTCAAATGTTCTTTCTTAAGGGGTCCATACAACATGTTTTTCTAGTATTTTGGACCAATAACTATTATACGATATCTTGTGCAACCTCTACCCTTCATTAAAATGTGTTGATGCACCTTGAGGGGGAAACCCCTTCTCATTTTGTGTCACCTTATTAGATAAGTATTTCATGGCTCCCATTATTTTATCAAACTTATTTTTAGTTGAGAGGAGAGTTATATCTACTTGTGACAACTTCACATCAACCCTTTTCAATTATTTACCGGATGCACTAATGTTACTCTCAATATTTATGGTTGTGGCGTATGCTTCCCTAAGGTTTTAAGGGTTCTTATCTATGAAACAATACCTTATCTTATAATCAAATTCATCATAGTATGTTACTCTATGATTTTAAGAAATCCTAGATAACTCTCTTAACTGTGCTATATGAGAAATTAAAGGTTAATTGTGGTTGGATAATAAAAGCAATTGAACAAGATGATCACCTACACAAATATTTGATGATTCTACTACCCACTTTAGAAGGAGGCATTATCTAAGGGTTTATAAATCATTTTATGCTAAGATCTATATGTTATTTCTTTTAAGAATTAAATATTATTAGGTCGTGAAAAATAATTAAATATCAAGTTGTGTCAATTTAGGTTGGCTAAAATTAAGTTACATGGGTATAGGTGATTTTTACTTGTCAAGTGAATTAATTCTTCATAAATCAATTGTTATTGTAATGTGAAAAAACTATTGCACACAATTATATAGAAATCTCATGAAAGTAAATAGAAATAAATGTGGGTAAATTAAAAGAGGGTAAATAATTTGTTTCCTTAAGTTTTTTTTTCAAGTTTAATCTCCGCAAGGAATTTTTTTGAGTCTTATATGTGCCTATTAGTAGTCAAACGTTTGTGTCATTGGTAGAGTTCCCAAGTTTTACAACCTTATTGCTTCTAGAATTGGTTGTCAAAATATTTTTAGCTTGTAACAAGGTTATCCTAACTATAAGACCCCTCCGTTTTTCTCTTTGGATCGAACAGTGTCCTGGTTGGTTATGTTGTGTTTTTTTGTTAGTGCTTGGACTGTGGTACTCAATTACTTTGATCATTGTCTGTTAACGATGTGATTGAGATATTTTGATGGATGGTATTTTATTCAGATGTTATTATTATGACATGCTTTAGATTAGCATTGCTAATAATTGATTTAATGATGCTTTATGTTGTTGATTAAACTATTGATGTCAAATTCGTCAGTTAGTAGTATTGTATGGGTGAAGGGGACGGGATTGCATCACTCGCTTGCGAGCACCCTACGATTTCGTTATTCCCTCTTCACGGTGTGTTTTCTATGATGCAGATATACATGTGCGATATTCTATTGTTCGCAAGTTGACAGGTACAAGACACTGACTCCACTTGGTTTCACAGGTCTGAGCGTGTCCATTGCCAACAGCATTTGATTGGGAGATAGTAGCTAGGTTTCTCGTGTCAAGCCATCACCCTAGTCTTGAGTGTGTCGTCGATTTTTGTCTAGTTTTGTTGATTAAATGTTGTTTAATTTGCTTGGATTTTATTAAATTGCAAGTTAGGAAAGTTAAATGAATGGCATATGCATTAAGTTGTGAATTAAATGAATCTGGTTATATTGTGAAAAATGTTATTTTATTTATTGATTGATTTGATGTAATTAATAAAATAATTAAATCTTGGATTTGATTTATTTTATTAATTAATTAAATTAATTATGTTGAAATGAAGTTAATTATGCATTTTGGAAATATAGATATTTTGGAATTAGAATTATGTTAAAAATTTTGAAAAGGATTAAATTTCATTTTTGAAAATTAAGAAATTGGAAAATTGGAAAAATAGAGATAATTGAGATATTTTCAAAAGTTTGACTTTGGGGTTGGAGAGATATTTTTCATTTTTGGCTATTATTTGGTTTTTGGGATTAAAAATGGAGGAGGATGAAAAATGAAAAAAAATGGAGAAGGGAAGGAATTTTTGGTTTTGGATTTGCTTGGAGGAACTGAAATCTGAAGGGGAATGATGGCACCCTTTTTGGATCTTTTCAAACTTCTGGAAACCAGGTTCTTTTGATTCAAATTAAAATTTATATTTTTTTTGAAATGTTGTTTTCAATTCATGTTTGGAAAATGCAAAAAAATGAATTTTGATTAAAAAACCCATGTTGGATCTGGTTTCTAAACTTTGAAAATGATGTTATTCAAAAAAAAAAAAAAAATTGCATTATGGTTGTATTGGTTCTTTGCTGGAAATTATTGTTCAACTGGTTTTATAATCTTAATATAATTGCATAAAATTTATATATGCATATGTATATATACATGTATATATTTTAAACCCTTATAAAATTTAATTGTGGGTATAAGCTATTGAAGGTTTTAAAAATATATATAAAAAAAAAAAATACCCCTGGTTGAAATAGCGGATTTCAAAATCCGCAGGGGGGTTTGTATGGAAAAAATTTTAAAAATAAAAATAAAATAAAATAAAATTTAACTATGGTATGGAGAAGGGTTTGGGGGGACTATGGGAGGCGTTGCCCCCACCGCCGCCCCCATATAGGGGACGGTTGTGGAGGCAGAGCCTCCACACGGCCCCACTCCCCATAACCCCCCTCACTGCTGCCGGTCGCGCCCGACCAGGGTTTGGCTATGTTTAAACACAGTCGCGCCCAGTGGTGCGACTGTGTTTAAACACAGTCGGCCAGGTGAAGGGTCGGCTGTGGATTAAACATGGCCGCCGCCTCCTCTCCCATAACATGCGTGCAGATTCCGAGATAGCCGCGCCCTAAAAGCATTTGCCCTTTTTTTTAAAAAATAAAATAAATAAAAATATGATATTTTAATATTATATTTTATAGTATTAAATATTATTTAATAATATTTGATAATATATTTTATAATGTTAAAATAATAATATTTGCTTTTATAAGTAGACATATGATATTTTTAATATTATATTTTATAATATTAAAATATTGTTAAATAATATTTTAAATATTATATTTTATAATATTAGAATATTATATATATCAAAAATGATTTAATTAGTAGCATGGGTAATGTAATCGAGAAAATTTTATATCAAAATGTTATAGCCCAATTATGGAATTTTATTTTAGAATAATTTATTTGAAAAGACAACTTGGATGTTAAGAGTAATATATTTTTATATCGTGATTAATTAATTTTCTAAATGATTTACTTTACAAAAGAGTTGTAGATATTTTTTAAATGATTTATTTTAAATTGAAGGAGTAACAGTTATTTTATTATTATTATTTGCAAATAATGGAGGATTAAATACTTGATTATGAAATAATAGCTGAATTAACGAAATTAAGATGATATAGTTTGGAAAAGAATAAATTGTGTGAACATAATTTGTTAATAGACGAATTATTAGATTTTTAAATATTATGTTTGTTAAAGTAAATATCTGATGAAATAATAGAATTCAAAGGGCCAAGTACTTGATTTTAAAGTTATATGCATTGGCTATGGAATTAACTGTTTTTAAAATGATTTATTTTGAAGGGAATAAACAGACGATGTGAAAATAGTATGTTTGAAATGGCAAAGTAAATAATTATTTTAATAATTACAAGTGATTGAGGAATTAAATGTTAGTTTAAAGTTCTCCTTATGTCGAAAAGGGACATTAGTAAATCTGATTTATTGTGGCAACAATCTATTGAATTTTATTGAATGAAGTGGATTTAGGAAATCCAAAGAAGATGAAATTATGATTAAATTGCTTGTTTAAATGTAATCCCTTACGTTATCGCTGGAGGGAAATCAATTAAAAAGGGATGTTAAGTCTTCCTGATAAGGTCTTAAATATGTGGATTGTCATATCAGGTTACCAACCTGTTTGGAATGGATGAAGTTAATGTTGATTTTATTATTATTGAAAGAGCAATTATGCGATTAAATATTTGGGTTAAATGTTTTCCTTGCCTGAAAGAGGCGTTGTTTAATTAGTTTCATTGCGTCATTAAATTAATGAGTTATATTAAGGAAGTGGATTTAAGGTATCCAAAGTTAGTTTATTCCTCACAAATGCTTGTGTGATTGATTCCTCTATGTTCATGTTTGAGGTAGTGGGTTAAGTGTCGTTAATAGTAAGTCTTCCAGTGGGCCCTAGAGTTGGAAGTTGTTGTTTGTGAGGTCAAACGGTTGACGTTTCCTTGGTTAGCGCTTGAGGTTGTGTCAATGTTCTTACCCGGTTTCAACGAACGGGATGTTTGGTACCTCCTGTGAAAGGAGTGGTTTATGTGAATAGTGACTCCTTGTAAGGAGTGGCGTTGTTATTATTGTTACCTCCAGAGTTGGGGTGGGTTCTCTTTATGTTGACTCCTAGTGTTGGAGCGATCATCTTATCTGTTTGTTGGCACTTGGGCCTTCCTTGGTGTTAGTTTGTTTGGTTGGTTGTCAAGTAGAAGAATGACTTCCGTTAGGGGCCAGAGCCGTGAGAGGTAAATTGGGTAACCTTTGGAAGGAGTTTATTCGAGTTATAACCAACATTGTAATCTACGTCAGTGATGTTATGGTGTACTTGCAATTTGTACTTGATTGTTATGTGTATGGTTTTCTTAACATACCTGACCTGTTATTCCTGGAAGCAATGTAACCATGTTTGAGTTGTACTTGAGTGTACTTATGATGTAGTTGTGTTGTACGTACGTTGAGCTTGTGTGGTTCATGTGATTCGTGTGTTAGTTTGAATCAGTTTGGTTTTGCCTTTGTCTAGAGGTAGTTGGTCTTGTCATGGTACCTTGTTACTATCTCCTAGCACGGGGGGTGGGCCTTTGGGTTCCACTTGGTTGGGTGGCGTGCACCTTTCTCCGTTGGGCTTCCTTCTTGTTCGTGTTGATGAGATTTCCAGTTGGAGAACTCGTGGGATCCAGTTACCTTGTATGCTTTATTCTTTCAGTTATTCTTGTAATTTATTACCCCTCTTGTATTCGAGGTGGAAGCTGTAATATGTATCATACTTTTGGATTTACCTCATTTGGGGAATGAGTGATGTAATCTTATTGTTAAAAGAGATCTCATTGTACCTTTAATTTTCTTTGATGAATTTATCTTGTATGGAATGTATGTGTTATTAACTTCATAGGTATTTAAATGTTGTGGTTTCAATTCCTTAATGTTGTTCGTGGGTAATTATGTAATCTCAGTCTCGTAACCTTAGAGGTTGTTGCAATAGTTAGTGAACTTGCATATTAATTTATACTTTTAAAAAAAAAATTAGTTCGTTTGTGTAGTTAATTGCAACTTCCTCTAGGGTGGTGTGACGGGGCGTTACACTAACTACATTAGATACCGACAATATTTTTGTAACCTTTACTTAAAGAGAAGTTTGATTTTTGTTGTACCTTATTAGGGTTATGTAAAGGTCTATGTTAATCTCTATCTCAGTTAATTTTTTTTTCTATATTTAGAGATGTTTTCACAACCTCATTGAAAGCTGACATGGTTTTTAGAACCAAGCTTAAGTCCAAAGTATTATATTGGCTTCAAATGGGCATACAAGTGAAAGAACTTGGAAATATTCAAAGTATCAAAGAAAGTGAAATAGAACTTGGTGGTGGATTTTTGGAAGATAGTTGAAGCTTCAGAACCTGTTTTGGCTTTCAAAGAGGTTTTCATAACCTTGTCGAAACTTGACGAAGTTCTCAAAATCAGTTTCAAGCCCAAAGAAAGATAGGAAAATCCCTTATGAATAAATTAAAAGGTCATTTTAGAAGTTTGAAGTGTTTGAAGTATATTTTTGAACGAAATTGGTGGTTTTGAAACATGGTGAAAACAGATCGGGTTGTCACAACTACATCGATGGCCAAAATATATTTAATATCATTGAATGGGTGATTGAGAAGTATTTATGTGATGAAAGATAAAATTTTAGCTTTTATAGGAGTTTCCAAAACAATTGTGAGAGCTTGATGAGATTCTCATAACCATTCAAATTTTTGGTGGGTAAAATTCAAATGCAAACACATGTCATGAAAAGGTGAAAACATACACATGCTATAATTCATGACACCATTAATACAACCTTGAAACCTAAGAATAGTAAATACTCCCCTATAAAGTGGAATTTAATTCTCAAAAAAAACATTTCCATGATCAATCTTTGCAAAATCAACGAGAGCGAAGAACAAAATTGTGATGTCTGACTAAAGGGTAGTGTGAGGGCAGCTCTAAGTCTCTACAAGATAGGATAATTGACCAAGAACAAGAGTTCTAGGAAAGAATGAAGTTTAAATATTTTGGGTATGAATAATTAACTAGCTTGAAAATTTCCCTACCAAAATTTTACGATACTAAATTAGGGCATTTAAATTTAGAAGAGTTCTAGGAAAGAATGAACCATGAAAATAAACCACAAGACACACAAAAAAATGTAGAGAGTGGGTTATTACACGAAATTGGTTTTCTAGTGGCAATACAATGCATAGACATAATATTAGAATACATAAATAATTATGATCCCTAAACTCAAGAGGTAAGAACTGATGATAATAGGGTTATAGCCAAACTCAATAGAAATTCTCTCACTACACTACTCAGACTACCCCAAAGGAGAGATTATGAGACCTTGATGTTACATCTACTTACTAGTAATTCATAGAGAAAAAGAACCAATTCCAAAACACAGTAGCCAAAAATTGGTTATTAATTCCAAGAAAAAGAATGGTCACAACTTCCCTAAAATTTACATAGATCATATAATGCCCATGAAATTTAAGATATACTAGTGTTGCTACAAGTTGGTGGGTAGTGTCAGATAATATTTCAAACCCTTGGGCATGCTTTTCCCTCTTTGTTGACCCTGATAGTTAAGCTATAATATTCTCCTTTATCCCTCATTTAATATCCTCCTTTATCCCTCATTTATATTTTGCAAGTGGAGAAGAAGTTTGACTATTTTTTGAGACAATGAGGGTTTTACAAAATTGAAAATAATATAAGATTTTACTATTTAACAAACAATGTGAAAATGATTTTGCAACCCTAATAATTTTGTGATCTCATCGGAAAGACGTGTTAACATAGCGCGTGAAAGTGGTCTTGACGCAGTCCCCACCTTAAGAAACTATTATGCAAAGAAGTAATGCGATGCAATATAAAATTGACATGTCAGTGCCACATGTCATGAAAGCACATGACCATAATTTTACGAGGCTCGATGAACTCGAATTTGCAATGAACTATATGGATGCAATGCAATAGGACATCGACATGTGGATGGTAGTTAAGGAAACGATAGGGACTAGACTTGTGGGCACATAAGAATGACTTAAGTGGCTTATTAACACACGATTAAAATGCTTAATCGGTAGGTAGAACGAAGGGGTAGTCACCGAACAATTAAAAGGACATGAAGGGATAAATTATGAGCATGCAGTAGGTTGAGCAAGTCACCATCAATTCGAAAACAAAGTAACATGCCATGTGAAATGTTTCCTTCCATCAAAACATGTGGGAAATTGGGCCCTTCAAACTGCACCTATGAGGTAATGTTGGATTCACTTGAAAGTACCCGCAAATTCAAATGAGCAGCCATATGCGGGATGGGAACGTCCATCTAGATATTGTGGGAAAAATGATATTGCGAAAATTCCATTTGAACTACATCATGAAAAAAGATTTAGGAAAGTCAATGGGTTTTTGGTTGCTGAGTGTAAAGGTTCCGATACCGAAAAAGGGATGAGGTGAAGATCGTGCCCCGGGCGAATTTGGCGGAATGGATACCCCTCGGTCCTTGGCTCTTAGCCGAAGAGGTTTATCCCAAGAAGGCTCATGCTCCGTATCGTGTAGCAAAAAATAATTTGTGAATGACCTCCATCAAAAAAAAAAAACACCTAAGAATTGGTTGCTAAAACAAGAGGGCCAATTATTGAATGATATAATGACGACCATTAGATATAACTTAAAAGATTGGCAACATGCCTAGCAAGCCACCAAAGGATTATAAGATAAAGAAACGAGTTATGATCTAAGGTGTAGGGTTTTATTTTAATTTTTTTGAAATTCCTTAAAAACATGCATTAAATTCTAGAAATTTTAAATTAGTGTCAACCAAACATTTTTTCAATTAGGGGAGAGGATCTAGTAGTTGAGAAGCCTAACTTTGCACTTCTAATTATCTTACATGGAAATTTCAAATCACTCCTAATTTTTGACAACAACTTACTTGGCAAGTCCTCTACTTATAACTAAGGTTTCAGGGCCACATCATCAAATACGATGCAACATCAACATGCTTTTTGTCAAGGTGTCTAGAAAGGCCCAAAAAAAAAGTGAGACCAATACTTGTGCATTCACAATATGTTTTATTGAGCGTTGATGTGGCATCACATGATTGGTTGCTTTTTAGATCAAAGGAATACATTTTGTTTAACTATGGATAGTCATCATCAACACTAACTTTAAAGTCGCAATTATTAGTCCAATATTGATAAAAATATTGGACATTATATAAATAAATACTATCACAACTATTGAAACATGCTCAAGTATTGGGTCCTCTCCCTTAATCATTCTACTTATCAATGTCAAAAAATGCAACTTCATAAATGAGGAATTCAAGCTTCAAGTGGATGGCCTACTTGATGGATTAGGGTAGACCCCACCACTATGTCATTATGGCTTCTTCCTAGGCTCTTTTAGAGGTTACTCCAAAGCCAAACACATACCTTTCACTTAATGGGCAAGACCCAACTAATGGGGTTATGTTAGAGGTTTCAAATGAAGGTGATACTTCTAGGCCTCATGAATCTCAATGGAGAAAAAAATCACAAAGATTGTAGACAATTTTGTGGTCTCACCAATGTTACTAAAGATATCAAAGACTATTGTTCTAGGAGGCAATGAGAATAATTCAAAAGAAAAATTAAACAAAATCTAGAATCCTTATATAGAGCATGAATGAGTAGAAATAAAAGCAAAAAGAAATCATCTCCCTCAAATCTAAAACGTCAAATGATGAGAGTGCTTTTACCTGGATTACATAGTATAATTCAGAAAAAAACACTCTCATTGAACATGGACTGTGGAAATCTAATATCTCTTACATCAAATGATATTAACTCATCAAAAAACGAAAAAAATCCTCCAAATGTGAATGATTTGTTGCACGTTTATTTAAGAGATTATGCAGATTTTTGTTTGTTATATGATGCAATATATTATATTCGAATTTTCTTTATTAAGGAGGTATAAAATCTTCACTCTTGATTATTGTTTTTTATTACCCCTAAGCCTAAGATGTCATGAAATAACAAAGAAACATAAATTTCACCATGAAATTGACAGACTGCGTCAGCGCCAAACCAATGTTAAAGAAAGAGTTGCTTAAATACCAAGCATCGACCAACGTGGAAATTCCAAACAAAACGATAGAGAAGGCAGCTCCAGGGAAAATTGTGACGGGCAATACTTAGTGGAGGATGCAGATTCTGTCTGCTGGTCGTCCAGTAGCAATGAGTAAAAGTTGCGAAGCGTAGGGGTCCACTACCTCCCATAGATTGCTCCATACATACAAGCGTCAGCTAATTTAGAATTGAGCGAATAAATGAAGGAATGTGAAAACCCGGAAAGAACCAGGAAAGCCTGTACGAGAAGAGAAGCACCAAGCTATGTGGAAACAGCAAACAAAAGGTTACGGAAGGCAGGTTCCGCGAAAGTTCGATAGCGTCTCAGATAGGTAATAATGGATAGACAGCATTGCTTTCAAAATTGTGATAAGGACATGGGTAGAGAAGTGGAGACGAAAAGCATTGACAAGTTAAATCTATATTCTATTGTCAATTAGAGAAATGTTTCGTATTATTTTTTATTTTTGTGGAGGACTTTATTTTATTATTTGAGATGGAAGCACAAATCTATGTTTGTATCTTTTTCGTTAAGAGTGAACAATTGAATGGTATTCATTCCATTAAAATTATCAAAAACACAATGTCGACCTTCTCCCTTATATCATACCTTCAAGGGTTTTGATCTTGGAAGATGTTGTAATTAAGGAACGGGCATACCATTGCCTTCACCAATTATGCTCAACCAATTGAACTACAACTCTTTGGTTGTATCATGTCTATTGTCACATGAAATTGCACCTTGTTGAACACATTGTTCATCATTCCACTGACATAATAAAACTCGCCTCAGGGTGTGGGACCTTGCAAATGAGGTCAAATCTCCGAAGAAGACCAACTTCCTTTCAAAACTAGATGCAATACTAGTTCAACCCAGCATTGGATAACTCTACACTAATCCCAATCTATCAAGTTATACAAGGAAAAGGGAGAAGAGAATGTTGAAAGTTGAAAAGATGACCATGCACCAAAGTTAAAGATGTTCCTTTTTGCTTGTGGTTGCACAAAGTATCAAAACAACTGTCAAAAAAAATTACACAACTCTTTATTATGTTAGTTCCTAGGAAGTTGCATGAAGGTTAGGGCTTAACATACACTAAGAGGAAAAATATTTCTCCATAGTTGGCTTCTTATAACATTAAAAGCATGTAGTTTTCACAATCCATGATAATGAGTGTCTAGATTTCTGGTTTGTAATTGTGTGTGATTTTTTAACACCGAAGTTTTAGATCAAACTCCATGATCCATCATCAAGATGATGCAAAAAGAGAAAAGGATGATGACTCTTTCCTCTTTTTGCATCATCCTGATGATGGATCATAGAGTTTGATCTGAAACATCAATGTTAAAAAATCACACACAGTTACAAACTAGAAATCTAGACACTTCTTATACCATATTTAACACAACATTCAATCTTAGGAAACATAAAAAAATTCATTCAAATATGAGGGCAAGAAGATTTGCACAACACATTCAAGATGAGAGAGGGTAAAATAGCAATCTTATTGATAGAGAGGCATAGGCTACTACTACAGTTGCAAAAAATGTAAAACATACATGTATCTGCAAGAGAAACTAGGGAAGAACCCATACAATGAGCACAAAACTGCATTATATTCATGTTCACAAGTCATAGGAGAGAGATGGGGAATATGATTGGGCAAGAATACCTAGCCAAAGCCCTACAAATCAAGTGCAAACATGTGTCCTTCAAATCTTGAGCTAACAACTTTTCATAAATGCATTGACATGATGCAAGAGCATCTCAAGCGAACAAGCTATCTGCATCACCCAAAAGTAGTTTGGTTTAGTTTTTCTTTCGTTTTGATTTGATTTCTCTTTTGTGTTGTATTTTTGGTGTGTGATCAGCTTTCATAGTTCAATTCATATGCAATTTCAGTGGTTGACTTGAAAGCGATTGAGCAACATTATTGTCATTAATTGAAAAAATGGTATAGTGCAATTTATAATTCAAATTCAATCCTCAATTATCAGGAATTTATGTTGATTGATTGATGAATTATTATTATTTCTCTCAATGATGTAAACTATTCTTATTGACTTCAATAAAGTCATTTATTATATGGATAGGCGATAGATGAATATAGGAGATCATTGAAGAGAAACTAAATTAAAATCGGGCAATTATCATTTTAAACTATCCAAATTTGCAAAAATATGAAGAGACATGGCCAACATAAGGTTTTAGTTTGAATTTAAATTTACAAAAAAAATACAAAGGAGAATTTGAAGAGGCAACATGTAGAGTGAATGGGAAAAGTTACAAAATTTTCAAAATAAAACAACAACAAAGAAATATAAGGGAGGCAATGCTGGAAAGGGGAGGTTGCTTGCGAAAACAAATCAACAAGAGGGTTGCGCCCATGTTGGAACCTTTTTAACATTGCTTGATCTAAAACTATAGAGAGGAAATAAGGTGTGGGGAATTGAAAGGGGTGAAGTTTCCTTGACAAGACAATAAGGAAGAGAAGACAAAGTTGCACCCAAAATAAGTGTTTTAAATTTTAGACAACAAAAATAATAATAAAGAAGTCCTTGTGAGGAAGAGATAAAGGGGTTGTGTGAGGTTTAGAGCACACAAAATTGCATAGAGATGATTGCAAATGGTAGGCGAGGTGAATGGTCAACATGAGACTATAGAGAAAAAAGAAAATGTGTGACCACAAGAAGAGGAATTTGGTAGAAACAAGTTTGGGTCTCTATAATTATGTAAGATGATTATAAAAAAATTATGAATTTGAATAAATTGTAGTTGTTATTTGAATTCTTAGAAACAAAGTGTTGTCTTGTTGAATTTAAAGTGTGATTAAGAATTTTTGTCTGGATCTGAAGATAAAAAGGACATGGTGATTGTGAAATTTGGATTGAAAATAATCAACAAATGCAATTGTCGAATTAATGAAATGAATGGTTGCATTGAATGAAATTTGTAACCTAGGAATCTGTTCAAGTTGTGTGTGTGAAGATTGTTGAACAATAGGAGTGTGAGTTGTGTCTACATCATGATACCATAGTCATGTTTCCATATTGATTAATCTATGGATAGAGACCAGAAAACCCCACAAAATCTGTAGCAAAATCATAGCTAGGGATGGCCCTCTAGCATAAAAAGTAGCCCACAAAAAATAAATAAATTATGTAAGTTGTTTTCCCCACTTGGAGTTGGTAAAAAAATACATTTCAAGTCATTCCTGTAGTTTTAAGAAAAACACTTGGTAGTTGGAGAAGTTGCAACATTAATGGCGATTTTTTGGGTTAAAATATGAAAATCTAGTAAACTTGTCAAAAGTCCTCTCAAGGTTTGAAGTTCCAATAGAAATAAAGGCAACAAGAACAAGGAATCAGGGACAGATTTGGACATTTAGACTCGATAACCCAAAATCTTGAAAGGTCCAAAATGTCCAAAGGGAACACAAAGTTCTAATAAGACATTTTAAAGAACGAGAATGGGTAATTATTAATAGGTATGGAAAAAGTCCAAATAAATCCAATGAGAGAAAAAGAGCAAGTGGGGACATGTAAATAAAATGATTTGGACTTGGTCCAAATAATCTTTAAAGACTCAATACACTAACGAGACCAAAAGAGGAAGTGTGAACTCATAAAGAAAATGGGTATTTAGACTTGGTCCAAATATCCTTTCACAACCTGATACTTCAACAAGACCGAAAGAGGAAGAGGGTACTCGAAAAGAAAATGGATATCTGGGTTGGGACTCGATACTCTGATGGGACCAAAAGAGGAGATGGGCACTCAGAAAGAAAATGGACATTATGTCCTTTTGAGACTTGATACTTTGAGAGGACCAAAAGAGGAAGCAAAGACTTGGAAATAAAATGGACTTTTGCACACATTAGCTTAAATGTCTTTTTGGGACTTGAAACTTTGACAGGACTAAAAGAGGGAGTGGGGACTCAGAAAGAAAATAGACATTTGGACTTGGTCTAAATGTCCTATTGAGACCTGATACTCCAAAAAAACCAAAGGAGGAAGTGAAGACTCAAAAATAAAATGGAAATTTTGGACTTGGTCCAAATATCCTTTCAATACCTAATACTCTAATGGGACTGAAAGAGGAAACAAGGACTTGAAAAGAGAACGAAAAATTTGACTTTATTCAAATGTCCTTTTTGAGACTTGATACTCAGATGGGATTGAAAGAAGAAGTGGGGACTCATAAAGAAAATGCACATTTGGACTTGATCCAAATGTTCTTTTGGGACCCAAATTTTCGATAGGATCAAAAGGGGGAAAAGGGGGATTTAGCCACTTTTTGAGATATTTTCAAATGAGTATTTGACTAAAGTTTGATAAGGAATAATACAACTACCAAAGGAATATTTGAGCATGATAAACCCATTAAGGTTTCCCGGATCGGTTATAACTAATGGGAAATAAAAGGGGAAGCACAAAGTGGAAACAATGTCTTTAAGTAAAAGATATATGATAATTTTAAATTGTATTATAAATAAGGCTATTTTAGTAATTTGGTTATTTAGATTAATTTTGAAGTTCAAATTTGACATGTGAAGTGAGTTGTTATCTAGTAATATTTAATGTTATTGTTGACTAAAATTATTAATGAAATTGAATTATTTGATTCCTCAAACTTAATATGTAAGTTCCAATAAAATAAATAATAGTGTGTACATTTCTTAAAATAATTTTTTAGACTTTGATGTAAAATTGTAATGTCACCTATTTAAATTATAGTTATGTTTGCAATTTGCATCTCGTTTTAATATGTAAAATAAGGAAAATTAACACATTATAGAATGAGATACTTGTTACTATAAAATTATTTAATAAAATTGTAATTATTGATGATATAAGGTTTGTATTGGTCTACATTGAATACCTTGGACATTTCCCCTTTCTTTTGGATGCACTTAATCTTTATGTCATGGAAGTAAATAATTAAATGATAAACTTTAAATATCATTCTCTAGGATAATGTAAACCTCATGTAGCAATTATAATTTGAAACCTAAACACATAATCCTTGATTATTTTATGATCCACTTGCTTACATTGTTACTTTATTAAGATTTGTCTTATGCTTAATATTGTAGTGAAAGCATTCAACAAAAAGTATTTTCTAACCTCCAAAATAAGCAATAGAAGATTGAGGTAAGAAATAAGACCAAATAAGTACATAGTCACTCAAACTCTATGAAAAAAATCTATCAAGTAGTTTCTCCTCAACAATGGTATGCATGTAGTTTTTCTTATATGAAGTAGTTGGTAACATCTAGCATCATACATTATAAGACAAAGTTCCATATATGTCCATTTGGTGAAGAATACATAAAAATGCTAAATAATTGTATAATTTGTCACTAGTATAATCCTTGTTTATAAATGTTTCCAAATCATTAACACAAACTTATACACATTCCAACTTGTTAAAAATGGTACATAATTGATGTGAAAGATTTCAATATTTCAATACTAGCATGTGAAATATACTTATGTGTAGTAGTGGAGGAAGGCATTAGATATTGGTCATTAAATGTTTACACATTATCCTTACCCAAGCCCAATAAAAATTGTAAGAGATTGTCATTTTGTTGTTGTTCGTTTATTCAATTGGATATGTAAGGGGTAATTATGATAAGGAGGCTATTCATATTTTTTCAAAGATACATCATAAGAAAGCACAAAAGGATCAAAAGGAGAGTCCTTATGGGCATCCAAAAGTGGTGTATCATGATGCATAGAGTAATCCTTGAACTCTCCCAAGAGTAGATTACTAAAAGATCAAAAATGAAAACCATGAGCAAATAATGTTCTAGAATCAAAAGTAAAGTAATCTATAAAATCATGGAATGACGTATAATAAGCATGTCATTAATTAGACTATTATTTTAATATCCAAATTCATTCATTAATGTACAATTATTTGTGTAGGCTAATGGAAGTGCAAAATGTGGTCTTAAGTGACCACTTTTTCCTAAAAATAGAAAAACTTGAGCTTGAATGAGCAATTTGAGATGCTTAGTCTCAAATATTTATGATATGAAAAAAATAATAATTTTAGTGTTTAAAGCCTAATTTTGAAACTACTATATTTTTTAAATGGTGAAGATTGAGAGGGTCAAATATTGAGGCTACACAAAATAGATCATATTTTTATCCTCAAAATGTAACAATGTAAAACATGTACCCCACATTTTTATTTAGTGAAGTATTTTTTTAAACTCATTAGGTGGAAAGATAGTAAAAATTATCTCAAATAAGTTGATTTTAATATTAAAATATTTTTTTATGATTTTTTGAGGTTGATGCATCTTCAAAAATAAAACACAAAGCATGCATGCCACCTAACTTCTAAAAAAATGTTGAAAATACAAATTTTTAATGAGTATAGAATGAAGTGTAGAACATTCTTGTATAACTTTTTACAAATTTAGATGGCTAGAACAAAAAATATGTAAAAAAAAAAAGAAATATTTTTTATATTTATGACATATAAAGACAATTTAAAATAGATAAAGATTCAAATTCATTTTACTCAAATTATAGATAAAATTATATGGTTGCAACTGTAATAACTACTTTGATGTTGTAGTTGTGTTTTCACATAATCTTGTGATGAAATATGCACTTTTGATCATGATGAAAAATTGATTTTATGTTTATTTTAGTCAATTTTGACATTCCATCTCCTTGCACATACCCATATCATTATGTATATGGTCATACTATAAAGATAAAAATGCTCTAATTTTTAACCATTTGGTAAGTAGAAATTGTGTTAATTATAATCACAATAAAAAACTATATTTTTTAATATTTTTATACACCACTTCTCAACTAGTATGTGCAATTTATGATCATCAATAAAATCTTATCTCTTTGTAAGAGTGAAAAGTGCACCTTACTACTTTTTCCCATTCATGTTGAATTTGCATTGACATGTCATTCCTAGTGCAATGGTACTTCTATTCAAAAGTTTACTTTTTACCTAAGCCTTAATTGGATGTGACTCTACATGTTCAAGGTATTCAAATCTATAAAATATTTCTATCTGATGTCTTAGGTCAATTCTATAATTTGATATTGCACATGGTCTGATACCATTCATGATTTTGATCCCCAAATTCCTACAATTAAATTTAATCCTTCGCCCAAAATAATTCAACTTAAACATGAAATATTCATATTTTGCACGTTAGGTTGTTGTATAGAAGGAGAATGTCCCTAGGTCATTTGAGAAATGAGGTAACATCACTTAAGATCATAATTATACATATACCAAAACCATTACAAGAGAATATAGAATAACATAGCATCAACATCTTCATTGATAAGGATACATTATTTTGTTATGTTATACTTGGCATGTTAGCAAATTTGTCTCAAATCATTGAACTGATCCAAAGATTGGACAATGGTAAAGGTGTGAAATTACCTTCTCCTAGCTTAGCAAGTCCTAATAGTGCTCTTCATACCACTCTATCCATATTAATATTGACAAACTCAATTCTAAATAAATTAGAGAACAAATTCAAGACCATAAATCTCAAGTTTAAAATTGCATGAAAAATTCAAAATTCAAAATGACATGAAAAATTCATAATCTCATATATAAAAACTAATAATATAAATACGTGATGAAACTAGAACAAAGAAATATTATTTATATACTCTTTTAAATTGTAACTAATACAAATCTAATAATTACACACCCAAACAAATCATCAAAATACAATCTACAATCATAATCTATAACATTTATAAAACTCAATACGTCTATAGTTATTTATCAATTAATTTGACGCTTAGACCACTAATTCCTTTATTTATTGTTCCATTCACTTATCCTAAATAAACCAAAAGAAAATCTCTTACCCCCTGTCCCATGCAACTGCTTAAGTATGTTTTCTCTTAAATTTAAGTAGTTTAAGCAACTAGTGTGTCCCCATGCAAAAAAACATTATTGTAGGAAAAAGATAATTTAGAATCTTTTTAAGCAGCTATTGTTTAAGAACTGAAAATAACCTCATGTCCTCATGCGGCTACATAACTTTACTTTCTGGTTAAATTTAAGCAGTGGGTCTTCCCATGCATAAATTTTATTTTTGGGAAAGGATAATTTGGAATCTTTTCCTATTTTAATGGAGCAGCTACTGTTTAGGAATTGAAAATAAACTGTGGGAAAAAAAGGGAGACTGGAAATAAGCAGCAACTGCATATTTCTAAAATTCACTTCGATATTACTGACTCTATCCATAATGCAAGGAAATATCTAGCTTGATAAGTCTGAAAGGAGAATGGCATTCGTACATTCTTCAAAGACTAGACTTTCCATAGTTTTTCTTGGATTCTGCTGACTTGACTTCCTTGCATAGCATCCATTAATCTACTATCAGAGAAACAGCATTTGCTCTATAAATCGGGCTTTTGTTCGAAGCCCATACTCACATATCTGAAGCAAAGCAAGCAGCAGGACTGAAACTATGGATGATTGTGGTACCCCTCGGTTAGTATGATCTCCTGAATTCTTATTTGAGTCTAGAGACATTTTTTGTGCTAAACAATTGTTCCTGTTGTTAATTGGAAAGTGATTGGCAGACCTTACAAAACTAGTTGTCACGACATATTGATTTGAGCTTACTAGAAAAACAATTATGTGTTTTTTTTTTTGTTGGGTATTCAAAAGAATATACAAACCTTCTTTCTGAAATCTTATGTGGGTTTAACAGAAAGGCATTGATTTTTACAGTAGTTGAGCTTTCTTTGTGCAAATTAAAGGGCTTAATTCTTCAAGACTTATTTTATGGTACCCTCATTGTGCTGATCTGTAGAGTTGTTGTTATAGGTTTACTGTTTGTCTGGAGACTGCAAGTTTTCTTGCTTCCTCTGGAATCCTAGAACAGTCTTGGAATGAGATATGTCTATTAATAGCGAAAACAGAGGCCCATTTCTTCTGAAGGGACATGAAGGTGTAGCGTATGTGACTTTTTCTTCACTTTATATGGAAGTCAGAGATGGCAGAAATGAAGAGTGCAATATCCAGAACGCAGACACAGTCTTCTCTCCCAGCCTCAAGGGTGATGATGATCAGCCGGCCCTTGTTCATAAAGGGGCTTTCAACCAGTTTCGATATATGGAGAATACAGATCTCGAAGCCCAGGTAAACCAATATCCCTAACGACTTTGTTCATTAATTATTCAGTGCCACTAGTGAAGAATATTTTTGTGCCTTATTTGATAGAGATCTGAGTTCGCAAATATAAAGGAATGATGTTTATTTGTTTGTTGCATCAGGTGCGGGCTTTACGGGAACAAGCCGTGATATTTGGGAGCCACTCCATAGGAGGTGCAGTTGCAACTCTGGCTACTCTTTGGTTTTTGGGAAAGGGAGTGAGAAGCCCTTCTCCTTTTTGCATTACATTTGGCTCTCCTTTAGTGGGAGATGCTAGACTTGGGGAGGCGATTGTTCGCCAGGATTGGTCTGGAAGGTTTTTTCATGTGGTATCCCAACATGATATTGTTCCTCGGATGCTCCTTGCACCTTTTGAATTAATTGCTGAGCCTCTCAATGCAATTGTGCCTCACTGGAGGGCTGGATCGGACCTTCCGATTCAAGAGGCTTCAAGGACTCTTGTTAACAATGTCCTGCAATGCACAGATTCTCCTGGAATTCTGTATAGATCCTCTGGTACTTATATGTTCTGTTCAATGAACCGTGCAGCTTGTATTGATGACTCTGAAGCTGCCCTGAAGATACTACATTACACTTTGCAACGCAATCAAGGATTGTCTTTTGATCAAATTGCAGGTGCATGTATTTCAGAGCATACAGGTTATGGTAAGCTGTTGAAAGATATCACTGAAAACTTACAGAATTCATGGCAAATTGCAAATTTCATCTCTGACTCCTCCTTTGAGATGGGAATAGCACTGGCATTGGAAGCAATTGGCGTTGGGGTTCAGGTAATCTAATTGCTTCAACTTGTCTTTTGTATGAATCGTAGTCAGAGTTATTTTATTTATCTACTTTTAAATATATTTCTGTGAGTAATTTTTTCTAGTTTTCTCTTGCCTGAGTTTATTCAGTCCTTGCAAGGTTTTCAATTTCTGGGGTTTGTTATCTGAACATTGGAAATTTACATTTTTAGTCAGAAAAACAGGGAAACTATATATGAAAAGAAAAAGTGAAAAAAGAGTGGTAGATATGATGTTTTTATAATCTATATAAATGATTTAATATGTTTTTAGGAATGATTGTGAAAGTATTTCTGTATAAACATTTTTATGAGAATTTTTTATTTGGGAAGGTTTTATATCAAACTCAGAATCATCCAATTATCTGATGTGAGAACATAAGTCTTAGGTTAGAACCTTTTCTATTGAGATAAAATGATTGAAGAGTATTCATTCCACCAGAAAAATTTGGAGATAGAATCGTCTATCTACCTGGCATAGGAGGACAAACCTTAGGCTTAAACCTCTTTGGCTGAGAACCATGGACTGAAGGGTATTCATTCCACTAAAGCTGCATCAGGATAGAATCATCTAGCTACCTAACGCAGGAGGATAAACCTTAAACTGAAACCTCTTTGACTAAAAGCCAAGGATTGAGGGGTATCGAAATATAATTTATACAAATGATTTAATATGTTTTTATAAATGATTGTGACAGTATTTCTGTATAAACATTTTTTTGGGGATTTTCTTTATTTGGGAGGATTTTATATCAAAGTGTAATGTCCTCATTTTTAGCACTTCATTTTTCAGTGTTTGGTAACCTATTCCTAGTGTGCTGTCGACAAGTCAGTGGCAGAATTAGGGATTCCAGTTGTTTGATGGGTTCTCTTGAAGATTCAGGGTTTTGTTTGTTGGAGTTTGGATGTTTGAATTCTGGATTCCTTATGGCTTTTCAGAGAGCTTCACAGAGGTATGACTTGCAACGGCTTTGGGCAACCTTTCCGAACTTACTATTTTTAGTAAGTTATGACAGCTACATCTCGGAGTTTGGGAGTTTGGATTGCGGACTCTTTTTGGGTTTTCAGAAGGCTTCGCAATGGTGTCGTATGCATTATATTTCGAGCAACTTCTTGAATTTACTATTTTTAGTAAATTCTATATTTAGCAGTGGTCCAGTCAGCACCAGCTCAATCAACTTTCCTCTTCTGGCAGTTCATTGGGTAATTCTCATTTTTGGCTTAAGGGGTTCATTTTGGAGAAATAAGTTATTTTAAGTCAAAATGTTTTATTTTATAAATACCCCTTGGCCTAGTGATATAACTTAAAAGTTGTTTTAAAGAAGGGGACCTTGAGGGGTATTTTCTCATGAAAGAAATATTTTTATATTTCTAAAAGTCAATAATTGCTCAAGGGAAAATGGACGCCAACTTTTGGAGAAAAGATGATTTTAAATTAAAGAAAATTTGCCTTCATGAAAAGGGAAGCCATTTTGAAGGAAGACTAGGTCAAAACCCTAAAAGTATCTTGAAGTTAGGGTGCACCTTCTGGAAGCTTCTGGAGGGTCTTCTCAAAATTATAAAAAGGGAGCCTTGGGTCTTCATTTCTCATCTTATATTTGGAATATTGTTATGCTGCCGAAATGGTGCTGGATTGCTTCGAGGAATGAATGCCTCCTAGCCTTGGCTCGACTTCTTGCTTGAAAGACAGCAACTAGTGGAGAGTTAAATTGTAGTTGAGTGAGATTTGTAGTGAGATTTTGCATTGTAGAAGTTGTTTTGCATTTGTAGTTCGGTTTCTTGCATTTTAATCAAATCTAGAGTTGCTGATTTTTGTATTGCAGATTGAAGTTTATACTCATAAGTCTTTGGGCGAATTTATTTTGGTTCTGGGTAGTTTACCCATGCATTTGCTAGCCTTGGGCGCCCCTCTATGCCAAGTTGCAGATTTTTTAGAGGTGTCTTGGATTTTATCTTGTTGGTAGAACATTTCTTGAGGCTGTACCATTCTGTTTTGCCTGGCAAGTATTTAGAAAAAAAAATACTTCAATTTTTCAGCTGTTTCTTTGTCTAGTCTTCATTGACATCAACCTAGCTTTCTTTTGCATCAAGTCTCATGTCATTCTGGCAAGTATTGAGTGAGTTGTGAGCATTTTAGTGGATTCTAGGGTTGCTGGTTATGCATATTAAGTTGTTGTTCTATCATATCAGCTTGCGTAAAGTCTATCTTTTGAGTTGGGTTTGGGTTGAAAATCTTTGTGATCATTGAGGAGACATTATACTATATTGCAGCATTGTTAGACTTTCTTATGCTATGTATTTGGCAGGCAAATCTCTAATTATTGTAAGCTGAATAGTAGTACTGTCAGCAATCTTACTTTTTCTCTGTTATTTCATTGTAATACCCGCTGGATAAGTGGAAGAGGTTGGCTTGCCGCCTATTTACTTTGATTTGCATTGTAATATCTTACATCTCCGCCCTATGGTAGCTCCATTCCCACTCCGGGTTTGAAAGCACATTCTGGGTGTTGAGTTTACTTTCAGCATAATAGAAGATAGGGATCCTCTGACCATATGCTCGTCGTCATCCGGCGCATTCTTGGTTAGAGTTATTTATTTAGCATTGCTTTGAGATCCTCTGACCATATGCTCGTCGTCATCCGGCGCATTCTTGGTTAGAGTTGAATTCCGCATCGTTTTGGTTTTAAGTGCTAACCCTAACAGATGTGTGTTGCTTTGCTTACTATTATTGAAAATTTGAAAAATTTGGCTCGGTATATTTCACAAAGTCGTAGAATCATCCAGTTATCTAATGCGAGAACATAAGTCTTAGGTTGGAACCTCTTTCGTTGAGAGCAAAGGACTGAAGAGTATTCATTTCACCAAAGTTTCCTAGCGATAGAATCATCTATCTAGTTGACATAGGAGGACAAACCTTAGGCTGAAATCTCTTTGGCTGAGAGCCATGGACTGAAGGGTATTTATTCCACCAAAATTGTCTGGTCTTCGGCTAAAAGTCAAGGACTGAGGGATATCCATTCTGCCAAAGCTGTCCAGGCCACGATCCCAACCTCATCCCTTATGATGTTGGGGCCTTGCACTCAGCAAGAGTTGATCCCTGGTGGACTCTTTCAGAACCATTCAACTTCACCAATAGATCAAATACCCAAGATTCATTGACTATGATATGTAATTTAAAATGTTGAAAACAAATTCTTCTAGTGAACTGTGAAAATATAGAAAACACAGTAAATAAAAAAATATTTTCCTGTTAGACGGCAACATATTTCAGTTCTAGACCAAGGTTGACTAGATATTAATGTGGAACTTTAATCATGAGCTAATATGGGCATTGGAAAGAGTCTCCATTCCCTGAATTTATAGAGGTGATACTTTGGTCTGTTAGCCTTCAGGCCATGCTTTTATTGTTGACATCTAATAAATGTGGGGTGGGTTTGATCGTGTGCCATCACCCCAGAACCAAAATGGTATAGCTTTATGCTGTTGAGAATTGTGTCTTAACCTTGCAAGCTTTTTCTGGAAAATTCTAGAATTTGTTTGTGGTAGTTCTCCACATGTTTATGTGTTGGAAAAAGGTGTATGAGTTGTTAGAATGTGCCTTGTCCCTAGTAGAATATAGGAGGGCTATTTTTAGAGTATAAACAACTCATTGTATGACTTTTATGGGGGTCTAAATTAGAGGACAAAATGAAGGACGAAAATGCTATTTTAACTTGGTTGTTTTCCCATCTTGGAGTTACAAATGACAAGTGGGTAACATGTGGCATGGTTGTTTTGCCCATGGTTTTGTAAAACCACAAATGGTTTCCAGGTTGTAAATCACTATATAAGGAAGGCTTGGGGAGGAGTTTGTATAATGGAGTTTTGTTTGCAAGGCTGGGTGCTAGAAGGATGCTAGTGATATCTCTCCAAGCTTGAGTTGAGGTGATGCTCTTGTAAGAACTTGCATTGCAAGTGTATTGTAATCTTCTTTGATTTGATAATACATTATGCAAGTTCCAGAGGGTGGGGTTTCTTCTCCCGTAAGGGTTTTCCCCACGATAATCATTGTGTTATGTGTTCATTATTTTATTCATGTTCTTGTATGTTTCTTGAGATTCCTGTAATCAGTTAAGTTGAAATTTGCATAATCATTCTCTCAAGATTAGCGTAGGAAGCGATTCCGCACACCTTTGCTTCCTTACAAGTGGTATCAGAGCCTGGCCAGTTTTGGTTCTGTTTGTTGGGTACATGGTTTTTTGAGCTAATCAAGGTTTGAGTGGGAGCTTGTGTAGAGTATTTTATTTTTTGTATTGCAGGATCGTAAAGATGGTAAGCATGTCGGGGAGGATTGATGTAGAAAAGTTTTCTGGCACAAACTTTGAGATGTGGAAGCTGAAGATGGAAGATCTGTTGATTGATCGGGATCTATGGGATGCGGTGGATGAGAATAAGCTAAGGCCTACAGATCCGACTTTAGCTACACAATATGATGTGATGGACAGAAAAGCTAAAGGTCTCATAAGATTGTGTCTTGCAGACCCAATTCTGATTAATGTGCATGAAGAGTCTACCGTGAAGAAGCTTTGGAAGAAGCTAAGTGAGATCTATCAAGCGAAATCACTTGTTAACAAGATTTTCTTGAGGAAGAAATTGTATTCCTTGAGAATGGAAGAAGGTGGACAAATTCCTGAGCATCTGGAAAGTTTCAATATGTTGGTGACTCAGTTGACCTCAGTTGGGGTAGCGATGGATGAAGAAGAAAGGTGCCAAATCCTACTATGTTCGTTGCCAGATTCATGGGACAACCTTGTCATGGCCATAGGGAGCACTTTTGTTGTCTTGAAGATGGAGGATGTTGTTGGTTCTCTACTTTCTGAGGAGATGAGAAGGAAGGTCTCTCTGAATGCTAAAGAGGCTTTGAGTGTTCGAGGAAGACCAAAGGAAAGAGGCAAGAACGAAAAGCAACATGGCCATTCTAAGTCCAAGAACAAGGGGAGATCAAAATCCCCTGGTAAGTCCAAGGTAATCTGCTGGAATTGTGGAAAACCCAGGCACTTCTGAAAGGATTGCAAAGAGGAAAAGAAGAAGAAGAAAAAGAAGCAAGATTCTGATTCTGAGTCCAAGAAGGAAGATCGAGACGCTTTTATCGCAGCCTTGGCCACTCATGCAGGTGATAATGCATGGTTAATAGACTCAGGTGCATCTTTCCACATGACTCCTAATAGAAACTGGTTTAGTAAGTATGAAAATTTTGATGGTGGTAAGGTGTATTTGGGTGATAACTCTATTCTTGATATTGTTGGCCGTGGAAGTATTCGTGTAAAATTTTCTGATGGTAGAATTAGAAGATTTGATGGTGTCTTGCATATCCCGGGACTAGCAAGAAATTTGTTATCTGTTAGTAAACTAATAGATGCGGGTGTGCATGTACAGTTCTCTGAAGCAGGTGTGAAAATGGTAAGAGGTGCTATGGTAATAGCAAGAGGAAGTAGATTGGGTACACTGTACCAGCTTGATGCATGCACGGTTGAGTGCAATAGTACTTCTGATAAGATTGTGAAAAAGACTACTCAGTTGGAAAAGGAGAGGTTTTCTTTTTCAACAAATGGTCGTGGTTTTTGGCTACCCAAGGGCACTCTGTCTACCAAATCAAAGCTTCCTGCAGAGAAGACCATGTTATGGCACCAAAGACTTGGCCACATAGGTGAGAAGGGTCTACGAATCTTGAAAAACAAGAATCTTGTTGATGGGTTAAATGATTGCAATCTTGAATTTGATTTTTGTGAGCATTGTATTTATGGAAAACAAAACCGCATTCAATTTTACTCCAGTTCTCATAAGTCTTCATGTATATTGGATCTGATCCATTCAGATGTATTTGGTCCAGTTGATGTTTCTTCTATTGGTAGATCAGTCTATTATGTTTCTTTCATTGATGATTTTAGTAGAAGAACATGGGTTTATTTTCTTAAGAGTAAAGCTGAAGCTTTCAGTCGTTTCAAAGAATTTAAAGCAATGGTAGAGTTGCAGACTGGAAAGAAAATAAAATGTTTGAGAACTGATAATGGCGGTGAATATTGCTCTAATGATTTTGATACATTTTGTAAAGATTGTGGTATTAAAAGACAGAAGACAACTCCGTATTCTCCACAACAGAATGGAGTTGCAGAAAGAATGAACAGGACCCTGATGGAGAAGGCTAGGAGTATGTTGAGTGGTGCTGGACTAGAACAAAAGTTCTGGGCTGAAGCTATAGCCACTGCCTGCTACCTGATAAACAGGTCTCCTACATCAGCTCTTGTTGATAAAACGCCAATGGAAGCGTGGTCGGGCCACAAGCCTTCACTTAGACATCTGAGAGTTTTTGGTTGTGAGGCATATGCTCATGTGCCAAAGGAGAAGCGGACAAAATTGGATAACAAAGCTGTTAAATGTATTTTCATCGGATATAGTTATGGTGTGAAAGGATACAAGCTTTGGGATCCTGTTGCACAAAAGGTATTTTATTCCAGAAGTGTTATTTTTAGAGAAACTAAGCCATCTTCTATTTCAGTGCAGCCAGAACAAATAGAGGAAATGAAAGATGTGATTCAACTACCTGCTACACCAAAGAAAGTTGAATCGAAGTCCTTAGAAAGACAAGATGTCGAAGAGAGCTCTATGAAATCTGAATCATCAGAGGGAGAAGAGGAACCAGAACCAGAACCTGAGTTTTCTAGAAGGACTACTAGACAAAGAAAAGCACCTGATAGGTATGGATATTCTCCTGATGATTGGAGGTGTATATTTGCTTTGAATGCTAACATCGATGAACCAAGATCTGTAGAAGAGGCTCTTGGTATGAATGATTCAGAGTCCTGGAAAATAGCCATGGATGAAGAGATGGCAGCTCTTAAGAGGAATGATACATGGGACCTTGTACCATTGCCTGAAGGACGGAAACCTGTTGGTTGTAAATGGGTGTTCAAAAAGAAGATGGGTTTAGATGGAAGCATTGAGAAGTACAAAGCGCAATTCGTTGCTAAGGGTTACTCCCAAGTTGAGGGGGTAGATTATGGTGAGTTTTTTTCTCCTGTAGCTAAAATGAAATCCATTTGTTTTTTGCTTTCTATTGCAGCAGCCTATGATCTAGAGATCGAGCAAATGGATGTGAAAACAGCTTTCCTTCATAAAGACTTGGAGGAAGAAATTTATATAACACAGCCAGAGCACTATGTGGTAAAAGGTAAAAGTCATTTGGTCTGTAAGTTGAAGAAATCCTTGTATGGTTTGAAACAAAGTCCTAGGATGTGGTACCAGAAGTTTGATACATATGTGTTGAGTTTGGGATTTGTGCGATCTAAATCTGATCATTGTATATATTTCAAATCTGATGGTGATCATTTCCTGGTTATTGCCTTATATGTCAATGACATGTTATTTATTGGCAAAGGAAAAGTTTTGATTGCAGAATTAAAATCTCAACTCTCAGCGAAGTTTGACATGAAAGATCTTGGTGCAGCAACGTACATTCTGGGAATGGAGATTGTAAGAGATAGACAAAATAGAAAGCTTTGGCTAGGCCAGAGTAAGTATGTTGGTACTATTTTGAAAAGATTCAATATGCAGGATTCTAGACCATTGAGTGTTCCTGTTACGATGGGAACAAAGCTTTCTAATTCACAGTGTCCTACATCCCCATTGGAGATGGAAGAGATGAGTCGAGTACTATACCAGAGTGTTGTTGGAAGTTTGATGTATGCTATGGTTTGTACAAGACCAGACATTGCCCAAGCAGTGGGAGTACTTTCCCGTTACATGTCTAATCCAGGAAGAGCACATTGGGATGCAGTTAAAAGAGTTTTCAGATACTTGCAGGGTACCTCAGAGTACTCTATATGTTTTCATGGAATAGGAAACAAGCATTCCTTGGATATTCGAGGCTATGTGGATTCAGACTGGGCTGGTGATGTTGATAAAAGAAGATCCACCAGTGCATATGTGTTTACATTATTTGGTGGTGCAATTAGTTGGATGAGCAAGCGACAGGCTGTGGTTGCCTTGTCCACTACAGAGGCAGAGTATATGGCATCTACTCATACCTGTAAAGAAGCCATTTGGCTTAAGAGATTGTATTCAGATATAGAGTTCAAACAGGGTGCAGTGACAATTTATAGTGACAGTCAAAGTGCAATCTGCTGAGCGAAGAACCCGACTTTTCATGCCAGGACCAAACACATTGATGTACAATATCATTTTGTGAGAGATATGGTTGAGGATGGCAAGGTGAAGTTGGAGAAGGTAGACACTTTGGCGAATGTTGCTGATGCATTAACTAAACCTGTGAGCACAGAGAAGTTCAGATGGTGTTCAGAGCCTATGGGCCTCTCGGCCCCTAGCAATTAAGTCCATGACACTTTGGATCCCCTAACTCTTGCAAGGCGTTCGACAAGTGGGAGAATGTTGAGAATTGTGTCTCAACCTTGCAAGCTTTTTCTGGAAAATTCTAGAATTTGTTTGTGGTAGTTCTCCACATGTTTATGTGTTGGAAAAAGGTGTATGAGTTGTTAGAATGTGCCTTGTCCCTAGTAGAATATAGGAGGGCTATTTTTAAAGTATAAACAACTCATTGTATGACTTTTATGGGGGTCTAAATTAGAGGACAAAATGAAGGACGAAAATGCTATTTTAACTTGGTTGTTTTCCCATCTTGGAGTTACAAATGACAAGTGGGTAACATGTGGCATGGTTGTTTTGCCCATGGTTTTGTAAAACCACAAATGGTTTCCAGGTTGTAAATCACTATATAAGGAGGGCTTGGGGAGGAGTTTGTATAATGGAGTTTTGTTTGCAAGGCTAGGTGCTAGAAGGATGCTAGTGATATCTCTCCAAGCTTGAGTTGAGGTGATGCTCTTGTAAGAACTTGGATTGCAAGTGTATTGTAATCTTCTTTGATTTGATAATACATTATGCAGGTTCCAAAGGGTGGGGTTTTTTCTCCCGTAAGGGTTTTCCCCACGATAATCATTGTGTTATGTGTTCATTGTTTTATTCATGCTCTTGTATGTTTCTTGAGATTCCTGTAATCAGTTAAGTTGAAATTTGCATAATCGTTCTCTCAAGATTAACGTAGGAAGCGATCCTACACACCTTTGCTTCCTTACATATGCGACATACATTAGGACTATCTAGACATGTTTTTGGTTGAACTGTATTCGTTGCTTCTTTCCATTTACCATTTATTTTGTTAGATAATGTGGTTTGCTTAGACTTTGACACTGATCAACTTTGATTTTTAAGCAGAATGATGTTGCACTTACTGCCCTCAAAGAAGCAGGGGAGAAGAAAAATGAGCAAGACACGAACATTGATAGGCTAAATTTTGATTTGAGCAAGAATCAAAGTAATATGGCACAAATTGAATGGTACAAATTGCGTTTCAATGACCGTGGCTACTATGATTGTTTCAAAGTAGAAGACAGAAGAGATATTAATGCAGATTTGTATAGAAAAAAATTGGCATCATTTTGGGACAACATAGTTGAGATGGTTGAGAAGCACCAATTGCCCAGCGACTTCCAATCCCAAAACAAATGGATTAATGCTGGCAATGCATATAGGAAACTTGTGGAGCCTCTGGACATTGCAAACTACTATCAAATTGATAGCAGACATGGGAATATTGGAAACTATCTATTACCATGGGTTAGGCCCCACCGCCATGAGGTACTTGAGAAATGGATGAATGAGAAAGACCGAACTCGCACAGGTAGAGGAAAGAAGCCCCGCACAAAGTTTGCATCCTTAGCTGAGGACTCTTGCTTTTGGGCTCGTGTAGAAGAAGCCCTAAAAACTCTTCAACATCAACATCAAGTCCTGAATGCCCCACAGATGGAAAGCCCTGAGAAGTTTGAAGATTATGCGTGGAGGATGATCAAAGATTACAGTATCTCTGTAGAGGTTTTCTTGGAGGGGAGTAGCTTCATGAAATGGTGGCAACAATACAAAGATCTTCCACATCAATCCTAGGAGTGGCAGTCAAGTTCCCCTTTGTTTAAATTCATGAACACCGAGGGCTGGAAGGCCACGGGAATTTAGAAGAAATAGTCATTTTCTTCAGTGATGAAGGCTTTTCAGATTTTTATTTTATTTGAACTCGTCAATAGCTGTGTTTTTTCTTTTCAATCTAGATAAATATGCTACTGTAATACTTTGATAAACAAACTCCATTTAAGTTTCTGCAGTTGTTTAAGTTTAATTATATGCTAATAAATCTGATCAAGGATTGGAAGGCTGTGGGCAACTTAAAAATTTATTAGATCGTATCATTTGACTTGCTATATTTTTATATAACCGTAAATATGACACTTAAAATTATTATTAGAACGTAAAAATTTATTGTTATACATATATAATGTTTATGATAAAAATATAAATTAGTTTATAATTGAAATAATTCTTTCTAATTTCACTTTATATTAATATATATAATTTATTATAAATATATTTATTAATTTTATATTATTATTTTTGAATAGATTTGAGATTGATATTTAAATTTTTTTGACAATTAAATATTTTCATAAAACGTAAAGTGATAGGCATTTAAATGAACAAACCGTCAAAAAAAATTCATATGATAGATAGGGGTGACTGTCAAGCTTGGCTGTAGGAATTTAGATAAATTTGCTAATGAACTCCACTTAAGTTTCTAAAGTTGTTGAAATTTAATTATGGACTATTTTTCTCTTATGTGGAAAAGAAATGAGAACTCTTTATAAATTTTGACACCATTTTATACTGTTTTTTGGACTATTGTAGGTAGAGCTGAAGAAATGAGTTTTAGTAAGGGCAAATCTCTGAAAATGTTAAGTGGGGTGATAGGTTTTTTTTTTTTTCCGACATAAATACAGTTTAGGAGAGGCTTTCTTTTATTAAAATATATACAAAAAATTATAGAGTTTTAAATCTAGGTTAGATAAAATTCTAGAACAACACAATTTTAGGGTTAATTATAAACAAAATAACTCTTATGAATTTTGTAAACCATCAAAAATTTATGCATTTGATCTTTGATCACTCAACATTAAGTCAAAATACCCTAGCTACATACGTATATCTACAAAAGACTTTATAGAATATTTATATATTTGGTATCTATAATAATTGTTATACCAATGCTCTACTCATCCTAGTCATCCAAGCTATCAATAAGTGATGTAATCATCCATCAAATCTTTGGTTTCTAGCTCAAACCCATGGCCTATTTTAGGAAATCCATAGCCTTTCAACACCTTTGAACCTCCATTGCAAGGTTACTAGTGAAGATAAATAGCTTTCAAGAGTTGGTATTTTTTTTCCTTAAATTGAATAAAACTAAGTTACAAAGAATTGGTAGCTAAATGAGAATTAAGAAGTACTATCCTTTAATATTTACAATGACAATACAAATGGTTGAAGCCAAAAATTACAACAATTAATACTTGAGTTGTAGCCCTTTATGACATGGGCCACGGATGTTGTCGTCTAGAAGTTGCTTAACCCAAGCTTGAATTTGCAAAAGTTGATCTATGGTCATAACATTTTTCTTGGATCAATATTGAAGCTATGAAAACGAAAAAGTAACTTGGAAAAATGTATCAAAGTAAATCCTTAGAGTACCAATTCCATGAAAATAGTTGTTAGAAAACACAACACATATAGCCTTCCAAATATGCCTTAAAATAACTTGTTTAATTGAATCAACAATCAAGTTATTATTTAAACCAACTCCAAAAAGTGCTTCTTTGCAATTCATCTCATGATGAAAGATAGCAAGAAGGTTTTGTATACAACATACCATTGTTTTTTTAAAACAAAAGGGAAATTCCAAAAAATGTGTTTCATATTTTCAAAATATAAGCAAAAAGGACCATTAACTGGCTGAACCATAATGCATTTTATTCTATCCCCAACAAATAATTTGTAATGTAAAATTTTTCATGTTAGCACTTGCATTTCCACATCAACTTTTGATTTTCATATTTGTGCACTCATTTTGATCCACATTTTAGAGTTGAATCGACATTTCCATTTAGAATTGAGATGAGGCATGATATTTCAATGAGAAATGGATTGAATATAAATTTTCTTTAGTGAAAGATAATTAAAATGACTCGAGGACAACCACTTCCAATCCTTAAAGAATTGGTAGTTTTATTTTAAGCAAAATCATTTAAAGCTTTTTGTTTTGATGTAGATTTTACTGAATCATTTTAAAGCTTTCAGTTTGAAGCTTTCGAAGAAGATTTTGAACATACTTAAAATCTGAAAATCTAGAGATTCTTTTAAGAGATTTAAAATATTGAATTAAAAATAACATTCATTATTATAAAATTATAATATTATGTTTAACTCTTATAGTTTATTTTTTAAAATGAAATAGATAGTTAATTGAAACTAATTAAACCCATAAATCATTGTGAAGAGATTATATTGAATTTAAACAATAACATTTATTTGTGAATCAATTCTATGGGAGGCTATTAGACATTGAAAAAACATTTGATGAAGTAGAAGGTGGTTTACCATTGGATTATAGCTTGTAATCAAATATAATATTAATTTTAAATTTATTTAGTTTGATTTTCAAATTTTTATCTCTTTGTGTTCACAAAAAATTCATGTAAACTAACTTAGATTGAAAATAATGCACACCTATTTATTTTTTGGAACAAGAATTACATTAAAAACTTAATTATTCAAAATAAATAAATAAATTATTCTAAAGTAGGTTAAGGTGAATAAGTACAAACAAGTGCTAACAATTAAATTATCCCAAACGACAAAGTCTTTAAATATTACACAAAAACACTCTCAAATTGATAAAGAATAATTAAGATACTTAACTACATTTAGATGTGATAAGATATTGATTAGATGTAACTCACAATAAATGATCCAATCCTATGTTTTACTATCAAAGCTAAGAGTATAGAGCTCTAAAACAATAAGAAATAATGTACACTCAATTTTGGTTCAAACCCATACCTACAAATTTGTTCCTTGTACACATATGGTTTTGAGTCATTATCTAGAATTGTGAACTTTTAATGTGGCCCTAATCTTTGCAATTTTGGTCTTTAGAAATATATTCAACCTTGCTATCTAAGAATGATATTATCTTGCACGTGTCTCATGGTGGTAGTTTTTCATGTATTGGCTTAAATATACATGTTTGTGGTCTTGTGTTGGGTAGCTTTTGGTTTCCTATGTGTGTTATTGCCTAATGGTGCATCCCTACACATCTTTCTTGAGTGCAAGTTCTTGTTGTGCCAAACCCATCATTATTCTTAGTGCAACCTTGTAGTGCATTGTCTTGTCCCACTATACACCATGTTATTTTTGTACACCATATAGTGATTACATATTGTTTCATGTCAAGGATTTGGTATTTTTTAAATGCTTCTATTAGATGACAACAATTTAGTCTTTTGATGACATATTCGCTTTGGAGTCAAAGGATGTCAAGTTGAAATTTATTAAGCTTGAATGGTTGACTATTCTTGTGATATGTGATACCTTCATAGTCTAGCTAGCTTCTAATCACATTTATTTTAGTGACCTACTTCTATCCTATGTAATTTTGTACTCCATAAATCTCCCCTTTAGATTAATTAAATTCGATAATGCAATATCCCTTTCACTTACCCTTAATTTCATCCTTAATCCTTTCATTTTCAGTTGTTAAAGTGAAATTTTGTCGTGGATGATCGTGTGCCACATAGATGTCTACGCACTACACAAATGTTCCAAAAGTATTCTTAATCGCATAATTGTTGGGACATTACACTTCTCGCTTGCTTGCAAAGTGTGATGCCTTTGTAGCTTGTAGATGTGTTGAAAACATCTATTTACATGCCTATATCTCTTTCAAACCTCTCATTTTATAATTCCTTCAATTGATCTCAACCTATCTTTCTCATTCTCATATTCTCTCATCCTCATTCTCATTCTTCTCTCATTATTTTAAGCTCTCTTTTATTTTTGTCCTCTACATTAGTACTTTGGCATTCTTGGAACGTCTTGGATATTGCATGGTCTTTCTTTTGGCATTCCTCATTTGCTAAAGGGAATATAATTCTACTTTTCTTATTGCATGATCTATTTACAATGATAGCATATTTTTATTCTAACACATCTATTATCTTTATCTCATCTATTGTCATTTTATGTTATCTCTATCTATTTGAATATTTGTGGAGGTGAGAACACCTATGCAGGGGTTTGACTAAGGAAAGCCCCTGAAATAACCCCAACCATTTTCTTGTTTCTATGTGTGCAAGTCTTAAATTTGTAGCCTCACAAGAGGCTTCATTTTTGGACCTCTTGTGAGTCTCCTTTCTTCTTTTCCATTCAGTTATTCCTTTCAGTCTCATTTAGTTTCTACTTGTTATTATTACTCAGTTCATTTTTGTTATTTTATCATTTCAGTACGTTCTTAAGATTTTAGTTACTGAACAATTCTAGTAGGTTATTTTTTGTTTCTATAGTAAACTCAATTTTTGTTTGTACGAGACCACAATGCGTCACAAAGATGTTCACATACTGCACTATCATCCTTGGCTAAGAGCTTTCTAGCTTGCTCAAGAGACCTCTACAACCTACTCTTTCAATCTCTAAAACTCTCGTCCCTCAATTCTACATAAAAGATAAGATATAAGTAAAAATCCTTTGTTTTCCCATCTTGTCACCTGAGCTTTGATCCTCAATATAGTCAAGGGACATTTTCCCTTAGAGATCTCATCATATTGGGGTGTCGAATCTCCTCCTCCACATTTTGATAAACCTAACATGAACTATCTTAGCCTTTAATCTTTTGTTGAAAATTTCTTCTCTTGTTTGGATGTCTATTGGACTGAGTGTTGTGATAATTTTATGAGTTTCATAACCCAATCTACAACTTTCAAGTGCATAGAAAAAAGAAGAATTTGACACTTGGATATGGGTTCAAGATGACAGTTTAGTCCTACTCGCTAGGGTCTTGATTTTTGAGTAGTTCAAGGACTATCACCTGGTTAGACCCCTCCTTGTGTTTCTATTATACCTTCAAAAAAAGTTCAAATCAACTCACAACCAAGAACTCCATCTGGGTCTTCCTCTCCCATAGATCATGTCTACTCCCAGGGTCTCCTTTGAGTGGGTTTAATCTTTTGGAAGAAAAACTTAAAAAGTTTGAAGATTTTTTGAATAAAGATAATATGTGCACTCAAGCTACTCCTCTCGTTTGTGGTGTGAGGAATTTGATTATTTCATACCAAAAAGGTCTTGAATTTCTCTGAGGGATAGATAACATAGTAGAAACTAATGTACCCTCACATGCTTTAGTCTTGGTTCATCTCAAGACATCCAATTGGAGATCACTAGTACACAATTTCATCTTCCCAAGGCAAAGGTGTTCATGCACATTGTAGATATTAGTCCTCTTGTACCTTCATTTACTTCTACTGATAACAACAACATTGTGCCCCTTGATGTCCTTAGAGTCAAATTGAATCACATCACTTTGTCGTATGAGATCCATGTATCTAGACCTCAAACCTTTCCTGACACAGCCAATCAAGCCCCGCCATCCAATCCCATCCTAAATGCCTTATTGCAAAACATTGGATGGATGCAATCTTGGCCAACCTAACTAGTACTACTTCTCAATGCACATTGAAACCCTATTATTGTCGTAGTATCTTGGCATTAAACATCTTGAATGTCCCCATCCCTCAAGGGGTGGAAATATTAAAGTTCAATAAGTACAGTGATAGAGGTGACTTGCAAATTCATGTCTTCTCATTCATTGTCATGTGTAGTGACTTCTTATATCATGATGCCTTGTTAGCCAAGATATTTCTATGATCCCCTAGAGTGGCTTTTCTCACTTCCTAATGGGTGATCCCACAATAGTGGTTTACAATTTTTGGCCAAACTGGACACTGAATTTATTTTTTAACTAAATCTTCACATTCGGGCACCTATAGCGGCTAAACCATGAGGAACTTGAAGATGATGCAAACTAGAGTACCATCACATTTTTTCTATAGATTCTAAAAAAAAAAATCATTTTTCTGGAATTAGATTGCACTTCTTTTTCCATTTCCCACGAAAACTAGTTTTTTTTCTTTAGAAAATGATATTTTTTAAAAAGTGATGCACACCGTATAATGTATAAATTTTTTCCTATGAAGTATAAAATTCTAATTATTTCAAATTAAAATTTTTAACTCTGATGTCTAGTGCTTTCACTTGGTTAGATAGTTTTTTATTGAATATTTTTTCTTTAATCAAGTTATGAAGTCAAACCAATTACAATTTAGACATAGCGTGACCGTATAATGCGTAGCTTTTTTTGTATATATCGAAATTATTTTTTTTTTTGTTGGATCAAGGACTTCAATATCTGGTGCACTCTTGTTTTTCAATTTTTTTTTTTGATAATCTGCTATTTTTCCACATGTGTAGAACAAAGACCTTCATTTTCGATGAAAAACCTATGTTTAATAAAACTAAAAAAACAAATACATAATAAAACCAAAACATATTAAAATTATATTCATTGGATAGCTCATTCTAAGGACTAGCATAATCATTTCAAATAAATTTTAAATGAATTCATTTGATCCCCCAAAAGGTAAATCAAAAGTGATTTTTTATTAGTATTTTGATAGGTGTAAAAGAGACTCATTTATAGGTATGGTTTAAAACTAGCGAGGTTCTATCCAAGGGGGTTTGATCTAAGGTAGTTTGATCAAACCCTCTTTAATTTGAATCCTTAAAATGGAACTTTTTAAGGCTTAAATCATTATATTTTATAAAATTATGTGATTTCAACATGAATCAGTTCCTCTTAGAAATTGTAAACAAGCTTTGTGGGGTCACACTGATAATTCTATATTCTCCTTTGATCAATTGGTTAATCAATTCATGTAGTGGTTTCAGGCTAACATTGGGTTGAAGGTTAGCTTTGTTGATCTCGTCCATTGTAAATAGGGGGCCCACGAGAAGGTGACTAAATTTTTTGCTTGATATCAATCCATATTTCTCAAATCTCTTATTACCTACTGGATTCCAACATCCAACATATGTTCATAGAAATCTATAGTCAACATTAAGGGAAAAAATTATCTTGATGAAATACCCCTCTTTTGCCCATATGTGTACTACATTGGGAGATTACTAGTAGATAATGACATAGTACGAGGGTTCCTCCTCCTCCTCCCTATAAGTCCTTTCTAATGGCTAATTAAATTGGTGTTGCAAGTAGACACACACAATTTAGAGGATGGGTTCCTAACTGAACAGTTCACCAAACCTTCATAAGAGAATGAATTTAATTAAGAACAAGGGCTTGTAATCTTTTGACAGTGCTGGCACTATATGTGCATTCAAGGATCCTACTATGCCCTATATTGATGAAACATAGGTGGTCACACATATATTGAAAATGATAAAAGTTGGAAAAGGAATAAAGCATGAAATCGTTGAACAACGAAACTAATATAAATCTAATGTGTATGTTGCATGTACTTACTGCTTACTACTATAATTGTTAGCTATTAAATCTGAACTTGAAACTAACTAATACTTCTAGCTTCAAACTCCTAACTTCTGACCTCTAACTTCTCTGAAGAAAAACTCAAAGTAATTCATGCTACAAAATATCATTCATGAAATTTACACATGCATATTATTGGAAACTTGTCTTAAATAAATTTAGTATTGTAGCATCTAATCTAGCAACAAAAAATAAGGTGGGTTGGTAATACCTCGAGTATCCCTTGTTCAAGATTATGTTCCTACATAAGATATCAAATATGTACTACTTGATCAACAAATCATGGCATCAAACTAAAATCTTTTATTGCATGAAAATTGAACTTCTTATAGTCTAAAAATAATCTGTAAAAGATTTATCATTCAACAGTACATATCTATTGCAACTTGATAATAAAAAATTGAGAACAATTACTATTAACTGCTAAAAATAATCATACTGTTACTACCACTAGATTTTATCCTTGACCACAAATCCCAATATATAGGCTTGAGAGGAGTCTTATTCACTAAGGACTGAAAACAAAACATTAATGTATATGTCGACTTTCCCTCAAGGATAGGGAGAGGAAAATTCTTTGAAACAAAAAGCCATAAATATGAAATAGAAGAAGGAATATCAAAATAGGACTTCTATTTGGAACAAAAAATTTCCAATTGTCTTATTGGTGGATAAAAGTGCAATTGCGATGATTCATGCCTCACTATTCGATAGCCACCTTCACTTCCCTTTGGAATGATTGTTCTCCAATTATTCTACCTTCTCCTTTGCAACCGTCCATAGTACTTTGTTGTGGGATATAGTCTTCTTGGCTATGAAGATGTTAGTTTTTCTACCAAGGCATTCACATCATTAATAATTACAATTAAACCTAAAAACATATAAAATCCTATGAACATTCATACATTCATACATCCACACAAGCATATATCTATATATCATATTTATATTTCCACATATTTAGGTCTATCAAATTGCATAAAAGGCATATGAAAGATGTATGAAGTCTTGGAAATGTGTGTGGAACTTAGCAAATGAAATGATAAAAGCATAACTGATTCAAAGGAGAAACTAGCCATTATCTAGATCCATCATTCCCTCCAACTAAAGTATTTTTTTGTATTTACAAAAAAAATGGAAATAAAGTATGGGTGAATAAATCTACATTTACCCTTGTGTCGAGGGTTTTTCTATTATTGAATTTGACTCTCTTGAAGATAAGGATATGGTGATAAAAATTACCTATGGATGAGGATTTCCTATGCATAATATTAGATTCATTCAAGGACTCAAGCCTCTACGATCACCTACAAAACCCAAAACAACCTTCTACAAGAGGGAAAATCAAGAACATAAATTTGCAATAGTGGATGCAAGATATGGCCAGTATACAATACTCAAGATTGTATTTATATATTTGAATTACTCGGCCAAATTGAATTCTTAATGATGTGCAAATGATGCCTTGCTTATAAAGGAAAATTTTGAGTAGGTTTAGAGAAGATCTTATCATGTGTCTTAATCCTGTATAATGATACAACTACCCCAACAAATATTAAATGATTTAGGACACAAGCATTAAATGCCAAAATATAAGATAAGATCTAGTGAAAACTAACACTATCTAGAAAGATTCCCTCCTAAGACCTAAGTGGACTTAACATGTAAATAGGACCTAGATAGGTAAAACACCTATTTACAGCAACACCCCCCTTAAGTACTACTTAGCGAGTATTATTATGCAAAGATTCAAAGATGGGTCCTGATTATGGGGCTATGTTAGGTACCCATGTACATATGAAATACAATCTTTGACAAATAGAGAAAAGGAGAAAACTTAGTGGGATAAAACCCCATGTGAGGAAAAAGACCCCCCATAAGAGAGAAGACAGAGACCATGCAACCCTCTTTGAATGGTGAGTTTTTTGCAATGGCAGAAGCTCAACATTGAATTCTAAAGATAATATAATCTCATAGAACAACATTCCTCCCCTTAAGAAGAAAAAAACTAGGATGATATGCAAGATGTCTTCTCATTCTTGAAAGGAAGATGTGGGAAGAAGAATTATATGTGATGTATTTGAACAACACTCAAGTGTCTCCATGTCGATACCAAAGGCTGACACACTCCAAATAGGCATTCTAGGCCACATAGTTGAAGATGTCAATTCAAAATCTCCTAGAGATGGATGTTGAACACAATCCAAAGACAAAGATGCCTCCTCTGAAGACAAAGAAGCCTCCTCCAAATGTTGTCCAAAAGTATCCACACTCATGTCAAACTATAAAGAATGATCATGTAGAGACTGAACAAGAGGGTTAGAGTATTCCCTCACAACAACTAAAGAAGGATCATCACCATAAAAAGATGATGCAGTGAATGGTGTCTCCCAAATCTAAAATGTGGGACTCAACAAACAACCCAATAATGTAAATTTCAATTATGTTTCCCAAGTAGATGTAGTTGGAAGACTATGTAGATCCTGTTGCATTGAATCACAAGATGCCAACACTATGTCAAAATGAGCATCATCAAATGCAATGGAAGATGGAGGAGAATAAATGCAAGTCAAGAATTGGATCTTATGTGAGAAAACCCAAGTTCAAGAAGTCAAAAATCTCCTCTAAATTATGGTCCATATTAGAAGGGTGATCAATCATCAAAAGAAAAATTCCATTTTATCAAAAGAAAATTTTACAAATGTGTAAAATTGAGGTGAATGATCAACCATCCTAGTAGAAATAATCTCTCTACTCTCCAAGTCTCTAATGAAAATTGAACAAAAGTGAACTCTATAGTCCTCCCATATCCACCATATGTAATCTGATATATGGAAAGAATATTGTTCACCAAATGAGGTGCACACAAAACATCATTGAAAGTGCCCTCCCCAAAAGGAATAGACCCCTTCCCAAATACACTCATGTATGTGTTGTTTCACATAAAAATAGGATACATAGAATAAGGCTCAAAAAAAGAGAATATATACTACAAGGTGTGTGCACAAATCTATGACACAAAAAAGATGCCAAAGTTGAAAAAAGTGCCATGTAATTCACCTTTCTGCGGACACCAAATTTGGCACATGCCAAATGGTCAAGCCATTTGGTGCATGCAAAATTTGGCATTGACCATTTGGCATTTGCCAAATGGTAAAGCTAAATAAAAACCAAAACTTACCTCAATTTCATCATTTTATACTCAACTCATGGCTTGGCTTGGATTTTTTCCTCTCAGCAACTCGCGCTCGCCAAATCTCTTCTATTTTTTTGCACTCTTAGCTTGCAATTCTTCACGAGGATGCCGCCAAGACATCAAAGAGGTCAAATATTCCAAAGAGGCATGTATTTCTATTGTTTTTATTTTGAATTTGATTAGAATGTAGATTGAAATAGGTTTTTTTAATAAAAAAATTGTTCTAATTCTCAAGGAATGAATCTCCACCTCCAAAAATTGAGAATTCACAATCACCCCATCACGAAGAGCCTCCTGAACAAGAACAGCCTCAAATTGCTTCATCAGTTCATAGGCATCCTCAAGGAACAGAAGAAAATATTCTAAATTAAATTGATAACAATAAAAGAGACATTGAACAAGTAATTGGAAGATTAACTAAGCATGTTGAAACCCACCCTTAGAGGAGAGGGATTGCCAAATCATTGAAGTCAATTGTACCTCATGTAGGAGAAATGAGAGGGAAAATCAATTTTTGGTCAAATAAGAGGCATGAGTTAAGAAAATTTTATGCTAGTGGTTTGTCATATACATATGTGATTTTTTTTTTTATCAAAGCCGAGTTGTGTGCCCTATTTATAGACCCGAGAACCAATACACATTTATCTCATGCATGTAGGAGGTTCCCCGTCCATTGGTGCCACCATGAATTAATTTAAAATAAGTTTTGGGAGTGGTCGCAGATGGTATTTGACCAACCTCCATGCAATAAAAATGAGGTACCACAATACTTTTTGAGGAAACTCTATTGTGAGTTTGTCCTCAATAAGATGCCAAATTATTTTGACATCTTAGACTTTCAGGGTAGAGGTGGGGGCTCCACACATGATATATCGGGTGCACAACATAATCCATAGTTGGCACTGAGACCCTTGGCCAAACCCATGGTGGAGCATGTCACCATTCCTTCCATTGTTAAGGATAGTTTCGAGAAGGACATTATGGATTCGATTAGCTCGCTCACTCAGACCATTATATAGTGTGTGAGGCCTCTAGTAGAGCCTTATGTGGAGGAGATGTTTAGGCCCCAAGCTCCACCCCACCATTGTGGCGCTTGCATTGTTGTTTGTACATACAATTATTAGAGTGCCTAGGATTCAACTACATAGCCTACATCAATTGTAGAGGAAATGGCTATGATAGATAAATGATTGAATAATACATTCAACATTGATACTCAGGTAAAATTCAACAAGTTCATTTAATTTTGTTTATTAAATTATATTTTGAAATTTAAGAATAACTAAATTAGTAGAATCAATATGATGAAATTTTAGGGTTGGAGTGTTCATGATACGTGCTCCATTCCTGCAGGCCCTTATTTATTCTCAACATTGAGTCCACAGGTATGCAAATAGCATTCAAAAAATTATTATTGTATTTGAACAATTGAATGTTATTTGAATGTTTGTCTCATAGCATGCTTTGGATGTCAAACTATTTCCTAGTGGACCTTTGAGCTCCACACCTCATTATTCATTTCCTTAAACAACTTTCACTTAGGTAGCATTTATTCATTAATGGTGTTGTAAAACAATGTTAGCTAGTTTTTATAATTTTGCATATACAAATCTAAAAAATTGATGAGAAACACAAACATTAATTGGTCTTGTGAGATCCTAATTATATTTACCATTCAATTTCCATCTCATTCTTCCACTCATATCATCACACATATTTTAACCATTTTATATCACATATCCCAATCTTTAACACCTTATATATTAAATACCAACTTCCTCCATATTTCATCTTATACACATATCACTACAAGAAACCTTTCCTTTTGCTCATTATTGACCAAACATATTATACATTATTACTACACACCTCAAGAACTTTCCCATTTCATGTCCCATATTCAAACATTAGACACAACCTAATTCACTTTATGGTCTAATATTCTCTCCTAATTACTTCTCATTAACCTCTAGTAATTCACCTTAAATGTTTTATTAGCTCATCCTAGCTCATCCAATTAATCTCTATTAGTCCATTCTATGTTCCATTATCCCCTCTTGATCATGTCACACTATCTTCTCCTAATTCATTTTTTTTTCCTTTATTCCTTCCTAATCCCATCCCATTAACATTTAATAGTTCACCCTATTTTCCATGATCCCCTCCTAGCCCATCTCACTAATATCTACTAGTCCATCCTATGTTTCACTATCCCCTTCTACTCCCATCTTATTGTTCCCTTTATTATTTCACCCTATGTTCCATCATCCCCTATGTTCCTTTATCCATTATATGTTATAACATCTTTGTCCATGTTTCATCCTATAACTCTTCTCTATTATTACTACACACAGGTCAAGTTCCCACGTCATGTACTATAGTCAAACCCTAGACACCTCCTAATTCACCCTATGTTCCATTATCCCCTACTCATCCCATCCCATTAACCTCTAATAGTTCACCCTATAGTTTGTATCCCATCCTAGCCCATCTCATTAATCTATATTGGTTCATCCTATGTTCCATTAACTCCTTCTCTTCCGATCCAATTACCCTCTCTTATTTCACTGTATGTTCCATTATCCCCTCTTGGTCTTGTCCCATTACCTTCCCCTATTTCACCCTATGTTCCTTTATTCCCTCTCAATCCCATGCCATTAACCTCTAATAATTCATGCTATATTTTGCTATCTCATCCCAGCCCATCCCATTAATCTATTCTATTCCATCCTATGTTCCATTAACCCCTTCTATTCCCATCCCATTACCCTCTCTTATTTCATTGTATGTTCCATTATCCCCTCTTGTTCGTGTCCCATTATCTTCCACTAATTCACCCTATGTGACTTTATTCCCTCCTAATCCCATCCCATTAACCTTTAATAGTTCACCCTATGTTCTACGACCCCTCTTGGACATCCCACTAATCTCTAATAGTCCATTCTATGCTCCATTATCCCATTTGAATCCCATCCCATTGTACCCTCTATTATTTCACCATATGTTCCATTATGCCCTCTTGTTCTTGTAACTTTATCCCTTCTATGCTATACCACCTCCATTCAAATTTTATCCTATACACATGTACTATTACAAGAAATCTTTCCTTCCACTCATTATTGACCAAATCTCTTCTCCATTATTGCTGGAAACCTCAACAACCAACTTCATGTGCTATAGTAAAACCCTAGACACATCCTAATCCATCCTATGTTCTAGATTATCCCTTTGAAAGCTGCTAGTAACATAGTAATCCTCACTTGAACATTCATGTGAACTTCATTGTGGCATTATCACTATGTTGACAACATGTCCTCATTAACATTACTTCATTAGCATATTGAATTTGAATCTCAATGAGCATTGAACTTTGGCATTTGCAAGAGTTTGGACTATCCAAGTGGACTTAGTAATTTCACCATTCTAAGAACTATAAGCACTATACTATAGTCTCAACCAGGAGGCCGACCATTTACTCTTTCATGCAAGGTCACTACCACCAATAGGGATTGTATTGTTGCATAGACTGCCATCACTTCCTAAAGTTTTCTTAACATTGTATTTCAAGTTATTTCAACTGCCATTGACCTTTACCTTGTATTATTTTTGTTATAACTATCACCATTCTTGACTAGCTTCCTTCAAAATTTTGAGCAGTGTGCCTTATATACAATCAAGCATCTTGGACTTTCAATGCCTTTCAAACTATCATATTTTGAAAAAAGGTGACTGTCTTTAGTGATTTTTATTTTGTCTTGAAGAGAATTCATCTCTTGGTGACTTGACTGAAAAATATTTTTCCCTTCTCCTAGCTGAAGAATTTTGTCTCAAATCACAGTCTAAAACCTTCAATGTGCCTTTTATGGTGCACTATGAATTTCCATTGTATGGTGACTCGTGAAGATTGTTTTCTTCTTGTTTGCATCCCTTGTATCTCCTATCAACACTTGAAATTTCTCACTATTTCTTCAAAAAATAATCCTTTTGACATAACAACTTTGTCCCTTCATGGTAGATTAAAGGTTATCCTTATGATTTTGGGGTATTGTAACTATTTTTCCTCTTCATAATGAACTTTCTACTCTTTAGTGATATGGCAGACTATCCATTAGTACATAACTTCTACCCTCATGATTTGTGATTTTTATGCCCTTTTGTCTATGAAGTTGTTGCACTCATGATGCATGAATTTCTATATTTTATCTATGAAGTTGCTGCACTTTTAAATTTTTAATTTCTTCTCATTTATGATAGTCATATTTATGCTCTTTCCATCTTCATTTGTTGCTCTTATGACAGTTATATTTCCGCTCTTTTCATCTTGGTATGAAGACTATGATTGCCTCCCTCTATGCACATGTTGTTGTTATATTTTGTGGCATAAAGGACTATTATTGAAGGTATAAAATTTCCCTTTGTCCTTCATGAAATGATTGTGCTAGGTCTTTTAAAAATGCTACCTTTTAACACTGTCCTCTTTTTTTTCATTGTCATTTACCATGCAATGCCTTTTTTACTTTGTTTGATATTCTTAGGACTATCATACTTTATGGGATATGTCAAGACTTGACTTCTGTCCTTTCCCATTTATGTTTGGTGGTTACTAATATGCCCCTTTGGAAAGTGAATGGCCTTTATGAGAGATTGGTCTACTTGTATCAATGACTTTTGTGCTTAAGAGAGAAATATACCACTTGGTTTCTCGTAAACCAATTGGCAAGAATCATTTGAATTTAAACTAAATTTATCTCTATTTCTTACATTTGCAACATGGCCACTATTTGTTCTTATACTGCCTTCATATGCATAAAGGGACTACCTGAACTTGTTTATATATGATTATAAGATTTTTTGTTTCATTTTTAGATGTTGACATCAAACAACCATGGCGATGTTGGTGGCACAATAGACCATGGAGTTGCTGCAACAATAGCTAGTTTTGATCCTTTGAGAGAGGTATGCAACATGTTAGTCAATTTGACATTATATTTTCTCTTTTATGGTTTATTATTAAAACATTTTCATGATACTTGAATGTAGTTTAATTTCTATCTTGATGGTTGCTACAAGTGGTTGTCACTCCAGATCATGGACATGGTAATGTTGTAAATGTTCATGATGACTATTTGTATGTGGTAAGTGATTATTTTTTGATATGCCATTCCACAATTCAATTTATATGTGTTAACATCTATACTTTTATTGTATCAATTTCAGTTCTAGAGGAGTGAAGAGAGGAGGACTAGTGAGTGTGTTTGAAAGACAAGAGAACCAACATGCACTCCATCCAGCCAACTGTCGAAGGCAACACATGATATTTTTCCTTCCCCTAGAGGAAAATGGCAATGTATTAGGGTCATTTTTTGTATGCCTACGTGGCATTTTGGAACATATATTTTGTACTATAGATATATATGTGATATATTATGTCCATATGGCTCTTTTGTAGTAAGCCTGTATGAATTTTTTGGATATATTATATATAATTTTATCAACATTATCATTGTATAGCCTTACGAATTTTTGATTAAAGAAAATATCATTTTACTACTACCATTCTTAAATGGTGTTATCATGCATATTGTTTAATTGTATACTTGAACGTTGTAGGAATGGGTTTTTTTTACATCTAATGCTTAAATAATTAGTGTTGATTGCTCAATAAGCTCCATTCCTAGTGGTTTGTATCCTTTGCAATGCTTCCATTACATGTGCTTCACTTATTCACATGTATGTTTCACTAATTTGCATGTATATTTCACGTATATTACATGTATTCACATGTATGCTTCATGCTTCCAATGTATAATTCATGTGTTCATGTGTATTCTTCATGATTCATGTGTATACTTCATGTATTTTCTTGTATGTTTTGAATGCTTCTTAAGTTCTATTATTGTCTAGTGGCAAGGATTTTAACACCAAAAGGTTTCAAATGAACTATAAGAGCTCCTTCCCATAAAAAATATCATAGAAAAATATATTGCTTTTAATTCATGGCTGAAGCTAGCATCCAACAACTAATGGTACTTATTCTAAAGCTTAGTGATCATTGCATTTGCATTTATAGAACAAGTGGATTTTTCAAATCTTATGTGCATATATATCTACCTCTATGAACTTGTATGAACACATCAAGACACATGATAGTTGTTGATCCAACCAACAAAATTTATTTGCATCTATTAATATCACAACACTTGAATTCTCATTAAATGAAATCAATGCATAGGTCAATTTTAATGATATTCTAAAGATATTATATGTGTATGAACACCAATATAATATTGATTTTTGGATGCATCACCCATGTGCAGTTATCACATTTCTCCCATATTCATCATTTAAATAAGTTAAAAAACCTCCTTCCATTTTCTATGCATGAAATAAAATGACAAATCATTGGGAAACATGGTCCTATAATTGCCACCACATTATTTTTTATATCTCTAGAGCACAAAGAACCATATGCCATGGATATTGAATATCTGGATTCAATGTTTCACTGGTAGGATGAGTTTTGCATCTCAACAAGGGTGCACTATTTGATGACAACAACTGTAGTTTGGAGTCTTAATGGATTCAGCCGGTTGAAGGTAGCTCAAAGTGATTCAACATGTTTGGGTGCAAAACAGGACCATTCTTACCATAAAAAACCCGATCCAGGTGTGTTGGAACAATTTTTTTGGTCACACGAGTTGTAGAACAAAAGTTGCACCACTTTGCAACTTTACACTGCTTGCATTTGACAACTTTTTCCTCAAGCAAAAATTCACCACAAGAAAACACCTCTGAGATAGAAAAAAACATGAGATTTTATTGTAGAGGGGCACAACACAAACCCATAGGCTAAGATGATAATTTTCTAAGCATCATGGTATCCGAGTAATAACCTATCAAAGATTACAACCATTTTGCACTTTGGACTCGTAATGGATTCAGTCAATTGAACATAGCTCGAAGCGATTCGACATGTTTGAGTGTGAAAGATGACCATGCATAGCATAAACATACCCATCTGGATGCATTGGAACAGTCTATTTGGTCACACGAGTTACATAACGAAAGTTGCACCACTTTGCAACTTTACATTTCTTACATTTGATAATTTTTTCCTCAAGCAAAAAGTCATCACCGCAAGAAAATCCCTTTGAGATAGAAAAAAATAAGAGAATTTATTATAGAGGGTCCCAACTTAATCTCATAGGCTCAGACGAGAATTTTCTAAGCATCATGTTATCTGAGTAATGACTCGTCAAAGGTTTCAACCATTTTTCACTTTGGACTCTTAAGGCATTCAACTGGTTGAACGTAGCTCAGAGTGATTCGATATATTTGGGTGTGAAAGAGTACCATGTCTAACATAAATGTACCCATTCAGACACGTTGTAATAGTTTGTTTGGTCACATGAGTTGTAAAATGAAAGTTGCACCACTTTGCAACTTTACACTATTTACATTTGACAACTTTTTCCTCAAGCGAAAATTCGTCACCATGGGAAAATACCTCATTGTAGAGGGTGCCAATGCAATCTCATAGGCTCAGATGAGAAGTTTCTAAGCATCATGGTATCTGAGTAACAACCCAACAAAGATTGCAACCATTTTTCACTTTGGACTCTTAAGGGATTCAACCGATTGAATGTAGCTTCGAACAATTCAATGTGTTTGGGTGTGAAAAAGGACCATTCCTAGCATAAACATACACATCCAAATGCATTAAAATAGTAAATTTGGTCACATGAGTTGCAAAACAAAATTTGCATGACTTTGCAACTTTACATTGTTTGCATTTGACAACTTTTTCCTCAAGCGAAAAGTCATCACCATAAGAAAATGTCTCTGAGATAGTGAAAACCGAGAGATGTTATTGTAGATGAGACCAACGTGATCCTATAGGCTTAGATGAGAATTTTCTAAGCATCATGGTATCTGAGTAATAGCCTGTCAAAGATTGCAACCATTTTGCACTTTGGACTCTTAATGGATTTAGCCGATTGAATGTAGCTCAAAGCGATTAGATGCGTGTGGTTGCGAAAGAGGACCATTTCTAGCGTACATGTACCTATCTAGATGTGTTGGAATAGTCTTTTTGGTCACACAAGTTGTAAAACAAAATTTTCACCACTTTGCAACTTTACATTGCTTGCATTTAATAAAATTTTCCTTAAGAGAAAAGTCATCACCACAAGAAAATGCCTCCTAGATAGTGAAAACTGAGATAGGTTATTATAGAGGGGCCCAACATGATCCCATAGGGATCAAATGAGAATTTTCTAAGCTTCACAGTATTGGATTAATATCCCATAAAATATTGCAACCATTTTGCACTTTAGACTCTTAAGGGATTCAATCGGTTGAATGTAGCTTAGAACAATTCGATGTGTTTGGGTGCGAAAAAAGACCATGCCTAACATAAATGTACCCTTCCAGATGCATTGGAACAATCTGTTTGGTCACGTGAGTTGTAGAATGAAATTTGCACCACTTGCAATTTTATACTTCTTGCATTTGAAAACTTTTTCCTCAAGTGAAAAGTTGTCACCACGTGAAAACGCCTCTGAAATAGCGAAAACTGAGAGAGGTTATTGTAGAGGGGCCAATTGGTTATTGTAGAGTGGACACCACCATAATACCACATTTCTTTGAGGCATTCTTTCAAACAACTCACTTCCTTTTTTTATGCTACCACATTTTCTATACATGTCTACCAAAGCATCTTATCAAACATGTCTATGCTACAACATTTTTCATACATGTCTACCTTGGCCTTTTTCATACATGTCTACCAAAGAATTTTATGAAATAAGGTAGTGAGCTGTTTGGAAAAATTCCTCAAAGAAAAGTGGTCTCATGGTGATGGACATCACCATGAGACCACATTTCTTCGAGGAATTCTTTCAAAAAGCTCACTACCCTTTTCTATGCAACCACATTTTCCATACATGTCTACCAAAGCATCTTATCAAACATTCCTATGCTACAATTTTTTTCATACATGTCTACCTCATCCTTTTTCATACATGTCTACCAAAGCATTTTATGAAAGAAGGCAGTGAACTATTTGGAAAAATGCCTCAAAGAAATGTGGTCTCATGGTGATGGACATAACCATGAGACCATATTTCTTTGAGGTGATCTTTCAAACAACTCTTTGCCTTTTTATATGCTACCACATTTTCCATACATGTCTACCAAAACATCTTATCAAACATGTCTATGCTACAACATTTTTCATACATGTCTACCTCAGCCTTTTTCATACATGTCTACCAGAGCATTTTATGAAAGAAGGTAGTGAGTTGTTTGGAAAAATCCTCAAATAAATGTGGTCTCATGGTTATGGGCATCACCATGAGACCACATTTATTTGAGGCATTCTTTCAAACAACTCACTACCTTTTTCTATGCTACCACATTTTCCATACATGTCTACCAAAGCATCTTATCAAACATGTCTATGCTACAACATTTTTCATACATTTCTACCTTATCCTTTTTCATACATGTCTACCAAAACATTTTATAAAAGAGGCAATGAGTTGTTTGGAAAAAATGCCTCAAATAAATGTGGTCTCATGGTGATGGACATCACCATGAGACCACATTTCTTTGAGGCATTCTTTCAAATGGCTCATTGCCTTTTTCTATGCTACCATATTTTCCATACATGTCTACCAAAGCATCTTATCAAACATGTCTATGCTACAAAAAATTTCATACATGTCTATCTTAGCCTTTTTCATACATGTCTACCAAAGCATTTTATAAAAGAAGGCAATGAGCTGTTTAGAAAAATGACTCGAAGAAATGTGGTCTCATGGTGATGTCCATCACCATGAGACCACATTTCTTTGAGACATTCTTTCAAAAAACTCACTACCTTTTCCTATTTTACCACATTTTCCATACATGTCTACCAAATCATCTTATCAAACATGTCCATGCTACAACATTTTTTATACATGTCTCCCTCCATACCACAATAAAATTAAGTAATGCATTTTTTGAAACATACCCATGTCGTTGATTACATTGCATTTTATGAAACACACCAAGAATTTTATGCAACATATTCATAGCATTGATTATATTTTAATTAATATCTTTAAAACTCAAAGAATTACTTCACATTGCATTACTAATGTAACTTATCAAACATTGCATATCTTATCAAACATTGTTGTCCCCAACCTAGGGTTTCTAGCGAGCATCAAAAAACCCATAACTTTTTATGCGTCCAGTGAAATATATGAAACTTGGTACTAATTTTCTCTAGGCCTATATGCATGTTCTAACAAAAGGAGGGTTGCTAAATCATCATTTTACATGAGTTATTAAGGACAATTTGTTTCTTTTTGCAACTATATTATGTAAAACCTACTACTTTGAGGTATTTGTAGAAAATTTCTTCAAGTAAGCATTGATCAATGTTAAGGAGGGTTTGAGGGGAGTATTTTGAGTGCAGACAAGTGCTTAGGAGCAAAGAAGTGTCAAACCCAGGTTATAAGTTGTTGTCACCTTTGAAAACTAGAGAATCTTGTGCTTATTGTTGTCAAAACCACATTGTGATTGTCCTTCAAATCTCCTTGATTTATCTTAGGGAATGATGAAAAGCACAACCAAGCCATGAAGAATGAATTCAAAGAAGGTTTTGTGATGCTATATCTTGGAATTATTCACCATTTCTTTGGCAATGAGGTAACTTAGAAAGACAATAAGCATTTTCAATTGCACAAAATTTTCCCATTTTTTATTTGTTAGAAAGGTAAATGGTATGAATGAATGGAAACTTGAATTAACAACTATGCTAAGTCACTTGAATTTATCTAAGCAAATGATGAAGGTGATTTTTTTATGGCTCAAAATAATGAATGGAAACTTACATTAACATTGATAAAAGCTCTTATGTTTTCCAAATTAGTTGAAAATAATTTTTTTGCCAAAACCATCGCTAAAAATCACAAGTCAACAATAAATAGAAATTTTGACTCACACCATACTAGGGAAAACACCTCACACCAAGTCTAGGTACCAGCCATTTCCTATCAAGTTCTTAATTCATGAGGAAATGGTTGTTCAACAAGATAAGATATTAGTATAATTATGATGATGAATATGATTTTAGGAATGAATGCATATATGTTTTCAAATATATTATAGTTTCAAGAAGAAAATTGAAGGGAAGTGTTTGAGTGATGATTCAACTAATTGCTTATTTGTGCATGGTTTAGTTAGGATTTTGACACCCTAAATAATGAATAAATCAAATGCATAGAATGCATGCACTAAGACATTCCAAGGGAAATAAAAGGTTTCAAGCCATGATAATGGTAGTGTATGAAAAGAATGGACAACAAAGTGAGAGCCACCCCACGAATGCAATGGACAATGACCCTGTGACCTACTTGCCAAAATACTTTAGGACTGTGTTTTACCCTTAGTGATTGTAATTAATGCCTTGGGACTGTGATGTCTTTATGGCATGAAAATCTTTTGATTTAGATGTAATGTGGAAATTAAATTGGAAGAGGTTAAAGGTATAGTCCATCAAGGAGAAAAAAATAATTTTTGAAATACTCTAGATATATACATTGTTTACTTTCCATGAGACCACATTGCTTTGAGGCATTTCCTTGAGGCAATTTTTAAAATCCTCTATATAAGTTTACATGAATTTAAATCTATTATGTCATGTTTTCCATTTTTTATCTTCAAACTCCTATTAAAATTTTACATGCAAGATCCATCTAATTAAATGTTGAATTCTATTTGTAACAATGAAGATTAATAAAATCATCAAATGAATGGTCTATAAATTGTCAAGACAAAACAAAAAAAATCAATATAAACAACTACATAAAATGAAATAGACTAAATTCCACTAGCCATGATGGAAATGGACTACTATAAGCAATACAAATAGAATTCATAAGAAAATTTGTGTTAAGTTGATATCGTTTATATAAGTTTAAACATGAATTCATCTAAATTGTCATGTTTTTCATTTTTTTCTTCAAACTCATAAAAAATAAAAAAATTATGCAACTTCCATCTAATTCAATGTTGAATTGTATGTAAAACTATTATGATTAATAAAATCATGAAAGGAATGGTTTATATTATCAAAAACAAACAAATAAACTAAATAAAAAAAATCAATAGTACCAAAATGAATATATTACCTGAGATAATGTAAAATGTTGTAGAGGCTTCAAATTGTCTTCTTCTACATTGTCTAGCATGCAAATTGGTGGTAAAAAGGTGATGGACCAAGCATAGATTGGTACAACAGGGAGTCAACTACATAAAAAAGGTGTTTCTGAGTTGGATAAAGTGTTGAACTAGACAAATGTAGAAACATGTGGGCTTGAATCACGGGATCAACCCCTCTTTTACCATTCCCATGAAAAAATACATTTAACACTCGTCAAATTTGGAGAGCGCCAAATGTGGTGCTTTCCAAATTTGGAGAGCATCAGATGTGGCACTCGCCAAATTTGGTGAGCGCCAAATGTGTTGCATGGAAATGTTATGCATGCGCTTTGAGTCAAATTAACATTAGAGCTTGAGGGAGACACCTAAGATAGATAAATATAGTTAGACTTGAGAGAGAGGGAGTGTGAGAGAGGGGGTTAGAGTGAGATAGATTTGTCTAGGTAGGGTGGGAGGGAATGATACTTGGGAGAGAGGGAGTGTGAGGGAGATTAGTCTAGGTAGCATGGGAGAGAGTGGTACCTGAGAGAGAGATACTTGAGAGCGAGAGAGAGTTATCCAGTCAGGTTGGGGGAAAGAATTGACAATGGGAAAGGGGTTGGGAGGGATGAGACCTTAAAGAGAAAAAAATATCAAAGGGCGAGAGAGAGAGAGGGAGTGTGGGAGAGGGGGTTGGAGAGATAGATTTGTCTAGGTAGGATGGGAGGTAGTGAGACCTAATAGAGAGGGAGTGTGAGAGAGGGGATTGGAGTGAGAAATTAGTCTAGGTAGCATGTGAGGGAATAAGACCTAAGAGAGAGAGAGACTTGAGAGGGAGAGAGATTTATTCACTTAGGGTGGGGGGAAGACTTGAGAGAGGGAGAGAGAAAGATAAATACCTAAGAGAGGGAGATGGAGTGAGAGAGACAAAGAGACCAAATGGGGAGAGAGAGAGAGAGAGGGAGTGTGAGAGGGATTAGGGTTGAGGGATTAAGGGTTGAAAACTGGAGATTTAGGGATTGAGGGTTGAGGGATTAGGGTAGAGGGTAGAGAGTTTAACAGTTTAGGGTTTAAGGCTTTAGGGTTGATGGTTTAGGGTTGAGGGTAGAGAGTTTAAGGTTTCAAGGGTAGAGGGTATAGGGTTGAGGGTTGAGGGTATTGGTTTAAGGGTAGAGAGTAGATGATTTAAGGGTTGAGGGTTGACCTAGTTTAAGGTTAAGGGTAGAGGGTTTAGGGTATAGGGTTGAAGGATTAGGTTTGAGAATCTAATATATAGGGTAGAGGGTACATAGGGGTTGAGGGTAGAGGGTTGAGGGTTGAGGGTATAGGATTGAGGGATCAGGTTTGAGGGTCCAATAAATAGGGTAGAGGGTACATAGGGGTTGAGGGTTTAGGGTTTAAGAGTTGAGGGTTGGCCTACTTTAAGGCTAATGGTAGAGGTTTGAGGTATTATTGTAGAGAGGGAGGGAAAGATGGAGGAAGAAGTGAGATAGAGAGATGGAGAGAATGGGTTAGGGTAGAGAGAGAGAGGGGGTAGGAGAGAGAGACTTGAGAGAGGGAGAGAGAGATGGTGCGAGAAGAGAGGGAGAGGGAGAGAGAGTGGGAGAGAGGAGTTTAAGGAGAGTGAGGGAGAATGCAGTGAGAGAGAGAGAGACCCAAGGGAGGGAGAAGGGGTAGGAGTGAGAGACTTGAGAGAGAGAGAGAGAGGTGTATAGGGTTGAGGGTAGAGGGTATTGAGTTGATGGTAGAGGGTTTAAGGGTTGAGGGTTTAGGGTTGAGGAGAGAGAGGGAGTGGGAGATAGAGGGATGAGAGAGAAGTAGACAAAATGAGAGAGAGAGAGAGAGACTTGAGAGAGGGAGAGAGGGTGGGAGGGAGAGGGAGTGCCCAAGATAGAGGGGTAGGAGAGAGAGATATGCCTGAGAGATAGGGAGAGAGAGAGATAT